>CAJQZJ010033173.1:4238421-4274422 GCA_907164525.1 Lophiomys imhausi | reverse complement strand
AAACTCCTAGTAAAACAATCTCCTAGTTTGCATTTAAAGCAAACTAGGAGTAAAACAAACTCCTAGTTTGCATTTAAAACAAACTCCTAGTAAAACAAACTCCTAGTTTGCATTTAAAACAAACTCCTAGTAAAACAAACTCCTAGTTTGCATTTAAAACAAACTCCTAGTTTGCATTTCTTAATTATCCTTAACAGTTTGCAACACTTGCTATCAAAAGGCCAGTACTTCACATCACATTTTTAAGCTTTCCATGGGTACAATACCTTAAAAAGAGTTAACCTTAATTTTGTATCAATATACAAAGTTCTATACCAATGCAACCAAATATAACAATTTTGTATCAATATACAAAGATATAAGAGCATATTCCATAATGTACCCCTTTTTATCATTCTTAAATCTGTCTATACCTATGGGGAATATTCTTAATTATTGATTTATGGGGGAGAACCCAGCCCACTGTGTGGGAACACACCTGGGATATTAGTACTGGATTTATAAGAAATCAATCAGATTAAACAAGTCATAGGGAATAACCCAGTAAGCAGCATTCATCCTTGGTCTCTACATCAGCTCTTGCCACCAGGTTCCTGCTCTTCTTGAGTTCCTAACCTGAATTGTTTTGATAATCAACTGTGAAGCATAAGCCTAACAAACCCTTTCCTACTTGCTTTTGTTTATGGTGTGTTACTTAGTAATGGTAAACCTAAGAGAGAAGTTGGTACCAGAATAGTGGATAACTGCTGCAAGAGACCATGCTTTAGGGGTGATTGTGTACGAATTTGAAACTTTGGGCTAAAAAAACCACTGAGTGGTTGGAGCTCAGTGAGCTGAGATAGTTGAATTAGTGGCAAGCTAGCCACAGGGCAAGAAAAAGCCCTTGGTGCAACTGTAAACAGGACGTTGTCTGAAAAGGACAAAACCTGGAAGGAGGTAAGTAGATAGCCTAGCTCTGCCAAGACAGGATGGGCAAGTACTTCATACTACTTTGTATACTCCTAATGTCTCTCAGAGATACTGGGCCAAAAGGCTGAAGATAGTTGCACCAATGTTATAGAGAGACACTGGGGATAGTCCAGGAAACCAGTTGTCTGTCATTTATTTGTTTTGGAAGCTGCTTGCTATGTACCTCCTGTTTATTCTGATATATTTATCCTTCTCAGGTCTCTGATGTGGTTGAAGACTAGATAGTTATAGTCTCACGGTTAAGTTGTAAGTTATTTAGGATTTAAAAGGATGTTCTAAATCTAAGAAGATATTTTTAAGTTGGTAATGCAAATTAGGATGGAAACTGAGTTAGGTATAGAACTTTAAACTCATTAAGAGATATGGATAATAGAATATTCTTAATAGTTGGCACATACATATCTACTGGACATTGGGAATGTATGAAATACCTTATAATTTTCATAAATGTTTCCTAATTGTTCTTATTGTTTTGTATTGTATTTATTGTTATAAGAAAAAGAGCCTTTTATTGAACTAAAAGTGGGAGATGTTGGGAAGAAGATTTGTGTGCACTGTAGAGGTTAGAGCTTGAGAAGTGACCCTAGCCCTTTGTTGGAACCAAGATTGTGAATGAATCCCAGAGAATTGAACATTGAGCTACTTACAATGTTTGCAATTGGTTTTGCATTGCTCAGTTTGTGACTGGACTATGGTTCATCCCTCTTGAAGAAAGTGTTAACTTAGTTTTTATTCTTACATGAGCCAACAGATGAAAGATATTGTACTTTTGAAAGAAATTTTCACTTTTCTAGAGGATGTATATTTTAAAAGGAAGACACTATTAATGTGTTTGATTTCATAAAGACTTTTACCATTATTTATGTTTTATATTGTTATGTTCATATTAACATTCCATTTGGGGATAAATGAGAAAGAAAATGTTTTAATTGAAAAGTGACCTGTTTGTGTCTTGAGGTGACAAGGGGTCAACTGTACTGGGTAGATTTATATTAACTTGACATAAATATGGTCATCAGAGAGGAGTGAGCCTCAATTGACAAAATATCTGCATTTTATGGGAGATTCCCCAGCCTCTTATAGGTGATACCATTCCTGGGCTGTTGTTCTTAGGTTCTACAATAAAGCAAGCTGAGCAGCTCATGGGGAACAAGCCAATAAGTACCACTCTTCCTTGGCCTTTGGATCATCTCCTAGTTCCAGGTTTCTGCCTTGCTTGAGTTTCTGTCCTGACTTCCTTTGATGATGAATCATGAGGTAGAAACATAAGCTGAATAAACTCTTTCTTACTAACTTTGCTTTTTCATCATTGTATTTCACAATAGTAATGCTAACCTTAAGACGGGACCTACATGATAATTGTGAGGATTACAGACATGAATACTAATGGACTGATTTACACAATATTGGGGCTTAAATCTAGGCCTTGTGTAGGCTTAACAAACATAGCAATAATTATATACACTGAACTATAACTATCATTTTAATGTGCATTCTTTATGCTTCTATGCATAAGTATATTCACAATCAGTAACCATGTCTTACTGGGGCCTATGCCACATTGACTATTATATACTGGTAAATTATATTTTGGAATTGTACATTTTTATTTAGCATAATTTCATTAAAATTAATTTGTTTTTTTCTCATCCCTTCCTTCCATCATCATCTTTTGCTTCTTTATTACTTCTCTTATTTCATAAGTCCATTCCCTATTCCTTCCTTTTCCTTTCTTTCTGACTAATAGCTTCTAAATCATTGATTATTCGTTTATTGAACAATAAAGCTATTATTTATGAAAATTAGATTTTCTTAGGGAACAGATATGCATAACACTCAGTAGTTAGTACCAGAGGAAAAAAAATAACTATAATATAAAGCTAAAATAAAAAGACAGAATAGATAGAACATTGTAAGACAAGGATAATTTTCATTTATGGTGTGGTTTCTTCTAAAATTTCATTATGCAAATTCATATTTTAGTAAATGTATTTATTTCAGCTTTATCTCTTCTTCTGCCAGAAAATGCTGAAGAAATTATTTTAAAGATACTCCATGAGTTATCCACCAAACCCTCTACAGTTATTGTGGACTGAACCTTGATTCCCTTGAGAATGGGCATGTTTATCCTTTAGACCCCAATGTAATGATTTTGGAAGTGAACCATTAGAGGGTACTTATTTTATTACCAGACCATATGGTAGATCACTGCCTTTGAAATACCATAAAAATCTCAGACTCTTCCTATTTTCCTTGTAAAACACAGTTAATATTTGCAATCCAGGAGAATTTTCAGTAGCAAATAAATCAACCGAAATCCTGATCTTTGACTTCCCATTTTCAATGACTATGAAACTATCTATGTGAGAAGTACTATGTTTTGTAGTATTTTGATAGATCCAAGATAATGCATATGTCTTCCAATAAGTATGTGAAATGAGTAATTACAGAAGCCAGGGCTCTTTGAGCCTGTGGAATCTTTTTCAATGTGTTCCAGTAAGGTACGTGTTATACATACTTAATTTTTATTTGAAGGCTTATAGCACTTATATTTTACAGTCTGTTTTCATTCCAGGTGTCCTAGTAAAGAATTGGGATAAATCATGGTCTCACTGCTTCATATCTCTCCATGTGCTTCATGTAGGCGGCCAGCATGTGTCAGGATAGTAAATTACAATGAATCAGTATAAAAATATGAAAATGAGGCTCCTATTTCTGTTATTTGTAGTGAGAATTTCAAAAAACTAGAAATGTTATGTGAATATGTTTTGGTTTTAATCCTATGTGTGGGAGATAGGCCTAATTCAGATTGTCCACAGCAACTGAATATAGAGCCTCAAGCTCTATCAGGGTGTTGTTGTGGCAGCTGTAGATATTTTCTATAAGTGTATGACATTTGGAATTCTGGGAACTCATGACTGAGTATGTAAATATGGAAGTCCTGAGAGGCCTGGAGACTGAGGCTCCCTCTGTTGTTACAGGTGCTGTTTGTTCCTCCTTTTGGTACTACAGTTGCTGTTTGTTCCTTGTGCTATTGTTGATTTATGTTTGTTCCTACTGCTGTTGTTGGTTGCAGTTTGTTGCTGTTTGTTAAATTGATGTTTGCTGGTTGGAGAAATCCTGACAATGAAGATTACACTCTCCACACAGAATTCAATGGGCCTAATCAGCAGGAAGTATTTAAAAAATATTCACAGTACTTTTTCACTATAACCTTCTTTCTCTTTACCTAGTACTGGGGAGTTAGAAGGGATAGAGGTGGTGTAGGGAGGTAGGAAAAATAACCTATTAAAATTGTCAACATTCTGGATACAACTGGCACCCAATGTGGGACTAAGTAGAACTGGAAATTGATTTCTAACTCAATAGAGGAAATGACAGGAGAATAGGGATGGCTATTCTGTTTCAAGATGTCAGCAAAAGGTTTATTGTGACTATGTGACTACTCTCACTAGATTTTTCCTCTCCTTGCTTCCAGGGGGGGATTTTCTATTTTTTTCTTTTTCTGCTTTAAATATTCTTTCTCCAAAAAAAAAAAAAAAGGTTGGAATAATGGTTCAGTAATTTGAAAAATTGGGGGTGGAAATGAAGGAATCTGAGAAACAAACAACCATGAAACAAACAAACAAACAAAAAACACAAATGAAATGTGAAAACCAAAATAGTCACTCTACTCCTTCATTTTTCAAAGGGTTTCACAGTTGGGTGTGCAAGTAAAAAAAAAATGTGGGTTGAGGTGGAAGTGCATGGGAAGTGAGCAGATCCAGAAAAGGAAGAATGAAAGGGATCAGACCCAGTGGCTGGGCAAGAGAGCTGGAATTTCCTCGAGGATGAGCTAGATGTCAGATCATGACCCCACCCAGCACCAATTACTTTTGATGTCAACCCCACTCAGCCCTTGAGAAGGGTAGGGAACTGGGTGTGTATTTCAGGAGAGGAGGAGTATGCCATGCAGGGCTAGAGGGTTAATGAAAAATCATCCCATTTTGAAAGAAAAGATTAATCTTTATTCAACTGTGTAGATTTGAAGCATTTTAAAGTGACATGGTTTCCTATGGAATGCATTTACCTTATGTAGAACAAATATTAAGTAACTGGACTACCAAAAATAGAATTGTTCCTCAAGATTGGAAGGGTCTGGTGACAACTGTGCTAGAGATCAGACAGGAGTTAACATGCCAAGGGAGGAAGTCACAAATATTAAACAGTAGAATAGAACAAAGGGAATGAAAATTGTCAAAGATCACTTGTTTGGTGAGGGGCAGTACTCTGATTTATGAGAACAAATTTGATTTAATGATGCAGTTGTAGAACTATGTCACTTGAAAACTTTAAGAGCTTGGGATAAAGTTGATTCTGGGAAAAGGTCTACCTTACATAATAAGATTGTACAAGTCTCTTGGGAAGCCTTCACAGATTTCTTGCAAAGATTGGTTTCACCTGTGAACAAAGCATTATCAGATCCTGATGCAAGACAGGTGTTGATAGAGACCCTTGCAGTTGAGAATGCAAATATTGAATATAACAAGTTATTATACAATTAAATATGTGAGCCACATAACTGGACCAGTGGATAAGAGACATGACTGATTTTGATTTTCAGAAAAATCACCTTAATATCATCTTAAGCTATTGTTAAAGGCTCAGATATCAAAATGACAGGTGCTTCAATTGTGGAAAATTCAATAATTTACAAAGAAATTGTGACCAAGCCACTAAAAGCCTCAGAACTCAAAATGCCTACTGCATTACCTATGAGAAATATACTAGTTTCCACCAGGGATGTAAGCAAGCTATTGCTAGTGACAATGGTTTTTTTTTTTTTTTCAAAAGAATGCCTCAGTTTCCTTGGAGTTTGCAAATGTTGTGGCAATGGATATCATTGGATGAATGATCAGGTCAAATGCAATTTTCTTCTGTAGAGAAATGAAATGGGGGGCCTGGTAGCTCAGAGACCCACAGCAAAACATACAAGCAATTTCTTTCTTCACAGCCAGGAAATAACAAAACAGTAGAAAGACCACCACTAAGTATTGCTGATACCATACATGCTAATATATGTATCTGTATGTACTATATGTAGTGCTGCTCTAGATTTGGCCACACATATACCTTTTACCTTATCCCCAAAAATTCATTGTTACAAAATTTTGTCCACAGGAACAGTAGAGAGGGGAGGAGTAGATTAACTTTCCAAATATTTATTGTGCATGCTGGAATTATAGGTGGGGATTTCAAAGGAGAAATTGAATTTATGGACTATGTCAGGAAAAGAGATGCAAATTTATGCAGATGACAGGATTTCACAGCTGCTATTGTTAGCCTACATTAAAGGTAAAGCTGCTTCTGTACAATTAATGTGTGGGGGGTACTGGAAAACATGTGTTCTACCAAGCAGTAGTTAATGATCAGAGGCCAAATTAAAATTGCTCATAAATGGTCTGAAATAGCAAGTTTGGTGGATACAAAAGCTGTCGTGACTATCATTTTCACAAAATCTTAAGAGTTCAAAATGGCCACTTCTGACGGTTTATACACAATTTATAAAAATCATAAAATTATTTCAAATAAAACAAAGTATCTTCTTGGTTAAATGTATGTGACCAGAATATCAAATAGGGAGTTTAAGGCCCTATGTGGTTAACATATCCATAAATTTATGGAGAAGGCATCTTTTACAACAGTGGTATACTAAGATTAATATTCCTATAATCTCAGAGATAGATCATGATGAAATTAGGGGTGAAATGACAGATGATCCCGGGGAAGATATTGATATATATCATCAAAAACAATGTCAGTTTATGCCAATTGTTCAAACACAGGACATACCAGATTGAGTTTCCAAAATTATAGTAGAAGCCACAACTGAAATATCAATGGCCCTACTCCTAAAATGATTGACAGACAAACTTGTATGAGTAGAGCAATGGCCATTGATAAGGAAAAATTGCAGGCCTTTAAAAAGCTGATATAACAGCAACTGGAGGCTCAACATATAGAATAGTCTACCAGTCTATGGAATTCCTCTGTATTTATTATAAAAAGAAATCAGGAAAATGGAAGGAGATAACAGATCTAAGAAGAGTGTATAGAGTAAATCAATCAATGGGTCCATTACAGATTAGAATTCATTTACCTTCTTTGTTATCTGTCATGGCCTATAAGTTTGCTTTTTTACAATCCTCTTGCTTGAACAGGATGGATAAAGGTTTTCTTTCTCAGTATCTAATTATAATAATGATGAACCAAGAAAAAGATAGCATGCGAGATTTTTTCCATGGGAAATATTAAATAGTCCAACTTCATGACAATATTTTGTGCAACAACTGCTAGAAATAATTCATAGGCAATTTCCTCAAACCATTATTTATCATTACGTGGATGATATTTTGTTGGCTGATTTTGACTTAGATACTTTAGAGAAAGTGTTTAAGGTAACACAAAGAATTCTGCCATACTGGGGGTTAGAGATTATTCTTGAAAAAACGTAAAGATGAGATTATACTATTTGGGTTATAAAATAAGTCAAATGTATTTCCACCACAAAAGGCTCAGATCAGAAGAGATCAGGTGCCAACTCTCAACGATTTTCAAAAATTAATTGGAGATATTAATATTAACCACTTGAGTTACTTCATTTGCTTCAAATATTACAAGGAGATTTGCACTTAAGTAATCTAAACTAGGTAGCAGGTGAAGCAGAGAGTTAACTCTGGTAGAACAGAGAATGTGAGATGCATAAGTGGATTTAATAGATCCAAAATTTGATTGTATTTTGGTTATTTTGCCTTCAATTCATTCTCCTATTGGGATCACTATGAAAAGGGAATAAGTTGTTACGGAGTAAGTTTCCTTAGGACAAAATGAAGTAAAAAGTTAAAGACTTATTTTTTTTTTTTTTTTGGTTTTTTTCGAGACAGGGTTTCTCTGAATATCTCTGGCTGTCCTGGACTCGCTTTGTAGACCAGGCTGGCATCGAACTCACAAAGATCCGCCTGCCTCTGCCTCCCAAGTTCTGGGATTAAAGGCGTGCTCCACCACCGCCTTTAAAAAGGTTTCTGATTTAATAGAAAAGGTAGAATAAGACTACATCAACCTGAAGGAACAGTCCCCTCCAAAATCATAGTGCCTTTTACTGATGCTGAGATTTTGTCACTGAGGGTAATCAATGAATATTTGCAAAGAGGTTGTAATAATTATTTGGGAGAAATGAATATCATTTCCTAAAAGAAAATGTCTTCAGTTTATAAAAAGAAGTAATTAGATTCTTCCACATATTGTAAAGGAAATGCCAAATTCCTGAAGCACCTACACTCTAAAGTGATACAAATAAATTGGTAATGGCAGGTTATAACTAAGACAAAATAATAACGTAGTTCAAAGCCCATATACTTCAGTTCAAAAAATCATAGTTTTATGAAATTCTTATATTATTATTATTAGATTTTCCAGAATCTCTTAATATAATTACTGACTCTCGATATGCATAAAGGGTTGTTTTCCATATGAAACTGCTGAATTTATTACTGGTTATTCTGAATTAACTATCTTATTAATGCAAATGCAACAAGCAATCAGAAATAAAAACTATCTGTTATATCACCCATAATCACCCTCATACTGAATTTTCATGTCCATAAGCACAACTAAATGAAGAAATTGAGAAATTATTAATAGAAAATGTGTTAGAATCCTCAAAGTTTTATTTAAAAAATATCATGTTAACAGTAATCATTTAAAGAAAAAAATTATATATGCAGCAAGTCATGGAAATTATAAGAAAATGTCTTACTTGTTTTCTGTATAACAAAAGTACATTACCCACCAAAAGTAACTCCAGAGGTACCAAAAAACAAACAAATCTGGCAGATGTATGTCTTTCATTTCACAGAATTTTGAAAATTAATGTTTTTATACTATACCATTAATTCAGGGTTTCAATGGTCAACTTCTTTGAGTTCTGAAAATTCTTGTTCTGTTATTACACATTTAGTGGAAGTAATTGATACCTGCCAAATTAGGATTGATAATGCCACCTAATACATCTCCAGTAAGACAAAGCAATTCTTTATATATTATAATATAAAGCACATTACACATATACCACATAATCCTACAAGACAGGCAGTTGTATAAACATATAATCACAGTTGAAAAGAAATGTTTATAAAACAAAAAAAGAAAAAAAAAAGAAAAAGAAAGATGCCCAGGGATAGACTAGATTGAAAGAAAAAACTGTGGAATTAAATCAGTTTATATACTGTAAGGATGTGTTAACATCAGAATGGAACCTTTCAATACTTTTGAGTTGGGGTCTCTGTTTTATGTTTCCACAGGAAATGAAAAGCTGTGGATATCATCAAAACTTAAGAATATTATAATTGAGCAGGAAAGGTCTCCTGAAGATCTTGGCCACTAATCTGAAAAACCATATAGTTAACTTAAAATGTGTCTGTGTATATTTTCTCACTAAATACCTTACAGCAACATCAGCAGGAGGAAATGGCAATCAACAACAGCAGAAAGACCAGCAGCTGCAGGGGGAGGCTTAGCTGACATGTAAGGTATGTGAGTACTGCCTTTTCCAACTTTTTGTTTCTTTTTAGCAAATGTTGTCAAAATTAATGATTTTCATATTGACATTTACATGCACATATATTATTTTTAATTATATTTATTTTCAGGTACTTATAAATCCATTCTTCAAATTATTGAAGTCCTCAAATAATATTAGGGTTTATTTTTAAAACAATTTTTGATCCATCAACTGAATAATATTTAATAATGCTAAAAATTGCATTATTCCTTCCACCAGATTAGTATATATTTATCTTCTAATGGTCTCATTTATTAAAACCAGTACTCATTTTTTTCTTCTAAAAATAACTTATTTCTTCTTATTCAATGTCTTGACCTTCCTCATATATACTGCTTTATTATAACCATCTTTATCCCCTTTCCTTTGTAATTTGCATATCTTTTCATCCTTCTTTGCTTGCCTTCTTTTTCACTATATTATTTTGCCTGTTTCACAAGAATCCATGTCTTTCTCCATACTTCTCATTTTCTCAACTCCTTAAGATTTCTTCCCTTTTGTCAAAACTGTTATTTTATGTGATTCTTAATTCCCACTAGTGAAATTTTTGTCAAACATGTAACTATGGGCTCTGAGACTTAACTATTTATGAATAAATGCCTACACCATATAGCTAGGCATGTTCCCTGACTAGCTCATAACTTAATATTCCATTTATTCTATTCTGTAAGTGCCACATAGCTGATTATCTCTCCTTAGTTTCATGCATCCATCTTCCTTAGAGTCCAGGATGAATCCCTTCTCACCTTTGATTCTACCCCCAGAGTTCTCTCTTTTTCTTTTCATGTCATATCTCATATTTCCTACCTCAGCTAATAAGCCATAAGCTTGTTATTGATATGTGATGCTTCCACACAGTTCACAAGAGATTTTCTCTTATACAAACATATAAGTTGATAAGAGGGGGAATCGTGATGGTTAATTAGCCAATTCAACAAAAGCTAGCCTCACCAGGGATGCAAATCTCCATGAGGGATTTTCTAGATGACATCAATCTATGTTCTCTGTCTGTAGATTATCTCATTTATGTTAGTTAATGTGGGAAGATACTATCACTATGGTTGACACTATTCTCTAGGATGGTGAGCTGTACAAGAATGGCTAAAGTAAGTGATAATTAGCTTATTCTTCTTCATTCTTCAACACTGATGTGGTGTGACTAGAGTAATTTTTGGTGTGAGAAACCAATAGTTTAGTTAACCAAACTTAAAAGTGGATTACCACATTTTCTTTGGTTAATACATGTATGGTTTTCTCTCTGAAATATGGATTGTGTTAAATTATACATAGATCATAAATGATGTGACATTTTAGAAATTCCTGTTTGCTCATATTTCTTTATTCTATTGTCCATGGAGGTGGCTATTAGCTGCTTTGATTTTAAGTTGGATTTATTTACAAATATGATAAAAGGCATTCCCAGATGTCTGCTGATATTAGGAATTACCAGAGGAGACAAGCCCCCCCCCCTCCAGGCCAATTCTTTATATTTTGTGTCCCTTTCCTACACCAGTAAACCAACAATGGTGAGCTCTGCCCTGCCTCTCTATGTACTACTTTCTTCTAGCCCACAGCTCTACCTGTATCCTCAAAATATTGCTGCACCTAAGACAAGCAAGTGAAACTCCTACATCCCAATCTGTTGCCTGCTAGGTTCCCCCTTGGAAGCCCACCAGTGGAAAGGCTTTCTCTGTCCCAGTGTCCACCATTCTCTGTCCCACAACTCTACCTACATTCATGGAGGACTGATGCTATCAACAATTACAAGGTAAGAAATCTCTTCACAATCTCCTGCCCACCAGTCCCTCTAAAGTACTCCCAACAGTGGTAAACAGCAACTGCTTTCCTGTGATCTGTTTTCTATCCTGCAACTCTTCCTGCATTGCTGAAGTACTGCCAACAAAAGAGACAACCAGATGGCTAAAGGCTAGCACAGGAACACATTCCACAAGAGACAGGGCAATATGGCATAACCAGCACCCATCTATCCTACTATAACAAGCACCAGCTATCCTAACACACTTGAAGAACAAGAAAAAGACTTTAAATCTAATCTTAGGAAGATTATAGAGGCCTTTGAAGAGGAAATGAATAAATAAATCCCTCAAAGAAATACAGTGAAGTATAACCAAACATGTGAAGGAAATGAATAAACCCCTTAAAGAAATATGGGAAAATTCAATGAAACAGGAGAAGGAAATTAATAAAACTATTGAAGACATGAAAATGGAAATAGAAGCAATACATAAAACACAAATTGAAAGAGTCATGGAGATGGATAATCTAGGAAAGAGAACAAAAGCTATGGATGCAAACATCACAAACCGAATGCAAGAGATGAAAGAGAGAGTCTCAGGCATAGATGATACAATAGAAGAAATTGATATATTGGTCAAAGAAAGGCTAAATTTAAAACGTTTCTAACACAAAACATCCAGGAAATTTTGGAAACTATGAAAAGACCAAATATAAGAATAATAGGAAGAGAAGAGGGAGTAGATTCCTTGATCAAAGGGCCAGAAAATAACTTCAACAAAATCATAGAAGAAAATTTCCCTAACCTAAAGAAAGAGATGCCTATAAACATACAAGAAGCTTACAGGACACCTGTCATTCTGTGTCTCTCAGAAAGTTGGGCCTTATGAGATACCAAGACAGAAGTGCACCATTGGTCTCTACGTCTGAGTTCTGTCTGTTTCTAGGCAGAGAAGGATGAAATATCAGGGAAGATCCATGCCACAGGATATCCCAGAGAGGTGAAAGAATGGAATATCTTTACCACAAAGGGTTAAAGCTCCCAGATAAGCAGGCATAAGAGAGAGAGACCCTCTCTGCCTTGTGCAGTAAGGTTACAGCTCATTTAGCTAAGCTGCTGGCACCAGGCCAGGCAGAAGGGTGCTCGAGGCTCCTGAACCAAGTCAAGTAGTGGTGGGAGTGTGACCTGATTTGGTTGAGTGGGGTAGCTGTAAGGCCTGGGTTATAGTGGCAGTAACTCCAAAAATTATCCAGCAACCAAAATGTAGGCTCCAGAGATGGTCCAGCAGATAGCACCAGCGATGGAAGTGGTAACTTACACCCCAAGTACTCCAAAGTGACCTCTGGCTGCTAGTGACAGGAGCCTGGCTAGACAGGTGAATCCAGTAATGAATTCAACTAGGAGAAAAAGGATTTGCCTCCCCAAATGTTACATTCCTAAATAAATGATGAGTGTCAGATGATCTTTGATGAAATGAATAGTGAAATTGTTTATTTCATGTACATGGACATTACAAACCTTGTATAGTGGGAGGTGTTTGGGGGTGAATGTGTTTAATTGGCTAGGGCTAGAAGTGCCAGGGATGCTTCTCTTACAGGCAGCTGTATGGTCCTATCATAAGAAGGGGAATGCAGCACCTAATTATTCTACAGGTAGTGGGGGAAGGGGGTGGAGAAAAAAATTAGCAGGGAATTGTTTCAAATGTTTATTTAGAGGCATAGGCAAAGGTCATTGGCTGAAAGTTAAGGTACTAAGGTACCTCATTAGCATAGGTAGGCATTCCAAGAATATCAAGTGCTCACTGAACATGTTTCTTAAAAGGAGAAATGGTTGGACCTATAATTTCTCTGATAGCTATGTGACATTCCTCAGATAGAGGATTTGGGATGTTCCTAGATCAGGTGGGGAGAAGGGAACCCTGCTGAAAAAAGAGAGTTGGTCATTTAGCTCCGAGCTCAGGGGCTTTCCAAAAATGTCAGACTTCGACCTTAACAGCAAGGTATCCTGACAAACACCAAATAGATTGGACCAAAAAAAAAAAAATGCAGTCACATAATAATCAAAATGATAAATGTACAGAACTAAGAAAGGATATTAAAAGCCACAAAGAATAAGGGTTAAGTAACATATAATGCCAGACCAATTAGAATTACACAAGACTTTTCAACAGAGCAACTTTAAAAGTTAGAAGGTCCTGGGCAGATATTTTGCAGTTTCTAAGAGACAGAGATGCGAACCCAGACTATTATACTGAAACAGAATATTTTTATTTAAAACACTTATATGTATTAGTATTTAAATATCTATAAAATATCTATGTCTTATAACCTAATACCTAATATCTAAAGCCTAACATCTATAAACACAGAATATCTAAGAATATTTAATCTACCCCACTTTAATTTTTTGAAAGGATATTAAAATTCTCTAATGAAGGTCCATTTAAGCACCTTGATTAACAGTACATCTCTGTCAATTATGGCAGAATTATCTTCAACTTGGTTCAACTCCCTCCAGGCTTAGCTTCTCGGGTGTGTGTGAGCAATTCCACAGTCTCATCAGCCTATGCATTATTCACAGGTCAGGATTTAAAGTCTATAATAGCAATTCCCTGGGGTCGGTCAGTCTCAACTTCCTTTTCCACCCAAGTTTTCTTCAGGGTTCACTCATTTGTTGGCATACCTTGTGCAGTTTCAATTCTGCCACAGACCACTATCCGTCTCTGTGACTTAGAGTTCTTTTTCTTTGCTCAGTCTATTTTCTCAGGATCTCAGGGTATAAGGCCTACATCACTTAATCTCCAGCATGTTCATTCATTTTCTCCATCATGGGTCAGGAGAGAGTCATGTGAAGGCCCAAAGTTTTTATAGGACATCATTGCTTGGTCTCTCACAGTTTCGTGGACTCTTGAACTATCTTGAGGAAATTGGCAATTCCTGAGACTTCTGCAGCTTTGTAGACACACCTCCACTGGACTGTAGTCAAGAAGCATTATCTCAACATAAATGGACTCAATGCCCCCCCCCCAAAAAAAAGATTGTGGAAACAGAATCATCATTCTGTTGCATACAAGAAACATACCTCAGCAACAAAGATAGATATTACCTCAGAGTAAAGGTTGGAAAATCAGATCAATCTGGGTTCCACACATCTCATAAGGCTATTAGCAGCTGAAAAGAATTGCTTGCCATAAA
The DNA here is from genome assembly GCA_907164525.1 of Lophiomys imhausi. Lineage (NCBI taxonomy): Eukaryota > Metazoa > Chordata > Mammalia > Rodentia > Muridae > Lophiomys > Lophiomys imhausi. The sequence continues at coordinate 4,259,904 of CAJQZJ010033173.1, read as the reverse complement.
CCCTATTTTTAGTCCATATGCTGCAAAGCCAAGTGTCCACAGGTGCCAGGTTGATCTTCCTGGTCTTGAAGAATCTTACTTTAATTCTAACCTATTACTCTATACAGAGCAAAAATCTCAATAACCATATTTGTCCACAAATCCAGTCCTACAGAAGATACTCGGATAAAATCTCCAATCCAAGAAGGCTAACTACACCCAAGACAACACTGGAAATAAATAACTCAACACCAGGAAAACCAAAAGAAGGGAAGCATAAACACAAATACACACATACACACTACCACCATCAACAACAAAATTACAGAAATTAACAACCATTGGTAATTAATATCTCTCAACATCAATGTACTCAATTCCCCAATTAAAAAATGGCAGTAAAAACAGGATTCATCACTCTGCTGTATACAAGAAAGATACTTCAGCAAGAAAGATAGATATTACCTCAGAGTAAAGGTTGTAAAAAGTTTTTCCATTTTATTTTATCAAGAGGTCAGAGCTTCACATTTTATTTTGAAGTATCTCTAGGTATGATACCATTGGGAAGCATTACCTTTAAATTTGTGTCAATATACAAAGATCTATTCAATTGTGGTTAAATATACTCTTAATTATGTATCAATATACCAAGATCAATGCCTATGTAGCCCAATATAATCTTAATATTACGTCCATATGCAAGGGTCAATACCATTGTGGCCAACTATAATCTTAGTTTTGTATCAATATACAAAGATCAATACTGATGTAATCCAATACAATCTTATTTTTGCACAATAAACAATGGTCAATACCACTTTAGCCAAATAAACTACTAATTTTGTATCAATATACAAAGGTATAAGGGCATATTCAATAATCTGTCCCTTCTTCTTGGACCTTCCTGTGCTATGTCTATATCTCATTTTTCTCAAGCCCATGCACTCCTACATAGGAGAGGAAGAAGGATACAGAAAAGGAAAAGTAGGAATTCCCTGGGGCTAACCCCAAAACCCATTAAGACAGGACCATTTATCAGCTTGTAGACTCTTCCCCTACATAACAGAGTTTTCAGTTATCCTTCAAATAACCAAAAAGATGGGCGGAGAAACACCCTCCCCACCCTCTGGGCATGGGACGTCGCTCTCTTAAAGTGACTTCCTGCTGATTTGGGTCATAGTAGACCTGTTTGGGGCCCCAACCCAAATGGGAAAAATGATTAAAAATGTTAGTACAATCCTTTTATGTTCAATCCTTCTGTTCTCAGCTGTTTAGATGACCTAAGGGGTTTGTAGGCAGAAGCTGATCTTGCAGGCTTCACTGAGGTTCCGGCTGGGGCATTGTGTAGAGCTGAACGGTCCCAGCGACACTGGATTGCAGTGGTGGTTGCAGGCCCCCGATGGAGACAACTATTGAGGAAGTCTGCCAGGCAGAATCAACTGGGTCACTCATCCTCCTTGGTGCCTGATAAAATGTGAAGCTCTGACCTCTTGATACCAACCGTCTAAAACGGTCTAGGATAGTTAAAACAAACTCCTAGTCATGCAAACATGTCTCTTTTTTGGCTACTATGACAGTCTATCACAGATATTCTCTAAACTACCCAGTAATCAAGTTGCTAAGAGACAAGCAACATTTGCTTATCTAAATACAAGAGATGGATAGGGCATCTTCAAAAACCCCTTGAGATTTGCAGAATATGGCATTCAAAGATGTTATCTTAAATCAAGATTTTTTTTTTATATCGAGACATATCAGCGCCTGACGGCAACCCTATTCTACTCCAAGTAGAGGATAAGCATCGAAGAACCTCCACTGTAAGATGGTTGAATTGGTGGCAAGCCTTTCTCTTGGCATGAAAAAACCCCTTGCACCAACTGCAGACAGACTGCTGTCCAAAAAGGACAAAACTTGGTAGCAGGGAAGTCGACAGCCTAACTCTGCCAAGACAGGGTAGGAAAAACCCCTTGCTTCAACTGTAGAGAGACTGCTGTCCAAAAAGGACAAAACTTGGAAGCAGATAAGTCGACAGCCTAGCTCTGCCAAGACAGGGTAGGCGAGTCCTTCATAACCCCTGCTCTACAATCAATGTCTGTCAGAGAAATGGGGCCAAATGACTGAAGATTGATGCTGTAATGTATGGAGAGAAAATGGGAGCTGTCCAGGCAGCCACTGGTATGTCATTTCTTAGTTTGGGAAGCTGCAGCCCTGCACTTCCTATATAATCAGATATATTGGTCCCTCTCAGGTCTCTGAGGTGGTTGAAGAATAGATAGCTAGAGTCTCATAGTTAAATTTTGAGTTGTTTGGGAATCAAGAGGGTGTTCTAAGAAGATGCTTTTTAAATTGTGATGAAAGTTGAGTTGGATATAGAACTTTAAACTCATGGAGATAGGTCGACAGTAGAATGTTGAAGTCAGGTGCCAAATACATATAGACTGGACATTGGGATTGTATGCCAAGCCATATAACTCTCATAATTTTGGCCTAATTACCTCTGTTGTTTTGTATTGTATTTATTATTATAAGAGTAAGAGCCATTTGTTGGACTGAAAGGGGGAGCTGTTGGGGGGAAAAGATATATCTTAAACTTAAAAAAAAAAAGGAAGGGGATGGGTGGGTTGAGGCGGAAGAGGGTGGGAGGGTGGGACTGGAGGCGGGGTAGGGAGGGGATTTCAATTGAGATGTAACTTGAAGAAATAAAAAATAAAGTAAAAAAAAAAAAAAAGAGATTGGAAACCACAAGGCAAAAAAAAAAAAAAAGTTTTTCCAATCAAACCAACAGAAGAAATGAGCTGGAGTAGACATCACAATATTTAATAAAACAGATTTTCAACCAGAAATAATGAAAGGAGATGAGGAAGGACACTATTTGTGTTAATTTTATAAAATCGTGTTTGTTTCTCAGTTAATCTTTTAAACTATTACCCAAATAATTGAGACTATATTATATAGTATGTGTTATATCAAGCTTCACAATTTTAGCAATTTTAGCAATCTTGAGCAATTTTAATCTATTATTAACCCTCTATGTTAGTCTGATGCTCTCTTTTCAAAAATCTAAAAATTTACTTGCTTTTTAGTGTTTTCTTTGCTAAAGTTGCTCCTTTCTCATCTATGCTGAACCTCTTCCATGGGTGAATCATCTCTTATTTTTCTCTCTAACTCCTCCTCTTGAGGGCAGGACGTCCAGTCCTGTTCTCTCCCCTGCTCAGTGATTGATTATGAGTTCCTTTTTTTTTTTGGAATATCAGGGGAAAATTAGGGACCAGTGTTTACACAAGTTTGTGAAAGTAGATTCTCAGAACAATGATGGCAACCAGATATGTGGGGTTGTGTATAAATCAGCATTTGAATTACATGATAACTTTATGCATACAGAATACTTCCTACTTATCAAAGAAAAATTCACCAAGATGACATCTCAATTCTGAATATATATGTCCCAAATAAAAGGACACCAACATTGGTAAAAGAAACATTAATAAACCTTAAATCACACAACAAACTATACATATTATTAATGGGAGTTTTCTACACCAAACTGTCACAAAATGAAAGGTAATCCACACAGAAATTAACAGAGAAATAATGAAAAACTGAATAATCTCTTGTATCTTATCAGTTTACCATAGATTAAAGCTGAACTTCAACAACAACAGAAACAACAGAAAAAAATACAAACTACTGGAAACAGAACAACTGTCTACTTAATGATCACTGAGTCAGGGAAGATATAAAGATTAAAGACTTTCTAGAATCAAATGAAAATGAGTGAACAAATACCAAAACATATGGAACATAAGGAAACCAGTGCTAAGAGGAAATTTCATAACAACAAATATCTTCACGAAGACATGAATTTATAGAGATCCCATAATAGCACTTTAACTTAAAAACTCACCTAAAAGCTCTAGAACAACAACAACAACAAAAAGCAAGCAAACACAAGAGGAATAAATACTGGAAGTAATTAAACTCAGGGCTGAAATCAAGAAATTAGAAACAAAGAGAACAATACAAAGAACCAATGAAATTAAGAGTTGATTCCTAGAGAACATAAACAAGATATAAAAGCTTTTATCCAAACTAAGTAAAATATGAAGAGAGTGTATCTAAATTAACAAAATCCAAAATAAAAAAAAATGAATATAACAACATTCATGAAGAAAATTCACAGACTCATTAGGTTTTACTTCAAAAATCTGTATGCCACAAAATTGAAAAATCTAAACAAAGTGGACGATTTTCTTGATAAATATCACTTAAAAAAGTTAAATCAAGATAAGGTAAACAATTTAAATATACTTATAAACCTTAAGGAAATGGAAGCAGTCATTAAAATTCTCCCAGCCAAAAAGTCCAGAATCAGATGGTTTTAGTGTATAGAATTCTACTAGTCCTTGAAAGTTGAGTTAATACTGATACTCTTCAAACCATTCCATAACATAGAAACAGAAGAATCATTGCCAACCTCACTCTATGAGGCCAAAGTCACCCTGATACCTAAGCCACACAAAGACTCAATAAAGAAAGAATTTCAGACCAATTTTCCCTATGAACACTGATGCAAAATTACTCAATAAAATATTCAAAACTAAATCCAAGAACACATCAAAAACATCATCTACCACGATCACATATGCTTTATCTCAGGAATGCAGAGATGGTCAACATACAAAAATGCATTAATGTAAATTCACCATATAAACAAACTAAAAGAAAAATACCACATGAACATCTCATAAGATGCTGAAAAGTCCTTTGACAAAATCCAACACACCTTCATGATAAAATTCCTGGATTCCAACACAATTCTTTAACAGAACTTGAAAGAAAAAAATCTCAAATTTGTATGAAAAAAAAAAACCCAAGACAGTTGAAATAATCCTGTACAATAAAAAAACTGGAGGTATCACCATCCCTTATCTCAAGCTGTACTTGTAATAAAAACTGAATGATATTGGCATGATACCAGACAAGTTGATCAATGGAATCAAATCAAAGACCCAGAAGTAAACACACACACTTTTGGACACTTAATTTTTGTCAAAAAGCCAAAACTATTCAATGGAACAAAGACAGCATCTTAAACAAATGAGGCTAGTCTAACTGGATGTATGCATGTAGCAGAATGCAAATAAATCGGTATGTATCACACTGCACAAAGCTTAAGTGGATTGAAGACCACAACATAAAACTGGATACACTTAATCTGATAGCAGAACAACCAGTAAATAGTATTGAATGCATTGGCACAGGAGAAAAGTTCCTTAACAGAACACCAACAGCTCAGGAACTGTGGTCAAAAATCAGTTAATGGAACCTCATGAAACCAGAAAGCTTCTGTAAGGCAAAGGACAAAATGAAAAAATATGACAGTCTACATAATGGGAAAAGATCTTTGGCAACCCTTTACATGACAGTGGGCTGAAATCCAAAATATACAAAGCACTAAAGAAATTAGAGAGCAACAAATCAAACAATTCTATTACAAATTGAGGTACAGGAGAAAACAAACAATTCTTGACCAAGGAATCTCTAATGGCCAAGATGCACTTAAAGAAATGTTCAGCACCCTTAGTCATCAGGGAAATGCAAATTAAAAGTACTCTGACATTCCATCTTACCCGACCCCCAAATGGCTAAGATAAAAACTGAAGAAACAGCTCATGCTGGCAAGTATGTGGAGCAAGCAGAACATTCCTCTATTGCTGATGTGAGTGAAAATTTGTACAACCACTTTGGAAATCAACTTGGCAGTTTCTCAAAAAATTGGGAATAGTTCTGCCTTAATCCAGTTACTTCACTCCTGTATATGTATCCAAAAATGTCACACCCTATGACAAGCACACTTGCTCAACTCTATTTATAGCAGCTTTATTTATAATAGCATGAAACTAGAAACAACTTTGATACCCTCAACTGAACAATGGATAAAGAGCATGAGGACCCAGCCATACCACTTCTGGGTATACACCCAAATGACTCCTCACGGAATCATAATGAAGTTTCCTCATCTATGTTCATAGCAGCCTTACTTGTAATAGCTAGAAACAGGAAACAACCCAGATGTCCCTCAACCGAAGAATGGATTAAAAAACTGTGGTACATCTACACAATGGAATATTATTCAGCTATCAGGAACAATGAAATCATGCAATTTGCAGCCAAATGTATGGGACTAGAGAAGCTCATTCTGAGTGAGCTAACCCAGACTCAGAATGATGCATATGGCATCTATTCACTTATAGTAGGATTTTAGCTATATAGTAGAGGATATCGATACTACAACCAACACACCAAAGGGTACATGGACATAGACTTTTTATTTTTTATTTTTATTTTTTATTTATTTTTTATTTTTTATTCTTTTTTATCTGTTTGTCTGCTTATTTGTTTGTTTGTTTTTTAGTTCTCTCTCCCGGGCAATGAGACACTTTTCACTGGTGGTACTGCCTCGTAGACCCCCAATGTATGAAGAAGCTCTTGGCCCTCATATGACTTCTGAACTAGGGTGAGGGACTGTTATATAGGGACACTCCATTCCAGAGAAATGGGATGGATGGGTTAGGGGGTAAAGAAAAAAAATGAAATGTGAAGTTTTGGCCTTTTGCTACTAATTGTCATAAACTAATTAGGATAATTAAGAAATGCAAACTAATAGTCATGCTAGCCTGTCATTGTGTTATGTACTATGACAGTCTATTATAGTTATTTTCTAAGCTAATCAGAAATCAAGTTTCTAAGAGACAAGCAACATCTGCTTTTCCTAATATAAGAGATAGACAGGGCCTCTTCAAAAACCTCAAGAGATCTGCAGAATATGGCCTTCAAAGATATTTTCTTAACTTTAGAATTTTTTGATATCGAGACATGTCAACTCCTGACAGCACCCCCTATTCTACTCCAAGTAGAAGATGAGCATCAAAGAATCTCCAGTGGGAGATGACTGAATTAGTAGCAAGCCTATCTCTTGGCAGGAAAAACCCCTTGCTCCAACTGTAGACAGAATGCTGTCCAAAAAGGATAAAACTTGGAAGCAGGTAAGTCGACAGCCTACCTCTGCCAAGACAGGGTAGGCAAGTCCTTCATAACCCCTGCTCTACAATCAATGTCTGTCAGAGAAACGGGGCCAAATGACTGAAGAGCAATGCTGTAATGTATGGAGAGAAAATGGGAACTGTCCAGGCAGCCACTGGTATGTCATTTCTTAGTTTGGGAAGCTGCAGGCCCTGCATTTCCTATATAATCAGATATATTTATCCCTCTCAGGTCTCTGAGGTGGTTGAAGAATAGATAGCTAGAGTCTCATAATTAAATTTTGAGTTGTTTAGGAATCAAGAGGGTGTTCTGTATCTAAGAAGATGTTTTTAAAATTGTGATGCAAGTTAGTATGAAAGCTGAGTTAGATATAGAACTTTAAACTCATGGAGATGGTTAGATAGTAGAATGCTAAAGTCAGGTGCCAAATACATATGGACTGGACATTGGGAATGTATGCTAAGCCATATAACTCTCATAACTGTGGCCTAATTACCTCTGTTGTTTTGTATTGTATTCATCATTATAAGAGAAAGAGCCATTTGTTGGACTAAAAGGGGGAGCTGTTGGGGGGGGAAGATATACCTTAAACTTAAAAAAAAGGAATGTGGTACATTTACACAATGGAATACTACTCAGCTATTAAAAACAAGGAAATCATAATCTTCGAAGTGAAATGGATGGAAATAGGAAATACCACCCTGAATGTAGTAACCCAGACACAGAAAAACAAACAGGGTATGTACTCACTTATAAGTGTATATTAGTCATAAAGTACAGAATAACAATGCTATAATCCACAGACCCAAAACACCATATTAACAAGTGAGACCCTAGTGAGGATGCTTGAATCTCAATGAGAATGGTTAATAAATTAGATATCTGGGGTTGATAAAAAGAGAAAACAGGCGTGCGAGGGGTTGGGTAGAGGAACAGGAGGGATCAAGTCTGGGGAAGATTGCAGGAGAGAGAATTGGGGGAGAACTGGAATTAATGGTGTAGTATCTCTGTTACAAGCTAGAAGTTTAGGACCATGGAAATTCTTAGGAGTCTATGAAGGTGATCCTTGCTAAGACTCCTAGCAATAGGAAATATGGAACATGAAACAATTACCACTTGTAACCAGGCAAGACTTCCCATGGGGGTATAGTATACCCACCCAGCTACAAAACCTCTACCCACAATTTTTCCTGCCTCTAAATGATGCAGAAAGTGAGGGAATGGCCTCTCAGTGACTGGCCCAACTTGAGCCCCATGTTATGAGATTCTACCACTGACGTTATTAATAGTATTCTGCTATACTTGAGGACTAGCATAAGTATCATCTGAGTGATGTTACTCGGCAGATAATAAAAACAGATACAGAGACCCATAGCAAACATTAGGTGGAGGGTCTTGTGGACTAAGGGGGCAAAGGATTGAAATCAAGGACACTACAGGAAAACTTACAGAATCACCTAACATGGGCCCAAAGGAGCTCACAGACACCAACCAAAGAGCATGCATGAGAAGAGCCTAGGCCCCCTACACACATGTAACAGATGTACATCTTGGTCTTCATATGGAACGTCTAACAGCATGAGAGGGCTATCTCTGAACCTGTTGCCTGCCTTTCGATCTCTTTTCACTAACTGGATGGCCCTGTCTAGCCTCAATGAAAGATGCACCCAGTCTTACTACAACTTGATATGTATGCTAAGGTGGGTTGATGTACATGTGGGTTCTCCCCTTCTCTGAGTAAAACTGGAGGGAGGTGCAGGAGGAATAAAGGTGAGAGGGAGGAACCTGGAAGAGAGGAGGGAGGGAATGCTCCAGGCAGGATGTAAAATTATTTAAGTAATTAATTAATGAGAAACTATGATATAAAATATATGAGAAAAAATACTGAATCCCAGCATCCATATACTTGCTACACCTACTTATATAAATCAAGTTACAGAATAAAAATAACATTATTTGACCTTTAGTAAAAGTGAGTAATAACTTGCTAAAATTTCAGAAATGATATAAAAAAGGTAGATGTCACAAGACTCATTATCAGTTAACACAAATCAAATTAAATTTCCCCATCAAAACTGTACATTATGTTTTTATTGTTCATGTTTAAGATGATATTCTTAAAGAACATTTATTTACTAACATGGGTGTATCAAAAATAACTTCTGATTCCTAAACAACTCAAAATTTAGCTATGAGACTCAAGCTGTCTATTCTTCAACCACCTCAGAGAGCTGACAAGGATAAATATATCTGATTATATAGGAAGTGCAGGGCCTGCAGCTTCCAATACTAAGAAATGACAAACCAGTGACTACCTGGACAGTTCTCATTTTCTCTCCATACATTCCAGCATCAGTCTTCAGCCCTTTGGTCCTGTTTCTCTGACAGACATTTATTGTAGAGCAGGGATTATGAAGGACTAACCTACCCTGTCTTGGCAGAGCTAGGCTGTCGACTTCCCTGCTACCAAGTTTTGTCCTTTTTGGACAGCAGTCTGTCTGCAGTTGAAGCAAGGAGTTGTTACATGCCAAAAGATAGGCTTGCCACTAATTCAACCATCTCACACTGGAGATTCTTTGATGCTTTTCTTCTACTTGGAGTAGAATAGGGGGTGCTGTCAGGAGCTGATATGTCACGATATCAAAAAAAAATCTTAATTTAAGACCACATCTTTGAATGCCATATTCTACAGATCTCTTGGGGTTTTTGAAGATGCCCTATCTATCTCTTGTATTTAGATAAGCAAATGTTGCTTGTCTCTTAACAACTTGATTACTGAGTAGCTTAGAGAATATCTGTGATAGACTGTCTTAGTAGCTAACAAGGTGACATGCATGCATGACTAGGAGTTTGTTTTTCTTAACTATCCTAAACAGTTTAATACAGTTGGTATCAAGAGGCCAGAGCTTCACATTTCATTTTTAAGTATCTCTAGGTACGATACCATTAGGAAGCAAGAGGGCGTTCTAGATCTAAGAAGATGGTTATAATAGTGATGCAAGTTAGTATGAAAACTAAGTCAGTTATAGAACTTTAAACTCATGGAGATGGTTAGAAGGTAGAAGGTTAAAGTCAGGGGCCAAATATGTATGAACTGGACATTGGGAAGGTATACTGGGCCATTTAACTCTCATAAATGTGGCATATTTAATTATGCTGTTTTGTATAGAATTTATTGTTATAAGAGAAAGAACCATTTGTTGGAATGAAAAGAGAAGCTGTTGGGGGGGGGGAAGAGGGTGGAAGGGTGGGACAGGAAGGGGGAATAGGGAAGGGTTTGCGACTGAGATGTAACTTGAAAAAAAATAAAGTACTTATAAAAAAAAAAAACTTCTGTTTGTTTATTATCTGTTGCTTGTAGATTTCAAGTAAACACTGACCCTTCATTTCAGAAGTCAGTCTTAATAAGCTTGGCTTTAAGCCTAGTGAGTCCCATAGATACAAGCTAAATAAAGCTCACACATGTCCCAATTTAAACGTTGCCATATTTTGTTTGTTAGTACATTCCCTTGGAATCTGAAATGTTAATTTCTGTGTGTATGCAAATCTTACCATTAACCAACGTTAACATCAGAAGTCCTTCTTTGCAGAACTTTCATTCCTTTTTATATAGGGAAAAGACCTCTCCCCAATACTTGCACTGTATTCTGTGTCTGCTCATGTCAGGTTCTACAACATTCAGGTATAACTTAGATCAGTGACAAAATAGTGATGTTTGCAAGTAAAGTATTTTATTACTGAAGAAATATTTCCCAAAACACTACTTTAGAAAACAATTGGTAAAATAGTTTAATTTTCTTTAAAATAAGAACAATTTCAATCTTCATTTCCATATCTTTAGGACTTTTCTTCCTAAGTCCATCATATCTTCTTTCTTGTTTTTATGATCATTATCACTGAATATCATTATATACATATATATATATGAATTGAATTCTTTATTTACATTTTAAAAGAAAATAATAAATGAACAACTAGCATTTATTTAAAGTGTTACTCAAGAAATTATCAAAAAGACAGATTAACATGAATAAATAAGTAGGCTGCTGAATGTTTTGTATGGTTTTCTTAGACTTTGCATATATTCATAAATTCATATATTGTTGCATTTTAATATCATTAAACTAAAATAACAGCTAGGCTTGAACTGAATATACTCATAGTATCTACGAAATAAACACTATTTGTCTATAATTAGGTAACATTTCAGTAATCTATATGTAAAAAATCAAATTCTGTAATCTTTTTTGATTTGAGAGTGTTCACCATAAATAAATTCTGAGAAATTCAAATTATTATATTTTTCTCTACTATCCTAAATAAAATATTATTTGGTAACTTTATAACATATAATTACTCTTATTTTTAATTTTTCTTTAACCTTTGTGAATATAATTAAAATATTTATACTGGCTTCTTACAATATGTGGATATCTTAAATATTTTCATTGTTCAATTTATCTTTTAGACCATAAATTCTGAAAAGGCCCTGTTAAGTCTCTTTGTAAGCATCAAAAGCTTAAGATGATGAATATCAAATTTATATTTTATTAATTAGCACATAAATGTTAATTCTACAATTACAACTTGGTATTCTTTATAATTTATATCTAGACAATTTTGTTATCTTTAATATGAAAAGTAAATACTTATATTCTCACAATTTTTACCTGGATTTCCTAGGGTACCTTTTAATAATCTTCACTAACTTCTTACAAGACAGGTTTAGACATTTGTTTCATTCCTAGGTATCTTTCTCTGCAATTCTTTAATTCAAATAGTACATAGGTCAAGGTACTTTATATTTAGGTTATTTTTCCCTTCTGATATTGTTTCTAAATATTTAGACTTTTTTATTTACATTAGAAAGCTGACTGTGACAGAGCTGTAACTTGAAGTAATAAATAAAAATAATTATTAAAAAAGAGAGCTGTATGGTTTTGTTTAAAATAAATAGAGAAAAGGAAAACATTGCTATTATTAATTTTTGAATATTTTACTGTATTCAAGTTGTAGTTCATAAATTCTAAATATTGTGAAATAGTATAAAGGATTTTAGTATAATATCAATATTTGTAAAAAAAATGTCTAGAGGACTTTTGTCAGATTCAAAACTAGAGACAATAGTGTATCAAAGAACTTGTTTTTGACTTTTTTTTTACTCAGGCAGTTTTTGAAGATGTTCTGTGCTCCTATAATTTCCTAAAGGATTCTGGAATTATTGACCTATGATGTACTCAATGCCATGATTTAGTACATAGAAAAGACAAAGATTAGGTTGAATCAATACATGAAGGACAGAGAACAGAAAGGTACTAGAGACCCATGTGTTCTCCTCTCTCAGAATAAAAAATACAAGGAGTGTGCATCTACCCTTTTTTCCTGTGGACTGTTGGCCACCAATGCACATGGTAGTGGGGAGAAGAAGATGGGGTACAAAGTTCATGTGGCTGAAAGTATGATGGATCAAGACTCCATGAACAGATTCAGTGAGACAGTTCAATTTTATTGAGGTGAACAAGGGTTATATAGAACCTTGGAGAATGGGTGGGGCTTTCCATGGTGAATGTTCATTAGCTGACGGCCAATTAAGATAGTGGTATGCCTTGCTTGAAAGGAGAGGAATTCCAGGAATCCTCAGGTGCTTTCAGGGCAGGTTCTTATCAGTAGAAATGAAGTTAAATCTTTAATTTTGTATGTGACATTACTCAGGAAGAGAGTGTGGGGATTCGAGCTCCCCAGATCAGGCAGAGAAGAGGGATCCCAGCTGGGAAAGGGAGTCTACCATTTAGAGCTATGCTCAGGGCTTTCAGTACATGGTAGACTACAGTTTTAATAGTGGGGTACAACATTTTCACCTGTTTTATTTTGTAATTGAGAAGTGTCACCATGGTCCTTGATATTGAATCAGAACCCATTTTAAAAAATTGGGTGAAGCACAATGTAAGCATCAATCTAAAGCACAGTATAATCAGAGGTCTAATAAAGGGTAGGTACCAGGAACACAAGGTATTATAGTTGTTCATGGGGTTGAAATCTTGAGAACAAGTCTGTACAGAGTTCTTTGAGGGTATTAACATTGGTCTCAACCATCAATTGGGTCATTTATGTAGACATAACCTTCTTCCCCAATACTATGCAAATCCCCCCATGATTATATCTAGTATTCTTTTGTTTTGGGCCGTGACCCCAACAAGACAATCCATCTGTTGCTTGAGGAATTCAAAGCTTGTCAGCTGTGGATATCAGATAAAGCTTGTCTTGGAAGTCTCCAACCAGATGGTATGTATGGACAATGATTGTTGTAATGGTCCTAACTGATCTAAGAGAGATGGTAGGTCCAGGGAGGAATATCTCTTGTTTCTGTATGGTTTGTAGTAGTTTCCATTTCCTCATAGAAATAGACATGTGGGATAATCATGCAGAGGTGCAGAACCCTGTGAGGGGTGCCTAGGCAAGAAATTATTTTGTCTTTACATTATAGGAAGAGAGGTGATATTGCACATGCTAAGCCAATAACAAACTGATTAGGAGTGCATCATACAGGCCTTGAAGAAGGGGTAGGGATAGCATAGATGTTTGATTAAAAAGGTAAAGTCCTAAAGGTCTAGAGAAGTGTCTTTTTTTCTGGCTAGCTTTATAACAGAAGTATTTGCAGTCACAGTAGAAAACAGGGGTTGGTTATTAGAGGAATTTCAATTTCTGTCCAGCATCTCTCACTATTTATCCTACCTCTTTGTAGTAGCTGAGAAAGGAAACAACATGCTAATTATGTGATTTGTGTATAAAGGCTCTCTGTATGTCTTGGTGCCTTTTAAAGTTGACTACACAAGGCATAGAAGCATTAAAAACCAAGTCCCTGGAATTAATCCTGCTTTCATGAAGGAAATATATTAGTTTGGAGATTGTTAAGTGCCAGGGTGTGTCATTGCAAGAGATGCATGCAGTTTGTCTGTGAACAATAAGCAGGCTTAATTAGATGATCTTAGTTTTATTAATAGAAGACTACATGGTAAAAACAAATAAAAGAAGACAAAACATTAATTTTTGTATTGATATTATATTGAAAAACATTAGATATATTGGTAAAATAAAAAGAGAATGCTAAAATGATAATTTTATCTTAACAAAGTATTGATCACCATTATTCAATCTTTTCTTAAAGTTAGTTTTAAATCTATAGTCACCAATATAGTCTGTTTGACCTGTGATGGGTAAGTCCAAGATGAATCTGAAAATTGAAAGAAATTTTAAAGGCAGTAGACACATCTTTCTATTACAGCAGAGGCTTGGGAAACAATTTTGTGTTTAGTTACTCCTATTAGAGGAAAATAAGCATTCAAATAAAATTTATCTCAGCTATTCCCATACTAGAGAAAAGCAAAATTGTTGCTAGAGAAGAGCAAACAGTACATGAAAAGTATAAGTTTTGGATGGGGTGCACTGCTCCAGACCATGTCATCTCAAATTGTAGAAGCAAAACTCAATCCATCATTTCTGCAGCTCAGGCTCTGCAGCACTGTGTTGGCTAGTAAAGGAAGCCGCTCAGTGTTCATTTGGCTGGGTGAACAATATGGCAGGTCGTTCCCTGACCAGACCAGATGCTACTCAAGTCTGACTTGGAAGAAAGACCCACCCTGTCCTTCCAGCCACTTGTTTTGGCTGCCATCTTTGGTGTCCCTGCCATGGGCCAGCTTGTAACTTGTAAGCAGTGCTCCTGTCAGGACTGGGGCCTTGCTTCTGTGTTTGCTTGGCCAATCCCTCCTCCTCTCCATATGCATCCTGATCCTGGAGAGTATCCCACCTCATCCTGCTTTCTGAGACAGGCAGAAGAGGATGGTGTGCCCGCAGGCAAGGCTGGAGATGGAGTTTTGTGAGACAGAGTGTGAGGTGATTATATCTCAAGCCTGAAGCCAGAGGAGCAGTGTTTAGCTGTGTAAAGTCCTGTCTGTGTAAAACAGAAACCTGATTTTGTAAGAATCCAGCCTCAGTGAGTCAGGAGCTGGTAACCAGAAATGTCCAGGACTCTGGACTCCCAGCAAGGCTACAAGTAGAGGAGGAAGTGGAGCCAGTAAGGAATGCATAGATACTCTCTCCATGCATGGCTTGGGGAAAGGAGGTTTCCTCCCCCCTTCCCCCCCCCCGGAAGAATGCAGCATTGGTGGCCATGAATGAAAGGGGAAGGGAATTCCACATCTTCCTTTGTAATTGAGTCCTTCTGAGTGTAGGGTTGCTGGGCAGGGTAGGGAAAGTACATGATGTTGAGGGCCCATGTGGCTTTTCAGTGAGTTTCTTTTTAGAGGAAATTAACAGGGCCCATATGAAGAGGGGTTCTTTATTAGATAAAGTATTCTCTGTGATAAGAAAGAGAAGAAAAGAAAGGAAAAAAAGTCTACCAATCCTCAGACAGGATGGCCAGGCAAAAGATGCCAGTATCCTTTGAGAAGGTACTCAAGTATGTGTTCTGAGGTCCATGTTCAAACACCAGTTTGTCTCTTTCCTTTTTCCTCCTTCTTGGACTTTTGGCCAAAAGTCCACATAGTCAAGGGGAACAGAAAATGAGGAACAGGGTTCAGATGGCTGCAAATATGATGGATCAACACTCCAAGACCAGCTTCAGCGAGGCAGTTCAATTTTATTGGGGTGAACAAATGTTATATTGAAAAGATAGTCTTTAGACTGGAGCCCCCATAGTGAGCTGATAAAAAGTTTGTAAAATTCCAATGCCTTGACCTGCCAGCGATCTTCAGTACCCCTTCTCCACTGCTGTTGCTAGGAAATGACTAACAACCACCAGCCCCAAGGACTCCTTGAAGTCTCCTTAAGGAAACCACTGCCCAGCCCCAGAGATAAGAAAACAGCCAGGGGCAAATTTCCTAATTCTCCAAGCAGGGCCCTTCCTCCAGGAATTTACACCAATACCTAAAAGTGTTATTGTCACCTACACTAAAATGTATATAACCCAAAGATTTGTAAAGGTTGGGGTGGTCTCTCCCCCCTCCCTCTCCGATGTAGGCCACTGCATGCAAGTTGGCCACTCGCAGTTAAAACAATAAATTCCTCTTGCTTTTTGCATAGATTCAATGTCTTTTCTCATTGAGGGTCAGCAGGAAGATAGGCAATCTCCCCTCTTGGGGATGGGCCTTACATTTGGTGCATTGGCCAGGAAGAACTGACCCTTGTGAGGATAGACCCGGATGGATGGAGGAAACCAGGTCCTGTGGTTGTTGTCCGTGTCCTCTCACATTGCCTCTCAGTGCTTCTGTTGTTCTGTGTGTCGGATGTTCTTACTTTCATTCTGTTCCAATCAGTTTGTGAACGATCTGAGGAAGTTTGCCTGAGTTGGAAACTGGAAGTTTGTGTGAGTAAGAAGTGCCATTGGTGCTGAAAGGAATGAAAATTTTAGAGACCCCCTTGGCAGGCAGTGAAGTCAGGCCAGCTGGGTTCCAGGAACTTAGCTGATCATAAAATGGGTGGAATCAAGAATGTAGGTCATACCAGTCATGAGCCCTGGGTTCCAGGAACTAGCTGGCCTCAAAGCAGATGACTATCATGGGCCCCCAGGGTTTCAGGAACTGGCTGACCACAAAGTAGATAGCGAAATAGAATTAGGTTCATTCCTGAGAAAAACAAGTATAGGGTGTGTTTCCTGCTAATTAACTAAAGAATGAATTAGTACTTGCCACTTGTAATTTCCCCCACCCCCTTAATTTGTGGTGCTCCCCTATATAACCTTCACCCTTAGACAGCTGGAGGTCACAAAACTCCTCTACCCCTGCGTGGGATACGAGTTGTGCCCTCAGTGCACTGATCCCCCTGAAATAAACCTCTTGTGATTGCATCAAGATGGTCTCTTGCGAGTTTTTGGGCGGCCATGATATCCTGGAGCGTCAGGTGAGGAATTTCCCTCACCCCGGTCTTTCAGTGCCACAATCAATCCTCATCTGGGGAGATGTTTTTGATTTCCTGGAGGGTGTCCCAGAGTGATTCTGGGCCCCTCTCTTTTGGTCTGGGTGGCCACTGGTCCCTGAGTAGGGGGTCACTGGTTCTTTTTTCTGTGGCCCCACCAGTGAGTTTGGCAGCACCTATGTCTCTGTTTTTTCATTGCCTGCTTTGGAAACATATGTCTGTCTAATCTGACTTTCTGTTTCTGAGACCATTTGTTCTTGTTTATGTTCTATGGTTTGGCTTCTGTGCACGTTCTTGGTTTGTGAATGTCAGATAACTCACACGGCTTCTCTGTCTTGCTTTCAGTTTCTCTCTTGTGCATGTCAATTTGTGCATGTCAGAAACACTCCAGCTGTCTGAGAACGAAGTGGGAAGAAGTGCCTCCCTTCTGTCCTGGATCCCCAGTGGCAGTGGGGTAACAGGAGCTAGTCTTGCCTAGCCTGTTGTCTGATTGAGCTTGGCACTGTCTCACTGTTCTCCTGTATCTATATGATTGTTTCCTTTCATTGGTTTTAAACTGATTTGGGCTGAAGTTCCAGGTTGTTCAGGTTCTGTCTAGCCAGTTGCTTACTTTTTGTTTCTTTGTCTTCCTAACTCCCTCTGACTAAAACTAACAAGCACAAACTTGGAAAAGTTCTAATCTCCCTTCTCCTGCCATCTGCACCTGGGTCAAAATGAGGTGGGGGGAGGAAGGGGATTCACCCATCCTCCCATCGGGAATCATTATGGGAGGATAAGGCCCTCCTCTCTGGCAGGGCAGCTCCGAAATTCCATTGTCAGCTGGACCACCCATGCACAGCGATGGAGAAAAGAACAAGGAAGGCTCCCTAAGGTAAAAGCCTCCTTAAACTGGGCGAATTATGGGGTCACCCTCCTCCCAGAAACAGAAGTGAAAAATAGACAGGCTAAGGGAGGTTTGCTGCCATCAGAAGAGATAAAAAGTGTGGTCCACCTGCCCAGGCAAAATATCCGGGCTATACACTCCCTTGGCGCACTTCCTTGGTGTTGATTTTGGCAGTCAGCCAACATAATTTCTAGCCAGTATTTTAAATATTTAGATAAAATTTGTTTAAGCATCACAACTCCTTTCAGTAACTTTTTTGCTTTACAAATTGACTTAATACAGGCTGCTAAGGAAAAAATGAGTTTTGTTACAGATGGTTTTTCTAATGATAGGGTTGCCTGCATAACGTTAAAAAAAATAAAAGGACAAAATTAAAAGCTGCAAGTAGTCTTTAGAAACTCGGAAATAAGTAATATCACCATGAAAGGGATGACAGATAGTCCAACATCGTGTAAGAAGTTTACGTCCTGCCGGGCGTAGTGGCACAGGCCTTTAATCTCAGCACTCAGGCAGGTAGATCTCTGTGAATTCAAAACCAGCATGGTCGACAAAGTGAGTCCAGGACAGCCAGAGATACACAGAGAAACCCTGTCTCGAAAAGAAAACCTTAAAAAGAAAAGAGAAGTTTATGTCCCAAACTATTAGTGGGATTAAAGCCAAGTTTTCTTAAATGTATATTGTTCATTATATGGATAATATTTTATTATCGGATGAAAATGACGACAAACTTTTTCAGGCTTGTGCTCAATTGTCCTGCTGCAACTCATTTAAGGTTTCTGAGTTATTTCCAATCTTTTTTTGTGGACTGCTATGGCAAATGTATTTTAGGAAATTAGGTAATGCAGGTTGATGGCTTGCCAGTCAAGCTCATGGTCACGTAAACTACTAGTATTAATTTATCACTGCTTTCTAGGTCAAACAAAATGGTTAGAAATATACAGTTTGCTTGTACTTCTTCACTCAGATAACTTTATATAAGCACATGATATAGAAGTCTTCAGAGACAGTAAACTTGGACTGGGGAATTTTATTTCGTCTAAATTGTCAATGTTTGCTGAAAAATAGGCTAAAAATATAAATGGCTGATTTCATTAAATCTTTGCAAATTGATGCAAAATTAAGAGATAGGATATTGTACCTATGTAATTCTTTAACATACATGTAAAATTCTAGTCATTTTTTTGAAAGCTAGTATCACAAACTCTTTAGGATAAATAAGATAAACAAGTTGTAAATGTTTAAGGATAGAAAAGTTTAAGCAAGATCTGAGGGTCTGAGAAATTGCATGAAGGTCGAGGTATATAAATGCAAGTTATGAAAGAAAGCTTCCAAGAAAATGTCTAAGAATATGAGAGAATGTTAAGGTTTGGTAAATGCAAGTTACTTAGGTTTGACAAAGGTTTGAACAGTCCAAAACATAATAATAATAATTGAAGGTGTAATATAAATGCAAGTCGGTAGTTTATCAATCTTATGGTTTTATTAGATATAAATATAAAAATGTATTTAAATAACAAACTGCCATGTGATTCTACCATCTTAGATGAACATGTGATATAAAACAACAGTTATGAAATTTTTTAGTCCTAATTAGCTCTGTTGTTATTGTTACCTTCTTTTAGACTAATAAACCAACAACTCTCATGCTTTAAATTGTTAATGGATTTTTTTAGATGATGATAAAAATTCAAAGTTATATCTATATTAATTAAAATATGTACTTAGATAATCTTAAGCCATATAATATAATTCCATAGTTAGTTTTAGGTTGCAATATTGGGATGTGTTCTGGAAGCATTAAATTAAATTGTTTACAGTGTTTATAAAACTTGGTTCTACCTTTTACAATTATAGTTATGCTCTATGCCTTTTAAATTTATGACTATGCTTTAACTGTATTTTGACTCTCAAAAGAGTTAAAGATTGTTATCTTGAAATATGCCTAGCCTTATTTTGCTAATGTTCTTAAGTTCTAACATAGCTATAGACTTTAATAAGCTATAGACTCTTGATAAACTAGATCATACAGGAAACTGTTATGCTGTACAGTGACATATCACTGAAAGGTCAGAAAGTTTCCAGTCTCTTTATGAACTCTGTTTATAGATTTAAAATTTTTATTTTAATACTAGAGAGCTCCAACTCAGAATTCTGATTTTTCAGACTTTTAACCCAATAGGGGTAGAACCCTAAAATTCTAGTCTTTAATGGTACTTAAGAAATGCAAGCTATCCAAGTGTGGTGGCACATGCCTGTAATCTCAGCACTCAGGGAGGCAGAGGCAGGCAAATCTCTGCAAGTTCAAGGACAGCCTCGTCTACAGAGTGAGTTCAGGGCAACCAGGGCTACACAGAGGAACCCAGTCTCAAAAAAAAAAGAAAGAAAGAAAGGAAATGCAAGCTAATAGTCACCTTATTTGTAGTTATGCCACGAATTAATACAGTTAGTTATGATATTAAGCTTTTTCTAGCCTCCTATACAGATTTTCACAGTCAGAGAGTAACTAACTAGAAACAAGATCCATCTTAGATAGATGTAATGGTCCTTGGACACCTCAGAGATCTGCAGAACATGACATTTAAATGTTTAAAACAAAAAGGCTTTTCCTGATAGATATGCCAACTCCTGACTGCATTTCTAGTTTCCTCCAAAGAAGAAAATGGGCACCGAAGAACTCCACCTGGAAATTGCTTTAAATGTGACAAAGCTAGCCACTGGGATAAGCTGCCTTTTGCCTCAACTGCAGACAGCATGCTGTCTACAGGCTGGACATGGATAGAGAAGTCGACTGCTGGACTTTGCCAAGATAAGGTAAGTGATCCTTCATTATTCTTTTTTTTTTAAATACTTTATTTTTTTTTCTTCAAGTTACATCTCAGTAACAAACCCCTCCCTATTCCCCCTTCCTAACCCGCCCTTCCACCTTCTTCCCCCCAGAAGTTTCCCCTTTCAGTCCAACACATGGTTCCTTCTCTTATAACAGTAAGTATTATACAAAGCAATAGATATAAATATGCCACATTTATGAGAGTAAATTGGCCCAGTATACCTTCCCAATGTCCAGTTTATACATATTTGGCCCCTGACTTTAACATTCTACTATCTAACCAACTCCAGGAGTTTAAAGGTCTATATGTGACTCAACATTCATACTATCTTGCAACACACTTTTAAGAGTATCTTCTTAGATCTATAACACCCTCTTGATTCCTAAACAGTTCAAAATTTAACTATGAGACTCTAGCTGTCTATTCTTCAACCACCTCAGAGACCTGAGAGGGATAAATATATTTGCTTATATAGGAAGTGCAGGGCCTGCAGCTTCCAAAAGTAAGAAAGAACATACCAATGACTGCCTGGACAGTTCCTATTTTCTCTCCATACATTCCAGCATCAATCTTCAGCCTTTGGGTCCTGTTTCTCTGACAGACATTTGTTGTAGAGCAGGGATTATGAAGGACTTACCTACCCTGTCTTGGCAGAGTTAGGCTGTCGACTTCCCTGCTACCAAGTTTTGTCCTTTTTGGACAGCAGTCTGTCTGCAGTTGGTGCAAGGGGTGTTTTCATGCCAAGAGAAAGGCTTGCCACTAATTCAACCATCTTACAGTGGAGGTTCTTCGATGCTTATCTTCTACTTGGAGTAGAATAGGGGGTGCTGTCAGGCGCTG
>CAJQZJ010033173.1:4169947-4238021 GCA_907164525.1 Lophiomys imhausi | reverse complement strand
AATGACTGCCTGGACAGTTCCCATTTTCTCTCCATACATTCCTGCATCAGTCTTCAGCCTTTGGGTCCTGTTTCTAGGACAGACATTTGTTGTAGAGCAGGGATTATGAAGGACTTACCTACCCTGTCTTGGCAGAGTTAGGCTGTCGACTTCCCTGCTACCAAGTTTTGTCCTTTTTGGACAGCAGTCTGTCTGCAGTTGGTGCAAGGGTTTTTTTCATGCCAAGAGAAAGGCTTGCCACTAATTCAACCATCTTACAGTGGAGGTTCTTTGATGCTTATCTTCTACTTGGAGTAGAATAGGGGGTGCTGTCAGGCGCTGATATGTCTCGATATCAAAAAAAAAAGAAAGGAAATCTTGATTTAAGATAACATCTTTGAATGCCATATTCTGCAGATCTCTTGGGGTTTTTGAAGATGCCCTATCCATCTCTTGTATTTAGATAAGCAAATGTTGCTTGTCTCTTAGCAACTTGATTACTGGGTAGTTTAGAGAATATCTGTGATAGACTGTCATAGTAGCTAACAAAGTGACATGTTTGCATGACTAGGAGTTTGTTTTACTTAACTATCCTAGACCGTTTTAGACGGTTGGTATCAAGAGGCCAGAGCTTCACATTTTATTTTTAAGTATCTCTAGGTATGATACCATTAGGAAGCGTTACCTTTAATTTTGTATCAATATACCAAGATCTATTCAATTCTGGTTAAATATACTCTTAATTATGTATCAATATACAAAGATCAATGCCTATGTAGCCCAATACAATCTTAATATTACGTCCATATACAAGGGTCAATACCATTGTGGCCAACTATAATCTTAATTTTGTATCAATATACAAAGATCAATACCGATGTAATCCAATACAATGTTATTTTTGCACATTAAACGATGGTCAATACCACTTTAGCAAAATAAACTACTAATTTTGTATCAATATACAAAGGTATAAGGGCATATTCAATAATCTGCCCATTCTTCTTGGACCTTCCTGTGCTATGTCTATATCTCATTTTTCTCAAGCCCATGCACTCCTACATAGGAGAGGAAGAAGGATACAGAAAAGGAAAAGTAGGAATTCCCTGGGGCTAACCTCCAAAACCCATTAAGACAGGACCATTTATCAGCTTGTATTCTCTTCCCCTACATAACAGAGTTTTCAGTTATCCTTCAAATAACCAAAAAGAAGGGCGGAGAAACACCCTCCCCACCCTCTGGGCATGGGACCTCCCTCTCTTAAAGTGACTTCCTGCTGATTTGGGTTGTAGTAGACCTGTTTGGGGCCCGAACCCAAATGGGAAAAATGATTAAAAATGTTAGTACACTCCTTTTCTGTTCTCAGCTGTTTAGATGACCTAAGGGGTTTGTAGGCAGAAGCTGATCTTGCAGGTTTCACTGAGGTTCCTGCCGGGGCATTGTGTAGAGCTGAGCGGTCCCAGCGACATTGGATTGCTGTGGTGGTTGCAGGCCCCAGATGGAGACAGCTATTGAGGAAGTCTGCCAGGCAGAATCAACTGAGTCACTCGTCCTCCTTGGTGCTTGATTCTGCTCTCTGCTGAGGCCTTCATTATTCTTGTCTCACAAAAAGTCTGTTTGTCACACCTTGGTACTGGTGGTCAAAAATGGATGCCCCATGGACACAGAGGAAAAATGAATGGCTGTTAAGGTAAAGGGTGTCAGTTTTTATAGATTCAAAAGCTGATGAGTCTAGAGACTATGCTAATAAAAGATTTGACAGTTTAACAGTAGAAGCTAAGGCTTCAGATGCCTTCTCAGTCTACCTTATTACCAGACTCAGAAAACAGATAGCAAGAACTGTAAACTCTGTATCCAGAAATCCAAGGTAATTAGCTCCTTACCCTAACAAAAATTCATGTTAATTTATTGGTTAGTTAAGACTACTAAATGTGTATTATTATAAAACAAAGAGGTTTTTCTTGCCTACAGGCACTATGTTAAAATATATTTTGGGATCTTAAATACTGTAATGTTGATAGATACAAATAAAGATGCTTCAGAATCCTTTCCCTTGGTATATTACTGTTAAAGTTCCAATAAGTTGTTGGTCTAACTCTAGTAAATTTTAAATCTCCATTGGTTTAAAAATTGATCATGGTAATAATTCAAGGTTGTTTTTCAAGTCTTTGTCATATTGTCAAAGCTAGCCACTGGGCTAAGCTGCCTTTTGCCTCAACTGCAGACAGCATGCTGTCCACAGGCTGGACATGGATAGAGAAATCTCTTTCTGAGATTTAGTCACAAAGCCTGGAAACACCAGCCTCGGATCAAACAGGATACAGGATGAGTAAAACTGCCTATTCTTAAAAAAGGGGTTTCCTTCTTGGTTTTGAGAATCCTTACTCTGCACAATTGGTAGAAAATTCTAACTTATGTTTCTAGTTTATGGTTGTCTTAGCAGATACTTACCTTAGTGATAGATGCTATTCAGAGATAACCTGTGGACTGAAAACTGCTGAGCCCTGGACATCCTGAGAGCTGATCTGGACCAGTCCAACCAATATGGTTACTCCCTGTCTTTGAGATGTCCCATTGCCCAGCCTTTGACTAGCATTTCGGCCTTTCTGGGCCCTGGAAGTAGTTACAGAAGAGAACATGCCATTCATTCCCATTGTTCCATGTAGCTGGCTGAGATGCTAGTTCAAAGCTTTATGGGTAGAACAGATTCAAGGAAAGGGGGAAAATCTCTTTTCTAAAGAGGTAAGTGGGCCCCGCCGCTTCATGATTGAAGAAGTTACAAGGAGATGGGGAATTGAAAAGATAGTCTTTAGACATTAGCCCCCATTCTGAGCTGAGTAAAAGTTTGTAATATTCCATTGTCTTGACCTGCCAGCTATCTTCAACACCCCCTCTCCATTGATGTTTCTAGGAAATGACTAACACACTGCCCAGCCCCAGGGTCTCTGATGGGGTGGTGTTAACCATTCTAAATGTTAGTTAATTGGTCCTGCTTGCTGTCTGTTACTTACATTGTCTCTGATTGGTTAAATAAAATGCTGAGGCCTGAGATTGGGCAAAGACAGAGAAAGGTGGGATTTCCTGAGATTAGAATAGGAACCCTAAGTTTTACACAGAGAATTAGTTCATTCCAGCCAGGAGCAGGAAGAAGGAGGACACACACCATGGGTTAGAATAAAGAATCCCATTCCACATGGCCAGGAACATTGGCATAGGTTGGAGAATGGCAGTCCAAGGGGACGTATGTACATATAGGGACATATTTGGGTAATAGAATTAAGATCTAGCTTAGTTGAGCCAAGATTGCTCAACTTAGGCCAAGGCTTGTTAAAATCCATCCAATGTCTGTGTGTATTCATTTGTATCAGCTGGTTAGGGATTAACACCCCCCAACCACTTAAATATAACCTAAATACTGTTAAATGATTTAATTAACCGTTTTTTCCCTACAAATGGCACCCAAAGTGGCACTTAGAGTCCATGCTTGCACCATGAGCAGGTCCAGGTGAAAGCTGGTTTCCCAACCAAAGAGTGAGAACTGAAACCAAATGCATTTCAAAGGTGCAGCCTACCTTAACAAAAGTTGCCCTGCAGCAAAGGCAGAGAGATAAGGCTTAGCTCTCCTTACATACTAAAAAACCAGCAGCATTCTAAACAGAGCTTGAGAATGGAATTAACCACCTAGTTTAAAAATGGCGGAATTCATAGTGCTTCAATACATTTGGATTCCAATTGAATTTATTTCTCTTAACATTCAAATAATTTTTACACTGTCAATTGTGGTTCTGTGTATCTTTTTTGAGAAAGTTCAGACTAGGATAGTCTTAAAGGAAAGAATTTACAGATGGAATGCTAAATTGTCAACAATAATAATGGAGGAAAGAGGGAGGCCCTTCCTGATAGATAATACAAAATTAATGGCAGCTGGAGGTAAGTGCTCCCTGGCTATGAGTTGCTTGTCGTGGTTTTCTGGGCAGGGTCTACTAATGAAATACAGTCTCAACTAGATTTTAAGGAATAATGAACTGAGCTTTAAATGAAGCATGGGGTGGCCAAGGCTTTTGGAATGTTGTTTCTTTGCTTGATTTTTGTTTAGATGTCTTTGATTTTCCTATATCAGGATGTAGAAAGGATATTTTTTGGGTTTGGCATTGCTAAAACATAAGAGATTTTTGAATATTTTGGGCAGATTTCGAATTGTCACTACAGTTCAAAGTTGCTCTCTGGATTACAGAGTTACGAAAATCTGGGATTTAAGGGAAATATCTGAGCAGTGAGGTACTGGCACATGCCCTTAATCCCTTAATCCCATCACACAAAAGGAAGAAACAGGCAGATCTCTGAATTCTAGACCAGCATGGTTTAAAGAATGAAGGCAGGGTGGGAACCCTGCTGAGAAGATAAGGCTGCTTACAAAAGACAGTTTAGAATTCAAAAATGAATTTTTTCCTTGATGTTAAGTTTAATAATGTCCTTACTGTTCTAATGGATAAATACACATAAACTTAAATTTACATAAAGAGAAAGGAGTTGGAAGCCAGTATCATTAGTTGTGGGGCTCCCACTGGAGAATTGGTTTTAAGAGGCATTTTGCCCCTAAAAGAGATATATTAATCACTGGTTGTGGTGGTTCACACCCTTAATGCCAGGACTTGGGAGGCAGAGGCAGTCTTATCTCTTTGAGTTTAAGGCTAGCCTGGTGAGTCCAGGACAAGGATACACAGAGAAATCCTGCCTCAAAGAGAGAGAGAGAGAGAGAGAGAGAGAGAGAGAGAGAGAGAGAGATTCTGTTTATCAGTGTAAGGACCCAGAGTTAGGCTGGGGAAGAACATGCAAACTGCATGTCTCCCACAGCCAACAGTTAAGAAATGCTAACATAAATTAGCATATCATGTTATTCTACACCAAGCTCCTTAAGAATGGAGTTTGCATGGAAGAATTGAAACTCAAACTAATACAAAATGGTTTAATTAATGTTATTGTTTAATAAGGATAGTTCAATTATTTAAATTCATACGTTGATCTCAAACCTTGAGAGACAAGGAAAGAACAGGTTCCTTTGTGTTTGAGGCCACTCTAATCTACAGAGCTCTACAGAGCAAATCAAGACAGCCAAAGCTACAAAGAGAAACCCTGACTCAATAAAGATAGATATACCCACATAGAAATTAAATCTCCATAGAAAGGAGAAAATGAAAGAAGAATATATGAATGCAAACCTTTTATCCCAAAACATGGGAGACAAAGACAGAGACAGATAGGTTCCCTTTGAGTTTGAGGCCAACCTAATCTACAAAAAGGCAGAACAACACAGAATAAACCTGTTTTAATCAATTAATAAATTTATGTCAACTGTAGAGGAGAATACTTAAACTCCATACAGTCTTATGCTGTATTTTCAATTTAAAATAGATTATATGTAGTATATATATGTAATACTATTACATGCCAACTTTTTATATGGCATGAATGGAGACTTACAAATGTCTTTCTTCTGTTCAAAAAAAGAAGATAAAATATTCCTTAATTGATTTGTGCATCCTGCACATTCAAGGCATTTTGGTAATTGCAGAACTATATCTTACTTGTGAGAAATTATATATTTTCTGAACAACCGGACCAGAGGCCAAACAAGACAAGACAAGTAACCCAAATGACCCAGCCTCATAGACTGCCTCAATAGCTGTTTCCTCAAAAATCTGTATCCAAAACAACTTCAAACAGCTTCCTGAGATGGCCCAGCCTCAAAGAATGTTCCAGATAGGACTTCAATAAAGCCCTGACTTTTCCTAACCAAAGTCCAGCTTTGGAGTACACACTGCTCTGGACATTCAAATTGCTGAGCACATAGAGACTGGAAAACAAATGTTACTATTAAATTGAGTAAACATTTTTTTCATTTTATGTGGGCCCCCAAACAGGTTTTCTTTGCACCATTTCAGCAGGAAGCCGTTTTAAGAGAGCGACATCTGATGGGGTAGTGTTAAGCATTCTAAATGTTAATTGGTCCTGTTTGCTGTCTGTTACATTATCTCTGATTGGTTAAATAAATGCTGAGGCCTGAGATTGGGCTAAGACAGAGAAAAATGGGACTTCTTGAGATTAGAACAGGAAGCCTGCGCTTTAGACAGAGGATTAATGCATTCCAGCCAGGAGCAGCAGAAAGGAAGATGCACACCATGGGTTAGGAAAAAGAACCTCATTCCATAAGGCCAGGAACATTGGCATATTATGGAGAATGGCAGTCCAAGGGGATGTATGTATATATGGGGTCATATTTGGGTAATAGAGTTAAGAGCTAGTTTATATGGGCCAAGATTGCTCAATTCAGGTCGAGGCTTGTTAAAATCCATCATGTGTCTGTGTGCTCATTTATAATAGTTGCTTAAAATTAATAGCTGCCAAACCAATTAATGATAACCTAAATACTGGTAAGCAATTTAATTAATAATTTCTACAAATGTCACACAATGTATTTTAATTAATTTCTTTCTACAGATATCCCATTCCCAAAAAGTGGGGTGGATGATTCTTTGGTCATTTGATGTATTATAAATGTTGTTTAAGGGTAATGGTTACAAATTGTTATATGGTCTTGTTAAGCAAGGTATAGAAAGTTAGACTTGGAGATCTCTTTTTCTTTTCTCTATCCTAAGGGCAAATTTTTGAATCTGCTCTGAAACTTAAAACTGTTGTTATTCTTAAAGTAAGGTTATCTTTTGATACATTGGTATGGAATTTTGTATATTGATAAATAATAAGATTAATTTTGATTCATTAGTATAGAATTTTATATTTTGACACATGATATGTATATTTCAATTCTTATATAAGGTATTGTGCCTATACAAATCATTTAAAATTACAGAGGTTGCTATTGCAATCTATTTAGGAGTATGGATGCAAGTTGACTGGCCAGTTGTGTTTCTAGTCATGTCAAATACTGGTCTTAACTCATCACAAAATAGATTTAATAGGTTAGATAGTAAATGGCTAAAAATATACAGTTTGTTCATAGATAGAAGATAGATGATAGATAGATTTATAAATAAAAAGATGTCTTCAAAACCCTCAGGGGTATACAGAAAACGGCATTTAAAGATGTATTTATTATTTTAACAATTGTTTGACTTAAGACAGTCAGCTCCTGAGAGCTCCCATTTGATTTAGAAGAAGACAATGACCAGCAAACACAAATATCCCATTAGGAAATAATTCCTATTGGGCAAAAATGCCCCTGCTCTCTCAACAGACTATATACAGTCCAAAGATGGACCAGAGCTTAAATACAGGTAAGTCAATGTCCTGATTCAGAGACAGAGATGGGAAAATCCTTATTTCCTGCTGTACAATTTAGTCTGTGAAAAATGCTTGGCCAGAAGGCTGAAGATGATGCTCCGACTATATCAAGAGATATTTTGGACTGTCTAGGCAACAAACTGTCATATTTCTTGTTTGGAAGCTTCTCTCCTATGCTTCGTACTCACTCAAATAATAACTTTATCCCTTCTTATGTCTTTGATGGGGCTGAAGGCATAATAGTTATAAAATTTCAATTGAACTTGAGTTGTTTAGGATTTAAAAGGGTATTTACAAGTCTAAATAAAATCCTTAGTTTTATAAATATGGGATATGATAAAAATTATTTAGGTTCAGAACTTTAGACACAACAAGGTAGATAGATGATTTTTTTTCTTCTTCAAGATTGCCTGATACAAATAGGCTAAATATTATGTGTGTAACTTTTATACATGGTTTTCTTGATTGTTTCATATTTTTTCTCGTTGTTTTTTCTATATGAGTTAAAAAATTAGCCTTTTTATTAGATAAAAGGAGGGAACTGATGGGGTGGTGTTAAGCATTCTAAATGTTAATTAATTACTCCTGCTTGCTGTCTGTTACTTACATTGTCTCTGATTGTTTTAATAAAATAAATACTGAGGCCTGAGATTGGGCAAAGACAGAGAAAGGTGTCAGTTCCTGAGATTAGAACAGGAACCCTACGTTTTACACTGAGGATTAGTTCATTCCAGCCAGGAGCAGGAAGAAGCAGGACACCCACCATAGGTTATAAAAAAATAATCTCATTCCACATGGCCAGGAACATTGGCATAGTGTGGAGAATAGCAGTTCAAGGGCACATATGTATAATATATATGGGATCATATTTGGGATAGTGAATTAAGAGCTAGCTTAGATGAGCCAAAATTGCTCAATTTAGGCCAAGGCTTGTTAAAATCCATCTGGTGTCTGTGTGTATTCATTTATAATGGCTGTTTAAGGATTAACACCCCCCAACCAATCAAATATAACCTAAATACTGTTAAATATCTTAATTAACCAATTTTTTTCTACAGGTCTCCTTGAAGTCTCCTTGAGGAAAGACTGCCCAGCCCCAGTGATAAGAAAACAGCCAGGACTAAATTTCCTGACTCTTTAAGCAAGGCCCCTTCTCCAGGAATTTACACCAATGCCTAAAACTATTATTGACACCTACCCCAAAATGTATATAACCCACCCAAAGATTTGTAAAGGTTGGAGTCATCTCTCCCCTTCTCCCTCAGATGTAGGCCATTGCACGTGTGTTGGCCATGAGCATCGGAAAAATAAATTCCTCTTTCTTTTTTAATCAATTTGGTGTCTTTTTTCTCATTGGGAGTCAGCAGGAAGATAGGCAATATCCCCCCCCTCCCACACACACACACACGTGGATGGTCCTTACAATACAGAACTTTGGGGAATGGGTGGAGGAAATGCTATACTTCAGGTAAGTGTGCATCATTGGTTGAGGGCTTATGACTACTGGGATGCCTCATTTGCATGAAGAGGCATTCCCAGAATCCCTAGGTGCATGCTGGATAGGTTCTTATCAGGAGAAAGGAAGTTAAACCTGTAAATTGTAATGTGATTTTACTCAGATAAAGAATGTGGGAATTCAGACTCCCCAAATAGAGGCAAAGAAAAGGGAACCCTGCTGGGATAAGAAGTTTACCATTTAGCTCCAAGCTCAGGATTTTCTGGACATGCTAGACAACAATGCTAATATTGGGGTCCAGTCCAGGAGTACTGATAGCTAGGGAAACTGGTTCAAGCTCAGGTTCTCAGTTTTGGTTAGTGGTACATCTATCACTTGGGCACAATTAGTGGCTTATCTTGTTCTCTCTATCTCCAGCCCTTTCAAGGTTAACCATCCTTATACCACATGACCCAAAATGATAAGAGATTCAACAATCATTTTTTTGTGGCTCAGTACTCTGATTTAACTCATGTGGTGACCACTTCCCTGGACTAAAACACTCAGGTAGCAACAGTGCTGCAGGCATAGTGGAAAGAAGACTACACCCCAGATCACATTTGCTATGGTTGATTAGGGGAGGTCTAGAAACATTGACAATGTTTAACTTTTCATTTATCCAAACAAATTACAGTATGTAGAAATTCTGTGTTATGACACTTGCCATCTTCAGTGCAGGTTTCTGAAAAAAATCTTTGTAGAAATGAGATTTGGGGTGGTTCTCTGAGTGTTTTGTATTCAGCACATAGTTAGGAAAGATTAAGTCAATCATCACTAACACTGTTTAGACAGATAACTCTGAAATACAAATTTAAAGTTTAATCATCACAGAAATTAAAGAATATTAAGATTGGAAATAAAAGTCTATTTTAAGTAATGGTTCCCCAACCGAGGCTCTGTACATATTAAACCAATCTTTTTAGAAGTTATAGAATAAAGGAAATCTCTAATATATTCTATTAAGGGTGTTATAAATTGAAAATGGCCAATTCTAAAATAAATTTGTATAGCTGGTTCTTCAGTGGCTAAAGCAATGGCTCAGAAATTAACAACATTTAAGGACCCTGAAAGGTACATGAGTTTGATTCCCAGTGACCTCACTTGGTGGCTCTGAAAACCTTTATTTCTACTTCCCAGGAATCAAATGTCATCTTCTGGCATGTGTAAGGCATCTGCATTTACAGAGTACACTTGCAGTGCAGCAAGTTCTTTCATGAAAAATCTACATTTTGGACTAAAGTCCTTTAAGTGACAGGATGTCCTATGGTGAGGTAAAACATACCCATCCTTAAAGGAAGTTTGTTAATCTCAGGAAACAAACAGCACAAAGGTTTCAAACAGTTCCCAAATCTAACCAGATACACTAGAACTCCTCCCTCTGTGAGGACTCTGAATTAATCTCTTGGACCAGCTAAGTCTTCTATGAGAGATAAAATGAAGCCAAGTTACCTGGAAGACTTTAAGACAAACTGAGGTGCCTTCAAGAGATTCAGACAACTTATGTGGCCTGAAAGACACTAACTCAGCAGGAAGGATGTTGAGCAGCAAAATACAGATTTCCATATTTTATGAGGTCTTATTTATGCTAGGATGAGGTGAGCTTTTGGTATAGCAATATTGGAGTCATTTATGTTCCTCTAAGTAACCACTTTCCTATAATCCTGGAAGTGTCTCTAATACAACTTATTGTTTACTAAATTGAAATATCTTTACTTTGTTGCTAAGTAACAAAGTTGCTATCCTTACTTTGTACTTTGGTCTGATATTGGTAGTACTATATTGGGTGATCAGAGAATTATTCATTTCTACCCCCCAAAAAGTATTACACTTCATATACATACATATCAGTAGGCACTAGCTATATACAAATAAAAATAAACAGAAATTGTTCTACTTTCTCCACTTTATGAACAACTTGATTTTCCCCCTCCTTCAGAAAAAGAGGGCAGATTATGACTATGTTGTAACTCATTGATAGTATAAAATAACAGTAGAAATTTGGACATGTTCTTAGCTAGAGCAGCAAAATCTTCTATTTACTTGACTTGTCAAAAGACAAGCAGCCAATTATTTAAGATAAGTTTTGCTGGATAGTTTTTATGTCTACTTGACATAAATTAAAGTCATTTGTGAGGAGGGAATATCAATCAAGAAAATGCCTCCATTAAATCTGGCTAAGGGAAAGTCTGTAGGGTATTTTCTTAATTAGTGATTGATGAGGGAGTACCCAGTCGTCCATTGTGTGTAGTGCTACCACTGGGCTATTAATTTTGGGTTCTATAAGAAAGCAGGCTGAGCAAGTCAGTAAGCAGCGCCCCTCCAAGGACTCTGCATCCTCTCCTCTCTCCAGGTTCTTGCCCTGAGTGAGGTCTTGCACTCACTACTTTGCAGAATGTAACTATGAGAGAAATAAATCTTCTCTTCCCCAAGTTGCTTTGGATTATGGTGTTCTATCACAGCAATACTAACTCCATCTAAGACAAACTGGTACTAGGATGTGGTTATTGTTGTGAGAGACCTGACCATGTTGTTTTTGGAAGGATTGTGGAAGAACTTTGGGTATTTGGAAAGAAAAGCCATTGAGTTTTCAAAGCTTGTTTAGCTCTTCTTTAGGAGCTTTGAAGATAATAATTTTGACAGCAGTGGAGATTATAGAGGTCTGGCTTGTAAAGTTTCAGAGAGAAGTTTAAAGACTCTATTGAGGCTGCTTGTTACTCTGAGTGGATAATCTGTAGTTTTGCTTCCCTGGGTTTGAAGAATTAGTTGTGATTAACAAGAGTTCAGAAACAGTAATGTACACTTGTTGAATTACTGTTACTAGGATGATAGATGCTACTCAGCTGAGGCTAAGAATTAGGGTAGTTAAGAAGAGACTAGTATTATCAAGGTAACATCTTCTGGGGAGTGTTTCCTCCAAATCCTTACACAGAAGGTGAGTTCCAGATATATCCATGGTTATACCCAGTGCAGGCAGGTGAACTTGGTAGTGTAAGAGTATTCTGGGAAGCATAATGTAACAGAATATTTTTATTTATAAACATTTATATTTATTAATAATTAAGAAACACCTCTAAAATACCTAAATCCTATAACTTAAACCTATAATCTAAAATCTATCTAAGAATACACTAGTAACTAGGAACACTATAATTCTTATCTAAAAACACTTAGCTAACATATTTTAACTTTCTTAAAAGGATATTAATATTCTTAGCATAGGTCCATGCAGGGTGACTTGATTTATGGTAGTCTCATCAGGTAGTATCTTTTAAGCTTAGAGTCTGTTGGGCCTTACTCTGCCAGTTTGCAAGGCCAATTTATTTAAACCACCAAATTGTGGCTGGTTTATAAAGTCAGTCTGTTCCAACCACGAAACTGACATTGGCTTTTTCCATCAGCTGAGAATCACCTCCACAGTCTCCTTAGCCTGGACAAGACTTATGACCAAAAGCCTTTCCAAGTGTCTTCAGAACATTGCTCACCTTAATCACCTTTTTTTTTTTTTTTTTTTTTTTTTTTTGGAGCTCTGGGGCCCCAAGACAGATGCCTTCAAGGTTAGTGGCATACCTTGCTGCACCTCTCCAGTGTGACTTCTCAGTCAGTGAATGTAGGAGAAGAAGAGCACCATGTGGAGGTTTTTGGCTTTTGTATCTCATTATCTTGTGATCCTTGGATGTCTCAAGGCTCCACAATTCTCACAATGTCCAGCAATCCCATTAATTCTCATGGCAACTAATGTTATCTACACAGCTTGTGCAGCTTCTTATTATTGCTCCTTCAAGAGGGCATAATGTCAGGCCACACTGGGCTTTGTCCATTTTAGCAGGTTAAAGGAACATCAGTCTCCTCCCTATGTGCTGCTAGATGCTAATCTGAATGGCCTACTACTTTCATTAAAGGCCTCACTTCTACAACAGTGCACTAGTTCTAAGGTAAGAAACAGTCATGGAGAGCAGCTAAGGGATGGCATTGGAAGAATCCAGGAGAGGCTAATGGTGAAAGTGCAGTTGGTGTATCAGTTAAAGCCCCAAAACTGAAGCAGTCATGGAGAATATC
The DNA here is from genome assembly GCA_907164525.1 of Lophiomys imhausi. Lineage (NCBI taxonomy): Eukaryota > Metazoa > Chordata > Mammalia > Rodentia > Muridae > Lophiomys > Lophiomys imhausi. The sequence goes on along the minus strand of CAJQZJ010033173.1, from coordinate 4,225,192 downwards.
TGATACTTTCCACCACGAAGAAGTGCACCTCAGTTGCAGTAGAACACCACAGTTTTTTGCAAATGCTTGTACATGGCATGTCCACCCACCAAGGCCATCAGCAACAGTACAGTTGAGACTACCCAGCTTAGAAGACAAGTTGTGGGAGCTGCAGAGGACAGAGCCAGAGAAGTGACCGGAGCCTCTTGGAGGCACCCAGATGATCATGAGTGAATTACAGATAATTGGATGTTGAGTTATTCACACTCTTGATTGTTTTTTATTTTGATAGTGCCCTGTTTATTTCCTTTTGAAATAAGGATGTACTTAATTTATTTTTTGATTTTACAGCAACCCACATTTGGGAGAGTGATTTTTTAAAGCTAGCTCAGATTTTAAAAGAGACTTTGAACTTAAAAAAAAATATATATATATATACATATATATATACATATATATACATATATATATGTATATATATATATATTACTTCAGGTTACAACTCCATCACAGTGTCATTTTTCCACCCCTCCCAGTCCTGCCCTCCCACCCTCTACCCCCTATCCCTTCCACCCCACTCCTCTGGAGCAAAGTGTCCCTATATAACAGTCCCCCCCACCCCTTTTCAGCAGTCATATGAGGGCCAAGAGCCTCCTCATACACTGGGGCCTACAAGGGAGCATCACAAGGGCAAAGCATTTCATTGACAGGAAAAGTCTATGTTCATGTTCCCTTTGGTTCATAGGTTGTAGTATTGTTATCCTGTACTATATAGCTAAAATCCATCTATAAGTAAATAGTTGCCATGTGCGTCCTTCTGAGTCTGGGTTACTCACTCAGGATGAGCTTCTCTAGTTCCATCCATCTAGCTGCAAATTGCATGATTTTATTGTTTCTGATAGCTAAGTAGTATTCCATCTTGTAGATGTACCACAGTTTTTAAATCCATTTTTTGGTTGAGTGACTTAGAACTTTTAAAAGACTGAATTTTGAAGTGTTTGGATTCGTAATGACTGTGGGACTTTTAAAGTTTTCAAAATGTTTTATATATTATGTTGATATTAATGTATATCTTGTGGGTGAAAAAGAAAAGAAAGGTTGTGATGTGTTTTAGTGTCAAGTTGACAAGGCTCAGTTGTGCTGGATAGTTTTATCTTAACCTTATAAAAGCTAAACTCATTTGACAAGGGGGAACCTCAATTAAGAAAATGCCTCCATAAAACAAGGTTTTAGGCAAGCCTGTAGGGCATTTTCTTAATTAGTGATCAATGAGTGAGGGCATAGTCAGTTGTCACTGAAATTATCTCTGGACTGGCGGTCTCATGAACTATAAAAAAGCAGGCTAAATGAGCCCATAAGGAACACTCCTTCATCACTTTGGTATTAGCTCCTGCCTCCAGGTTCCTGAAATTTCCTCCCCTCATTACTTTTTATGATGAACTACTATATGGACTGTAAGTCAAATAAACCCTTTCCTCCACATGTCCCTTTTTTTGTTAGTGTTTCTTTCTCTCTCTTTTTTTAACCATTTATTTATTTCTTCATGTTAAATATCCCCATGTCACTTTTGGCTATGATGTTTTATCAAAGAAATAGTAACCCTAACTAAAACAAATGTTCAGAAATTTTATCTCATGGCAAAGGACAGTTATAATTTTCCAAATGAAATAACATGATTCTTTCTGAGGTGCCACTGCCAATGATGAACACCCAATCGTTTCCTCATCTACATTACTGACCATTGTAAAGAAAATAATAATTTTGCATACTTCCTCAGAGGTCATAATTTGCCTCATAGATAACATGAATGATTTAATCACCACCCTCTCTACGTTTTTTAGAAATAGGTTACTCCATCTTTAAAAGTAACTAAGAATACAAACACTAAAAACAAGAGATGGGGATTATCACATCATCATCACAGTCTACCAATTTAAAATATGGTCTGATAAGGCCTATGTTTATTATGGCCAGATTGCATTTATCTCCACCTCAGAATTTTATCCTCTGTGATCCTTATGTTGTAAAATCTTTTGAGAAGACATGTCCTAAATTAATCATCTATTACTTTTCTGCATGACAACATGTCTTCTGAACTTAAAGTTACAGATGCAAAATAAATCAATACTTTTAAAATAGAACTTTAAATATAATTTTTGAAAAGATTAGCTGTGTATCTTTAGAATCTGTATTCGGTCTGTCTGTAATTGGGAAATTTATAGATTTTAGAGTAGTTTGTGTTGATATTCTGCTTTTTTAAATCATTTCTTATTAAGTGCATCATGGAATAATGAAGTCTCATTTTTAAGCATATAATAATATGACTATTATCCCTAAATCATGTTCACAAACACAGATATTATTTATATTATAGTCAAAATGGCAAGTCTGTCATCATCTACTTGTCATTTTTGTGCTTCAAAATGAACACATCACATTGTCAATATTAGAAGAAATACAAACCTCTTATGCTTAATATGTTTACATGGTTGTCATTCAAATTTTGTTTCAAAACATATCCTAAGTTATGGTTTTTTAATTATCCATTTAATACATTTTATCTAATTGCATGCTAAAAGTTTACTTAAAAAACATTAAATGGAGTAGGTTCCAAATATTTCACTAAAACAATTGCATTTTTTTTGCAAATAGTGTAATAATTGAGATTGTTGACTTCATGACATCAAAGTGTATTTAGTCTGCCTTCATACATTCATCGTTTTCTTTTTTGTTTGTTTGTTTCTGTGGGTCTTTTATTTTTTATTTTTTTTAATTAAATTTATTTATTTATTGTTTCAGGTTACATCTCCATCTCAGTGTCTTCTTTCCACCCCTCCCTGTCCCGCCCTCCCACCCTCTACCCACTAACCCTTCCATCCCACTCCTCTGGAGTGGAGTGTTCCTACATAACAGTCCCCCACCCCAGTTCAGCAGTCATATGAGGCCCAAGAGCCTCCTCATATACTGGGGGTCTACAAGGCAGTACCACTAGGACAAAGTGTCTCATTGACAGGAAAAAAGTCTATGTTCCTGTTCCCTTTGGCGCGTTGGTTGTAGTATAGATATCCTGTACTAAAATCCGACTATAAGTGAATAGATGCCATGTGCATCCTTCTGAGTCTGAGTTAGCTCACTCAGAATGAGCTTCTCTAGTTCCATCCATTTGGCTGCAAATTGCATAATTTCCTTGTTTTTGATAGCTGAGTAGTATTTCATTGTGTAGATGTACCATAGTTTTTTAATCCATTCTTCAGGTGAGGGACATCTGGGTTGTTTCCAGTTTCTAGCTATTACAAATAAGGCTGCTGTGAATATAGATGAGGCAACTTCCTTGTGATTGGGTGAGGAGTCATTCATCGTTTTCTTCTTAGACTTAAGCACACTTGCTGGAGAAAGTCTTGGTGTTAGGAGCTCATGGACATCAACTTATAGGTTAATTAAATCTTTTTTATGTTTATTTATTAGTTCAGGTTACACTTCCATCACAGTACCATCTTTCCACCCCTCCCAGTCCCACCCTCCCACATTCTACCCCTATCCCTTCCATCTCACTTCTCCAGAGTGGAGTGTCCCTACCTATCAGTCCCCTGCCCCAGTTGAGCAGTCATATGAGGGCCAAGAGCCTCCTCATACACTGGGGGCCTACAAGGCAGAAACACAAGGGCAAACTGTTTCATTGACAGGTAACAAAGTCTGTGTTCCTGTTCCCCTTGGTGCATTGGCTGTAGTATAGTTATGCTGTACTTTATGGCTAAAATCTGATTACAAGTGAATAGACATCATGTGCATCCTTCTAAGTCTGGGTTACCTCACTCAGGGTGAGCTTCTCTAGTTCTATCCATTTAGCTGCACCAAGAATTCCCAAAGGAGGAATCCATAATGGCTGAGAGACACTTGAAGAAATGCTTAGAATTCTTAATCATCAGAGAAATGTAGCTCAAGACAACTCTCAGATTCCATCTCATACCTGTCAGAATGGTTAAGATCAAAAAACTCAAATGACAGCACATGCTGGCGATGTTGTGGAGAAAGGGGAACACTCCTCCATTGCTGGTGGGAGTGCGAACTTGTACAACCACTATGGAAATCTGTCTGGCGATATCTTAGAAAACTTGGAATAGCTCTACCTCAAAACCCAGACATACCACTTCTGGGTATGCATCCAAATGATTCTTCACCAAACCACAAGGGCATTTCCTCATCTATGTTCATTCATAACAGCCTTATTTGTAATAGCTAGAAAATAGAAACAACCCAGATGTCCTTCAACTGAGGAATGGACAAAAATCTCTGGTACTTCTACACAATGGAATACTGCTCAGCCATCAGAAACAACTAAATCATGCAATTTGCAGCCAAATAGATGGAACTAGAGCTTAATTAAATCTTGATGAGGATATTTTTAATAGGAGGGGTTTTGTGAATTAGAGGCATGTTTTTCATATTAGATGCTTGTTTAGGACATGAGGTATAGACCATCATTGTCCAAACTTTAGACAGGAAATGGATTACAAGATGGAAAATTATATGACAGATGATCCTGGAAATATCATCCTGACATCACTGGTCACCAGGAGGAATGAATGGGAAGAAAGTGATGCTTAATTAAGTAGCTCATGTTTATGATATCACTTCACTTATCAGGTTCATGGAAAAAAATGAAATAAAAATGTTTTACTTTTAGAGAACTGATATTGGAAAGCAGAGAGAGAACAATACATAATGGCCATAGTGAAACCCAGCCCCCCCAAAATGATCTGGTATACCCAGGAAAGGACTGGAAATTTCATGCTTAGACTAGATAACAGTCCTACTTGGTTGAAGAAACAGAGTTTTCTACTTTAAAAAATTCTTTCTCAAACCAGTATATGGACAGTAAAATATGAAAACTGTTGAGAACCTTCAGGACGATTACATCATAGCAATGATTTTGTGTAGAACTAACAAAAATGATTGTACAAGTTGTTTTTAAAAAATCTTGAAATAGGAATTTACCACAATTACAGTGCAGCTTTCTGAGTGTGTGGTATGTGGCTAGAATGTGATCATGTATGAATGGGGTGTGTGTGTGTGTGTGTGTGTGTTTGTGTGTGTGTGTGTGTGTGTGTGTGTGTTGAGAGAGAGAGAGAGAGAGAGAGAGAGAGAGAGAGAGATCAATTAATCTTAGGGCTTTCCACTTGCTGAGCTGAATTTCTACCATTTAGCTCCATCTATAATGTCACTTTATTTTTTATTATCATTGGAAGTTTAAAAAATACACAAGTTCTCCCGTCCATTTTCTTCCTCCAGCTCTTCCTAGTACCCCCTACACCAGCTCTCAGATTTGTGATTTCTGTGTGGAAGGAAAGAACCTCATTGGGCCCCAATTCCAGGCAAAGAACATTATGCTACTAAAAATTCTGGAAGAAACAGAAATAATCTTCCTTAAGGAAGAACATATTAATCATGTATACAATACCAAGTGTTCAGTCCTAAATTCATATACAGATAAGAAATGTTATATAGATTATATATGATATATTGTACATTTTATATATATATAAAATTTTCAAATAATTTAGTTGAAATAATAACTCCATGTTAAATAATATTCTAAATTTCCATTATTTCTAATCACTTGTCATTTTATTCACTGAAGAATTTAGTAGCTATGTAGTTAAAATTCATACACAGAGTAATAAAAATTGGAACCAGATAAATATGTAAACATTACAATTATCTTCCAATTAGATTTATGATCCATTGTTGAGGTTCTTTTTAAAAAATAAAAATTTCTAATATTCTACAAGTTTTTTTTTGTTGTTGTTGTTGTTCTGTATTTCATTCATTTCTCAGTGAAGGTAGCTGTGTCTCCATCAGCCAGTTTTTCTTATTTAACTATCCACATCTGCATCAACAGCCTGACATTTTGTTTATTCTACGAACAATGACATCGGAGTTCATTGTTATTATAATGCTACTTGCTTTGCCCATTGGGAGCTTTTTCAATTTGATATTCATTTTTTGTTTTTTTTTTTTAAATTGTGTTACTTTTGCACACACAATTCAACAATGATATGGTATAAGCACTGGCTTTTGTGTCAAAAGTTGTTTTAACTCACTCTCATCCTTATATGTATTTATAAGGAATATGTAATTCCTTTTATGGAAGAATTAAAAAAACCAACCACAGCAGAAATAAAATTTAATAATTGCCAGTATTTATATTAGATTATTTTGTTGTATTATTAATACTTTACCTACCATTATAAAGAAGCACATATAGACCCTGATGGATCTTAAGCCTTAGCCTGGATTGTGCAATCTTAGCCAATATAAACTAGCTTGGAACTGTTTTGTATGTTTACTTATTACTTCAGGTTACATCTCCACCACAGGGCTCTCTTTTCACCCCTCCCACCCTCTAACCCCTATACCTTCCATCCCATTCCTTTAGAGTGGAATCTCCCTGCATATCAGTCCCTGCCCCAGTTCAGCAGGGTTTCATTGACAAGTAACAAAGTCTATGTTCCTATTCCCTTTGGTGGATTGGTTGTAGTATAGCTATCCTCTACTATATGGCTAAAATCCGATTATAAGTGAATAGATGCCATGTGCATCCTTCTGTGCCTGGGTTAGCTCACTCAGGAAGAGCTTCTCTAGTTCCATCCATTTGGCTGCAAATTGCAAGATATAGTTGTTTCTGATAGCTGAGAAGTATTCCATTGTGTAGCTGTACCACAGCATTTTTATCCATTCCTTGGTTGAGGTACAACTGGGTTATTTCCAGTTTCTAGATATTACAAATAAAGCTGCTATGAACAGAGATGAGAAAATGTCCTTGTGGTTTCGTGAGGAGTCATTTAAATGTATACCTAGAAATGGTAGGGCTAGGTCTTGAGGTAGAGCTATTCCAAGTAGTCTAAGATATCGCAAGACTGATTTCCATAGTGGTTGTACAAGCTTGCACTCTCCCACGAGCAATGGAGGAGTGTTCCCCTTTCTCTACAACCTCGCCAGTATGTGCTGTCATTTGAGTTTTTGAACTTAGCCCTTCTGACAGGTGTGAGATGGAATCTCAGGGTTGTCTTGAGTTGCATTTCTCTGATGATTAAGGATGCCGAGCATTTCATCAAGTGTCTCTCAGCCAATAGGGATTCCTCCTGTGTGAATTCTCTGTTTAGTTCTGTTCCCCATTTTTTTATTGGATTTGGTTTATTGGAATTTAGTTTCTTGAGTTCTTTGTAAATTATGGCTATTAGCCCTCTGTCAGAGGTGGGGTTGGTGAAGATCTTTTCCCAATCTGTAGGTTGCCGTTTTGTTCAAATGACAGTGTCCTTTGCCTTACAGAAGGTTTTCAGTTTCATGAGGTCCCATTTATTGATTGTTGGTCTTAGATCCTGAGCTATTGGTGTTCTGTTCAGGAAGTTGTCACCTGTGCCAATGAGTTCAAGGTTTTTCCCCACTTTCTCTTCTATCAGATTTAGTGTGTCGGGCCTTATATTAAGGTCTTTGACCCACTTGGACTTATGTTTTGGCAGAGTGATAAGTATGGGTCTAATTTCATTCTTTTGCATGTCAACATCCAGTTAGACCAGTGTCATTTGTTGAAGATGCTGTCCTTTTTCCATTGTATGGTTTCGGCTTCTTTGTAAAAAATTAAGTGACCATAGGTGTGTGGGTTCATTTCTGGGTCTTCAATTCGATGCCATTGATCCACTGGTCTGTTTCTATACCTGTACCATGCTGTTTTTATTACTATTGTTCTGTAGTACAGCTTGAAATCTGGAATGGTGATACCTCCAGATGTTTTTTATTGTGCAGGATTGATTTAGTTATTCTGCATTTTTTCTTATTCCATATGAAGATGAGAATTGTTTTCTCCAAGTCTATAAAAAATTGTGGTGGTATTTTTATAGGAATTTCATTGAATCTATATATTGCTTTTGGCAGGATGTCCATTTTTATTATGTTGATCCTACCTATCCCTGAACATGGAAGATTTTTTTCCATCTTCTGATGTCCTCTTCAAATTCTTTCTTCAAGGACTTGAAGTTCTTGTCATACAGGTCTTTCACTTGCTTGGTTAGAGTTACCTCCAGGTATTTTATATTGTGGCTATAGTGTGAAGGGTGTGGTTTCCCTAATTTCTTTATCAGCCCACGTATTTTTTTTTTTTTTTTATGAAGAAGGGATTCTTGAGTTCTTTAAATTACTTTTGTATCCAGCTACCTTGCTGAAGGTCTGCATCAGTTGTAAGAGTTCTCTTGTGGATTTTTTTGGGTCACTTATGTATACTATCATATAATCTGCAAATAGGGATACTTTGACTTCATTTCCAATTTGTATCCCTTTGATCTCCTTTCGTTGTATTATTGCTCTAGCAAGAACTTCAAGTACTGTATTGAACAGATATAGTGAAAGTGGGCATCCATGCCTGTTCCTGAGTTTAGAGGAAATGCTTTAAGTTTCTATCCATTTAATTTGATGCAGGTTACTGGCTTGCTGCTTATCACCTTTATTAATTCTAGGTATGATCCCTGTATGTTTATTCTCTCAAGGATTTTAGCATGAAGGGGTGCTGGATTTTGTCAAGTGCTTTTTCAGCATGTAGCTTGATGATAATGTGTTTTTTTTTTCTTTCAGCTTGTGTATATGTATTGAATTACATTGGTTGATTTTTGCATGTGAAACCATCCTTGCATTCCTGGGATGAACCTTACTTGATCATGGTATATGATACTTTTGACGTGTTCTTGGATTCGGTTTGCCAGTATTTTATTAAGTATTTTTGCATCTATGTTCATGAGAGACATTGGTCTGAAGTTCTCTTTCTTTGTTGGGGCTTTGTGTGGTTTAGGAATCAGGGTGACTGTGACCTCATAGAATGAGTTTGGCAGTGTTCCTTGTGATTCTATTTTGTGGAAGCGTTTGAAGAGTATTGGTATTAGCTCCTCTTTGAAGGACTGGTAGAATTCTGTACTGAACCCATTTGGCCCTGGGGTTTTTTGGTTGGGAGTTTTTTAATGAGCGTTTGTTTCTTTTTCCTTATCGGTTATAGGGCTTTTTAATCTGTTAACTTGATCTTGATTTAATGTTGGTAGGTGAAATCTATCAAAAAAATCTATCCATTTCATTTAGGTTTTCAAATTTGGTGGAGTACAGATTTTTAAAGTAGGACCTAAAGATTCTCTGGATTTCCTCAATATCTGTTGTTATTTCTCCCTTTTCATTTCTTATTTTCTTGATTTTGGTTTTTTCCTATACATTTTACTTAATTTGGCTAATGGGTTGTCTATTGTGTTGATTTTCTCAATGAACCAACTCTTGGTTTCATTGATTCTTTGTATTGTTCTTTTTGTTTCTAAGTTGTAATTTTCGTCCCTATGTTTGATGACTTCCTGCCTTCTGCTCCTCTTGGGAGTGTTTGCTTCTTTTTTTCCCATTTCTTCTAGTTCTGCTGTTAATTTGCTCATATGAGCTGTCAATATTTTCTTTTTTAATGCACTTAGTGCTATGAACTTTCTTCATAGCACTATTTTAATTGTGTCCCATAGGTTTGGGTATGTTGTGCCTTCATTGTCATTGTATTTTAAGAAGTCTTTGATTTCCTTGTTTTTTTCTTCTCTGACCCAGTAGTCATTCAGTAGAGTGTTGTTCAGTTTCCATGAATGTGTAGGCTTTCTATTACTTCTGTTTTTGTTGAAGTACAGGTTTATTCCATGGTGATCTGATAAGATAAAAGGGGTTATTTCAATTTTCTTATATCTGTTGAGGCTTGCTTTGTGTCCAGTTATATATATATATATCCTCAATTTTGGAGGAGGTTCCTTATGATGCTGAAAAGGAGTATAACCTTTTGTGTTTGTGTGAAACATTCTGCAGATATCTGTTAGGTCCATTTGTGTCATGACCTGTGTTAGGCTCATTATTTCTCTGTTTAGTTTCTGTCTCAATGACCTGTGTATTTTTGTGAGTGGGGTGTTGAGGTGTTCCACTACTTGGCCTGGGTTCCATGTAACCACTAGCTTAGAACTTTGTCCCTCAAATTTAAACCCCATAACATATGCCCATGCCCCATGTACTGTTATCTTCCACACTATGCTGATATTCCTGACTATGTGGAGATATGAACTTTCAATTAACACATGGCATGTCTCCTTCCTTCTCTCTTTTCTTCCTATCTACTCACTACACTCTTCTCCCGCAAAAACCTGTACACTCTCTCATTTCCCAATAACAGGCCTCAGCATTTTACTAAAATGAATCAGAGACAATGGTTAACAACCAAGGTAATGCAGCATCATTTAGTTTATGTGCGTAAGGCCTGCTACAACAAGCAGACTTCTGGGAGCAGATTAATTAACAGTTAGAATATATAGCAGATTATCCCACCAAACCACTTCTTTTTAAATGTTTACCTTCCATGTTTGTTAGTATTAAAGAGTTTTGGGGGTTACTGTATTGGATGTGAGGAATTCATTCCTGTTTCTCTTTTTGTCATCTGTTTCTCTTAGGAATATCTTCCTTCATGTTTTAAAATTATTCATATACTGTCATTTTATATGACTATGATATTATTTGAGTATTTCAAATGAAAATAGAAGAAAAATAAACAAAGATGACACTAAAACATGGAATAGAATATGGTGCTCAACTATTGACAGAACTTACATTGTAAAAACGGCTGATTTACCAAAAGCCAACTAAAGACTCAGAGCAATTTCCATCAAAATTACATTGGGAATCTTCAGAGAACTATATATATATACTAAAATTCAGTAAGAAACAAAATAGATCCTAAGTAGTCAAAGCAGTGCTAAACAGAATAAATGATCAGGATGTGATGTACCTGTTCTCAGTTTACAATAAGAAGCCACATAAAGAAATCAGACCTATGGTTTAGGGGAATGGAGTATAGGACTTAAAACTCACTGTACAAGCTGCAGCTACATACTTGTTTAAATAAAAGTAACTTTTTCTGCAAATGATAACAGAACAGCTGTATATTCACATGCAGAATAATGAATCTACATCATTTTATTTGGTTATGCAGGACAATCAATTCAAATGGATAAGAGACCTTAATGTAAGTGAAGCACCTTTGAAAACACTCATAGTCAAGAAATTTATGTAAAGTACTATAGTACCATGGGAAAACAATCCCAGTAATTGAAAAAAAAAAAAAGAGGTAGAGGTTACATAAAATTGAAAAGCTTTGCATGGCTGGCTGATGAAACTTCCAGCATAGTAGAAATACAACCTACAGAATGACAGGAAATCTTTGCCATCTGTACAGCAGAGAATTAACACTTGGGATGTAGAAACAACTCAAAAATTAAATGTCAATCCTCAAGGTATCCAGTCATTAGGTTGACTTAGGGATTAAATAGTTCTCAAAAGAAACAAAGATATGGGAAGTAATAACCTGAAAAATGTGTCAAGAAAATGGAATGGAAACGTTTTGAGAAACCACCTCACTTTAGTAAGAATGGCTTTCATTAGCAGAACAAATTGCAATAAATGCTAAAGAGGATATAGAAAGAGGAATGTGACCAGCTACATCAATCCATGCTATATGCCTGGAAGATTGTTATTTAACATACTACAGAGATGCATTCACACACAATACATAACTTTGGGAATGGCTAAAGTTCCAGCTTCCCTCCCATCATACCACTTGTACTACATGCCACATACACCTTTTCTACATGGTTTCAATTAATTTTTTCTCAGAATCATTTCTTCAAAATTTTTGTAATGACTTCTAATTAGAACATCAATAAATCCTGATGCTATGATTTGTTATGAGTTCTAAATGTTAATTAATTCCTCCCAGAGGTCTGCTTGATATCTGTTGTTTTGTGTGCTAACCATTGTCTCTGATTGGCTTTAATAAAATATTTGAGGAATGTGATTGGGCAGAGACAGAGTTAGGCAGGGAAAATGTTGGTGGGCTCTGTAGGAGCAGAGAGGATCATGGGAAGAAGCTGAGGGAGAAAGGAGAAGACATAAGAAAGATTAGAGGTGTAAGAACATCATGCCACATGGCCTGGAACATTGGTATAGAACGGAGATTATGTATATAGTCTGTGTCTCAAGGGGACATATGTATATATTGGCGTTTTACTTAGGGGATAGAACAAGCTAATTTAAATGGGGCAAGACTGCTCAATCCAGAGTAAGGTTTGTGAAAATTCATCAGCATCTACAGAATCCTGATTTTTTTCCAAATTTATAAATTTATATTGTTTATTTACTTTTTCTTTTATGTATCATCTTACCAAAATAGAAACGTATTTTATGATGGATAAGATTGAGTTACTAATCCATAAGTATCTGTTCACTGGCCACATTGTACTCAGTGTCCCATAAAATAAAAACACTTATATGAAAAATTACCTACTCGTCTATTAGTGCGATTGATAACATTTCTGTGTGTTATGTGATGTATTGTTAATATATTGCACTTTTGTCATATTGGATTGTTTTCCTTATGTTGTTAAATATTTTCATTAAATATAGGTTTTTCTGTACCCTCGACAAGCAATTATTTCCAGGTTAGGTGTTGCAAATACTATTTCCTAGTCTGTAAATTTATAAAATTCTCTTAGAAATGCTTCAAAACAAAAACCTTGTTTAGTTCTTTTGAGGTTCAATTCATCCTTTTGTTTCCTTTACATGTTATGTGTTTGATGTTTGTAAATGTTTACCTATTGCAAAGTTACAAATATTTTCTCCCACAATTTTGTGTTTAGGTCATTGATGTATTTAGAATATTATAATTAAAGTATGAATTAATATTTTTATGATTTATTTGTGCTTAAAATAAGTCATATTTTTGGAAATATATTTTGAAAGAATGATATATTTATTATCTAGTTATTTTTATATATTTATCAAAATTTAGATAATTTTGTGCATACCATTTCTAGGCTTTCTATTTATGTTACATTGATTTCTCTCTGTACTTTTGGCAGCATCTTAGTGTCCTGATAATAGTTTTATGGTAAGTGAAAATTGAATCATGTTGCTATTCGAGTTCACTGCCTTTCTATACAAATTCTAGAGTCAACTTGTTAGTATCTATAAAATAGCCTGTTAAGATTAAATTGCATTTACATTGATCCCTTAAGTCAAGAATGGAACATTTATTCTGTAATGAACCAGACAACAAATACTTTACATTTTCTGTTATATATTGTTTTCATTATTATTTTCTTATAATTTTGTATAAAGTAGAAAAATATAAAAATTAAAATCTTAATTGTAAGCCATGTAAAAAGAAGCTGTTGTATATAACCCATGTTACATATATAGTAATATGGAGAGACTCTACATTTTTAGCATGCATATACATGTATCCTTAGTTATTATATTAATTGATAATATGTTTTAAGTTTTAATGATATATTTAACCTACATATAGATCAGTGTAAACCAAACCTATCTTTTTCTTCCTTACCTTTATGACGAAAACATACAAAAAATTTTTTTCTCAATTTTTAAGTACATTGAGTTGTTCAATCTGTAACTACGGTATTGATCTTCTGTTGTTTAAATTTTTGTTGATTTATTATAGTTTCCTTATAGTATAAGTTATAAATGTTCAGCACATATTTTCTTATAATTTTATCAATATTTGAATTATAATTATTTGTTCGATAAATATTGTTCTATGTTTCTTTTGCACATTTTTTTTTTTTTGGTTTTTCGAGACAGGGTTTCTCTGTGTAACATCCCTGGCTGTCCTGGACTTGCTTTGTAGACCAGGCTGGCCTCGAACTGACAGAGATCCGCCTGCCTCTGCCTCCCAAGTGCTGGGATTAAAGGCGTGCGCCACCACGCCCGGCGTTCTATGTTTTCTTTACATTTGGATTTCAAATTCAAGTTGTCCATTTGGGCAAATATGTAGAAATAAATTTGATTTATTTTTAATAAATTTCTATCTCACATCTTATCTGAATCCAGCAAGTCTAACAGTTTCATTAGTCTATTATTTTCATATACACTAATATTTTAATAGAATAGAGATAACATATTAAGTGCTAATCTATGAGTCTGTTATTTCTTTTTATCCCATTGGGCTGGTGAAGCCTCCATTAGGAGGTTGTAGAGCAGTGGTAATGGTGGCCATTCTATATTTTTTATCAGGCATAATGAGAATAGTCACTATTCCAATACTCACATTGATTTTACCTTTTGTCATTTGTATTTCTTTTGAGTAAAAGAAAATTTCTTGATGTCTAGTTTGTTGATAACTTTTTTTTTTAAAAAAATAGAGCTTAAATAAAATGTAGTTGCCTTATTTTCTGCTTCTTTCTTATTCCAATCCTTCCCATGACACCTCTACCCTCAAACTGATAGCCCCATTCCTTTTGTTTATATTTGTTACCTAAAAGCAAGAATACATATTTATGAATGTGCATGTGCAATTACATAATATAACCTGTTGAATCTCTTTGTTGCTTGCATGTATATTTCACTCCTGACCTCTATGCTTAGATAACTAATATGGAGACTTATCCCTGGAAGAGTCTAATTCTCCCAGGCTCTTCAGTCTTTAGTTGATGATCTTAAAGAGAATTGATTTTGTATTCTTGTTTATTTTTATATTCTGCATTTAGTAATGTGAGTACAAGATTTATCAATTTTTTCTACTTATTTTTCTTCTTATTACTCTTTTATAACAATAAATACAATATAAAACAAAAGAAACAATTAGACAACAATTATGAAAATCATAGAGTATAACATAAATTCCTAATGCCCAGTCCATATGCATTTAGTAACTAATAAAAATATTTTATTATTCATCCATCTCAATGAGTTTAAAGTTCTATACCTACCTGAGTTCCCATCCTAATTTTCATTACCAATATAAAAGTATCTTCTTAGACCTAGAACATCACTTTAATTCCTAAACAACTTTAAATTTAACGGTGAGACTATAACTATCTAGTCTTCAACCAAATTAGAGACCTTAGAAGGGCAAATATATCTGAATACACAGTAAGTTCAGAGCAGCTTCCAAAACTAAGAAATGACAGATAAGTGGCTACCTAGACCATCCCCAATTTCTCTCAATAGCATTGGAGTATCTATCGTCAGACTTTTAGCCCAGTGTCACTGAAAGACATTAACTGTAAAACAGGAATTATGAAAGGCTTGCCCACTCTATCTCAGTAGAACTAGGCTGTCTACTTACCTACTTCCAATATTTGTCTTTTTTTATAATTTATTTTTTATTTCTTCAAGTTACATCTCAATCACAATCCCCTCCCTACTCCCCCCTCCAGTCCCACCCTTCCACGCTCTCATCCTCTATCCTTTTTTTTTTTTTTTTTTTTGGTTTAAGGTATATCTTTTTCCCCCCAACAGTTCCCCATTTCAGTCGAACAAATGGTTCTTTCTCTTATAACAATAAATACAATACAAAACATCAGAAATAAATAGGCCACAATTATGAGAATTATATGGCTTAGCATACATTCCCAATGTCCAGTCCATATGTATTTGGCACCTGACTTTAATATTCTACTATCTAACCATCTCCATGAGTTTAAAATTCTATGTCTAACTCAGCTTTCATACTAACTTGCCTCACAGTTTTAAAAACATCTTCTTAGATCCAGAACACTCTCTTGATCTCTGAACAACTCAAAATTTAACTATAAGACTCTAGCTATCTATTCTTCAACTACCTATATTTGTCCTTTTCAGACATCATTCTGTCTAAAGTTGAAGCAAGGGCTTTTTTTTTTTGCCTAGTGGCTAGGTTGCCACTAATTTAGCCATCTCCAAATGGAGGTTCTTTGATGCTCATCATCTACTTGAAGTAGAATGAGATGTGCTGTTAGGAGCTGACATGTCTCAATATCAAATATGTTAACTTAACAGACCATCTTTAAATGCCATATTATACAGATCTCTTGAGGTTTTTGAAGACCATCTATCTATCTCTGTAAATATGAATAAGCAAATGTTGCTTGGCTCTTAGAAACCTGATTTCTGATTAATTTTGAAACCACCAGTGATACATTAAATTACTACCTAACAAAATGATAAGTTTTAAAGACTATTAGTTTGCATTTCTTAATTGTCCTAAACAGTTTGTGATAGTTGTTATCAAAAGGCCTAGAACTTCATGTTGCATTTTAAGAATTCCATAGGTATAATATCTTCAAAAGAGTTAAACTTAATTCTGTATCTATACCAATGTAGCCAAATATAATCTTAATTTTGTATCATTATACAAAGATATGAGTAGATTCAATAATCTACCCCTTTTCTTTATCATTCCTATATCATGTCTATATCCCCGTTTCATGTTTCAAGTCTTTTCTTCCTCCATAAGAGAGACAGAAGGATAGAGAAAAGAGAGAGAGAGAGAGATCAACCCCTGGGTTTAACCTCTTAAACCTTGTTTAACAAGGCCATTTAACAACTTGTAACCAATCCCCCTAAGTGACAACAAACATCTATAACACATCAAATGACCAAAAAAAAAAAAAAATTACCCACCCCACCTTCTGGGAATGAGGGATCAATTTCTTAAAATTGCTTCATGCTGATATGGGATATGGGAAATTTCTTTTGGGGACCAAATAACAATGGAAAAATGGTTAACCAAGTTAATAGTATTTTTTTTTTGTCCAGTCTTTTTGTGCTTAGCTATTTAAATGTCTTGAGAAGTTTGTAGTGAGAAGCTGAACTTTGGGTGGGAAAATTCAGGACTTTACTGAAGTCCTGGCTGGTACAGTCTGTGAGGCTTTTCCACTTCAGCTAGCTATTTTGAAGCTGTTCTGGATGTAGATTTTTGAGGACACAGCTTTTGACGCAGTCTGTGAGGCCACAGTCTGCACCACATGTCCTGTCTTCTTTGATGTCTGGTTCCTTTTCTTCAGAAGTTTCAGTTGTTCAGTTGTCCCTGGACATTCTTAGTTGCATGCTTTTAATCTCCAGGAAAAATAAGAACAGAACCCTGCTCTAATCCTAAATCTGAGATGTTGTTTTTCTAGTAGGTAATATCTTTCCTAGAGCAAATTGGCTTTTTTTTAACAATATAAAAAGTATATCCTTTTTATGTTTATTTATTACTTTAAGTTACATCTCCATCACAGCTCCCTCCCCCACACCCCCTGGTTCCACTCTCCCACCTATCCTATTCCACTGGTGTGTGGTGACTCTATATATTAACCCCTCTGAGTTCAGCAGTCATACAAGGGCTAAGAGCTTCCTCTTGCACTGGAGGCCAAGATGGCAGCTACACTAGGGCAAAGTATCCCACTAACAGGTAGCAAAGTCTATGCACTTGTTCCTTTCAGTCTGTTGGTTGTAGGATAGTTATCCTGTACTATATGGCTAAAATTAAGTTATAAGTGAATATATGCCATGTGCATCTTTCTGGGTCTGGGTTAGCTCACTCAGGATGAGCTTTTCTAGTTCTATCCATTTGGCAGCAAGTTGCATGATTTCCTTGTTTCTGATAGCTGAGTAATATTCCATTGTGGAAATGTATCACAGTTGTTTCTGTTTTTGTTTTGGATAGAAATAGGATAGGTGAGAGAGTGGTTAGAGGGGAGAAAGGTGGGACTGGGAGGGGAGGAGGGAGCAGGCTGTAACTGAGATGTTACTTGAATTAATAAATAAATAAAAGTATATAAACTAAAAAAGAAAAAAGTATTATCTTTCAATTGAGATTCAAAAAATCTTTTGAAATTTTGGAACTAAATATAACTTTAAGTATATATATTTTGAGATCACAAAGTACATTCACTTTGAACTTCAATTTTCCTTTTGCAAGTGGCTTTTAAACTTAAATCTTTATAAATCCTATGTGCCTGCCTCTGTCCTCCAATTGTTGGGATCATCCCATGTGAGCTGACTCAGACCCAGAAAGACACATATGGTATGCACTCTCTTGTAAGTGGGTATTAACCATATAGCACAGGACAACCATCTTAAAACTCATAGACCCAAACATATGTTCTGCCCAGTTCTTGAGACACCAAATACCACCCAGGAGCCAACTGTATGTAAATGTATGAGAGTTGTTTATTCAAGCTCAGGCTTTGACTCCCAAGGCTTACCCATGCAGCAGTTTGAGTTGAGAACTCCGAACTCCAAAAATATAAGGTGTATATAGGGACTTAAACAGGGAAAGAGATTTCTAGCATAAGAGTGGATGACATTTGGACAGACAAACATGTCTATCTCTAATTGGCTCGTTGCTGATGCCATAACATTATTAGTCAACTTGACCAGTAGAAAGCTTGTTTAGACTGTTTGGGTGTTTTCTCAGAATGAGTTGTCTGTATATGACTAATGAGCACCCCTGCAATCCAAGGTCAAGCATATTTTGTTGTTTTTCCTGGAAGTGAAGGTCAGCTCTGAGTCAAACCCAATACAAAATGGAATTTTTTTTTTTTTAAGATGGAATCAGTCATGCTCCACACAGACAGAAACCTAACATAACTATCCTACAAAAGACACTACCCAGCACCAAGTCATGGACCCTGTTGCTTGTTAGTAGAACACATTACCCTAGATTGGCTGCAATATCAAACCCCAATATAAGAGAAAGCTCTTGCCCCTCACATAATTATTGAGATGAGGGAGATTGATATGTGGGGGCCCACCTCATCTGAGGAGAAGGAGAGTTGGGAGACAAGGAAGAGAGAGGGAGGGAGGAGGAAGGAGGGGATTGTGATTGAGATGTAACTTGAAAAAGTAAATTAATTAAAATGATTAACTAAGCATGAAAATAGAATAAAAATTTAAAAGATGAAACTTTAAAATGTTAGTTTACCAAATCCATATTTGTCTTAATGTCGTGAAATGAAAAACGGTCTTAAATCCATGTTCCAATATTATACTGTAAGTTGCCACATAGTTCATACCCTCTTGGATATCACCTTGTAAATTCTATATAAAGGACATTATTAAAATGTAGTTAAGATATTGAAAATGTTGTGAGTCAATTAAGGGTTTCAAATTTGTTTTCTAAATCTCTAAGAGTTGAAGTGACTTGGAGCTAAGATAAAATATTTGAGCAGTGTGGTGTTAGCCCATGTCTTTATTCCCAGCAGAGACAGGCTGATCATTATAGAGTTAGTTGTCTTCTAAATTCTAGAGTTACAATGAACAATGTGGTGATGGTTCACACTTTTAATCCCAACACTTTAGAGGTATATACCTTAAATTATAATACACTGGATACAGAAGGCCTGCCTGACCCAGAACAAGTTCCAAAGAAAGAAAAACTTAGATTCAGGGGTGGTAGTTCACACTTTTAGTCTCAACAATTGGGAGGCACATGCCTTTGATTTCTTTTTTTTTTTTTCTTCATCTGTTAGCATGGTGTCTTACCTTTCTTGACTTCAGAAATGAGACTTGTATACCAGCAATAAACCTCACATGGTTTTAATGTGGCACATGTATTAATATTTTATATGTGTATTGAATAAGACACTTGTATTTGAAAGAGTACTGCTCTGTATGTTTCCTATCATGATAACATTTGATGTTGTTGGGAATACTCATTTTTTTTGAAGTATCTTATATATGCATATATATATCATCTTTAATTCTCTATCTATATATAGATATATGCATTGTATGATTGTTGTACATATTAAAAAAGAACACAAATATTGTGAATTTCTTACTGATATTATTGAAAAATTTATTGGACAAAACAAAATATTCTGAGATATCTCACATTATTTCCCCTTAAAGTTTACTTTACTTGAAATTGAATGTGATAATTGAAATAAGAAAATATTTTCTCTAAATTTGTATTTATTTATTTATTTTGTAGAGAACCATAAGGTTAAAGATCCAAACTAGTGAGAACATCTCCAGTTGTAATATCACAATACTATTCTTTTTCATAAGAGAATCACAGAGTAGTTGTTGAAGTTATCCTTCATGTTTGCTTTTTTTGAACTATTTGTGTGGCTCCATTTTGATACACTAAATGTTACTCTTTATCCTCTCATTCCTTTTTAACATTTTTACTTCAATAGAAAATGAGTATTATTTGATTTCTTAAATTTGTTAGCAGATGTTATTCATTTAATGGTGGTTATGTGAAAGATTATCCATTTATCAATGTGTGTCAGAAAACACCAAAAGGTAATCATTTTGTTCTTGATGTTAATGATGTGGGTTCAATGGATGGAAATCAGGTCATCAGTACTGAGACACTTTTCTACGTTATGACAATATTTTCAATAGAATTTAAAAAAAGAAATGTAATTCCAGGATCACAGAACATGATAAGAAGCCATCTCTCTATACTGTCAAAAACTAACAACATTTCTCTTTCTTACTACTTTAAGTGACAGTGATATCATAGTGTTCTGGTTATAATGTTTTGGTGTATGGTTATGCAATCAAGAAAGAGCTACACTTACTCTTTTATAATAAAAAATGAAAAGTAGAGTGGTTCATTTTAATTGTTTGTTTGGCACAAGCTAGGATCCTCTGTCTGAGTGAGCTATCCCAGACTCAAAAAGATGCACATGGTATCTACTCACTTATAATTCTATTTTAGCCATATAGTACAGGATAACTACCTTACAACCAACACATCAAAAGGATAAGGAACATAGACTGTTACCTATTAATGGGATAATTTGTCATAGAGGTGCTACCATGTAGGCCCCCAGTGCAAAAGGAAGCTCTTAGCCCTCATATGACTGATGAACTGAGGGGGCTGATATGTAGTGACATTCTACATTGGAGGAGTGTGATGGGTGGGAGAGGGAGGAAAGGGTGGGAGGTTGGAACAGGGAAGGTTGGAAAGAGGGCACTATGATGGAGATGTAACTTGAAGTAATAACTAAACATAAAAAAGATGGAATCTCAATGGAGAAGTGCCACAAAGAGATTGGGTTTTAGCCAAGTTTTTATTTAATTTTCTTGATTAGTGATTGATAGAGAAAGACTATTCCACTATGGATGGTGCTTTCCATGGTCAGGTGGTCCTGAGTTCTATAGAAATCAGGCTGAGAAGATCATGGGAAAAAAACCAATGTACAGCATTGGACTATTACCCTGAATATGTATGCCAAATAAGTTCATTCCTTTCTAAGTTTCTTTTGTTGATGGATTGATCATAGAAGTAAAACCATAAAAAGATAAAAGTGGTATAACAAAAGGTTGAATAAATGAAAGTAGTATATAAATGGAGAAAAATTTGCATGCGATAAAAATATACATATCACGTCAGCACTGCATTGAATTACCTCAATAACTTCTATCATTTTAAATAATTTTTAATGTATAAGAAAATTATTTTCATTATTTATGTGTGTCATTGTACTTTTCTCATAATTGTCAAATGCTGTATCTTTTTCACTTATCTTCTTCCTTTTGTCAACTAGGCCAGCCTCTGCTCTCTGTTAAAGATTTCCATATACTATGAAACACAGTTTAATCACAATGAGAAATTCTTCTATTATAATTTTAAAAATTATATATAATCTTAAGTCATGTTTATATAATTTTATATTTAAATGTATAATATATTCATCTCCATCCTCTCAATTTTCATCATCACAAAAAAGAAACAGGCTGTAAGAACTCAGACTTTACTCTTTAAAATGATGGAAAGTCTTTAACAAAATTTTTTACTGTTGTTTTTCTTAGAACATGTAATATAAGTTTTGCTGTCTATTAACAAAATTACTTAATCTGATATGACAACACATGTACAGAAAATGCTAATAATGAAAACAAACAATGTCACTATTCTTTTAGTGAGGACTGGAGAAATGGCTCACTTGCTAAAAGGCTTACTAAAAGAGAACTGTTAACATGCCCAGATCCCACAGATATGCAGCCTATGTCTCTAGCCTCTGAAGCTGGGAACTCTCCTTCCCTGGGAAAGTTGGCTTGAATCTAGTCATATTGATGTGTTCTGGGTTTGTATGATAGAGACCCTCCTTCAAAGAATTAAGCAATAGAGGAAGATTCCTGACATCATATGTTGCCTGGAACCTGCATTAATATACACATCCATTGAAATATATACACACACAGAGAGAGAGAGAGAGAGAGAGAGAGAGAGAGAGAGAGAGAGACAGGCAGAGAGACAGAGAGAGAGAGAGGCAAACATACAAGAAGAAAGCACTAGGTTTATTCCACTTTGATTGTTTCTTATACAGTCTCATATTATCTATGAGACTTTTTCTTATATAGTTATATGCACATATTGTCTCCATTGCTTCATATGTGGGAAAATATTTTACATACATCAACTTAGTAATTGTTTACTTCAAAATCCTCAGTGAACTCTACTGATGTAAATATTGTGTTATGTGACCATAAAATCTGTGATGTAGAATAGATTTTATGATTTTTTAAATTAATTGGTTTATTTTACATTTCAATCACAATTCCCCTCCCTACTCTCAGTCCTACCTTCCCACCCACTTTCCCCATATTCCCTCCCCAACCCAGTACCAACCCACTCTGATATCAAATCAATCGGGACTAAGTTCCTCACCTTCTACTGAGGCAAGTCAAGACAGCTCTGATAGGGAAATAGGATGTACAGGGAGGCAATCTTGTCCAAGTCACATAGTCGCTGTTCCAATTGTTAGGGGATCCACTTTAGTATCAGGCAGTCCATCCACTTCGTGTGTGTAGTGTACCTAATACTGGTTCATGCATGTTCTTTGGTTTTTGGTTCAGTCTCTATGAGCCCCTTTGTGTCCCAGATAATTGGCTATGGATCTCTCCTTGCGGTTCCTTGATCTCTCCAGCTCCCTCAAACTTTCCCCTTGACTCTTCCTCAACACTTCCTGATTTTTGCCTAATGTTTGGCAGTGGATCTCTGCATCTGTTTCCTTTTTCTCCTAGATAAAACTTTCCAGATATCAGTAATATTGGGTTCTTGTCTTTCCTCTCTTCATCTATTTCCCATGTTCATTTTATTTCCTCTACTTAGAGGGATTCAAGGATCATCCTGTGTGCCCTACTTGCTACTTAGTTTCGTTGGGTCTGTGGACTGTAGTGTAGTTGTCCTGTATTTAATGGTTAATATCTGATTATGAATGAATAAATACCATGGATGAATTTTTGGGTTTGCATTAGCTAACTCTGGATAATCTTTTCTGGTTCCATCCATTTTTCCTGCAAATTTCATGATATATTTTTTTTCCTGATTGCAGAGTAGTACTCCATTGTTTGGATGTACCACAATTTATTTATCCATTTCTCTGTTGAGTGACATCTGGTTTGTTTCCATTTTTTGGCTGTAACAAATAAAGATGCTATGAGCATAGTGGAGGAAATGTCCTTGTGATTTGATGAAGAATATTTGGGATATATGCCCAGGAATGGTATAGCTGGTTCTTGAGTTAGAACTACTCGCAATTTTCTTAGAAAGCAGTAGATTAATTTCCAAAGTGGTTTGTTCAAGTTTGTAAAATGGAAAAGAAGTCAAATTATCCCTATTCACAGATGATATGATAGTATACATAAGTGACCCTCCAAACTCTACTAGAGAACTCCTACAGCTGATAAACACCTTAAGAAAAGTGGCTGGGTACAAAATTAACTCAAACAAATCAGTAGCCCTACTTTATACAAATAATAAATGGGCTGAGAAAGAAATAAGGGAAACAATTATCTTCACAATAGCCAAAACAATATAAAATACCTTGGTGTAAAACTAACCAAGCACAGGAAAGACCTGTTTGACAAGAATGTCAAGTCCCAGAAAGAATTGAAGAAGACATCAGAAGATGGAAAGATTTCCCATGCTCATGGATTGGAAGGATTATCATAGTAAAAATAACCCTCTTACCAAAAGCAATGTAGAGATTCAATGCAATTCCCATCAAAATCATGACACAATTCTTTATAGACCTTGAAAAAAACAATTCTCAACTTTATACAGAAAAGTAAAAAACCCAGAATAGTGAAAATAGTCCTGTACAATAAAATAAGTTCTGGAGGTATCATTGTCCTTGAATTCAAGCTGAACTATGAAGTAATAGTAATAAAAACTGCATGGTATTGGCACAAAAATAGACAGGTTGGCCAATGGAATTGATTTGAAGACCCAGAAATTAATTCAAACAGCTATGGACAGTTGGTTTTGGACAAAGACACTAAAACCATACAATGGAAAAAAGAAAGAATCTTCAACAAATGGTGCTGGTATAATTGGATGTCCACATGTGGAAGAATGCAAATAGACCTATAGCACTATACTGAAAACTCAATTCCAAGTGGATCAAAGACTTCAACATAAAACTGGATACACTAAATCTAATAGAAAAGAAAGTGGAGAAAAGTTTCCAACTCACTGACATAGGAGTCAGCTTCCTGAACAAAACACCAATTGCACAGGCACTAAGATCAACAGTTAATAAATAGGACTTTATGAAACTGAAAAGCTTCTGTAAGGCCAAAGACACTGTCATTAGAACAAAAGAGTAGCCTATAGATTGTGAAAAGATATAATAACCCCATATCTGACATAGGGCTAATATCCAAAATATAGAAAGAACTCAAGAAATTAAATACCAACAAGCCAAATAATCTAATTAAAAATGTGGTATAGATCTAAGCTGAGGATTCACTAGAAGGGAATCTCTAACAATTGAGAAACACTTAAAGAAATGCTCAATATTCTTAGTCATAAGGGAAATGCAGGGAGGATCCAAGATGGCAGCAGTCGACAGGGACACATTTTGAGCTGGGGTGCGGGGGGGTTGGGGAACAGCTACAACATTGCAGAAATATAAACAAGCTGAGCAACATCCTGAGAAGCATGAAGCCGCAGGGTCACACCTGGCGAACCCAGGGACTAGTGGGGGTTCCTCATGGGACCCTCAGACACTTCCAGGCAGCAGAGAGCAGCACAGCAGGGCATAGCTCTGCACAGACCCAGGCTGCATGGACCCAGGCAGTGCTGCACAGAACCCAGATCAAAAGAAACAGTGCAGCGCAGACCCGAGTAGCAGGGAGCATGGAGTACAACATGGCATGGAAAACAGGCAGAGGAGCGAGTGGCTGAAGTGGGCAAGAGCCACTCAAAAACCTAGCAAGTGGACAGGCTCAGGTCCCAAAGCAGAGGTCAATGGCTAAGAGCACAGTCTAGGGCCCCAAAATTGAGGTTAGTGTCGAGAGACACAGACTCTGGTCCAGAGCAGAGACCTGCAACATGGGACAGAGGTCCGGGGTACAGAGCAGAGGCCACTGATGGGGGACACAGGACCAGAACCCAGGAAAGAGGCCAGCGCGGACCCGGCTGCAGAAGTGGGCAAAAGCCACGCAGTGGCTGGCAGAGAGGCACAAGCATATCTGAGCTTACCCAGGAAGGTGTTGGACAGAAAGTTCTCTCTATTGGATATAAAATCACTTGGAAGAACATTGCCCACAGACAGGGTAGAGGGCTGCTCTTCTTCCCTGACCCAGTAGTCTCCTGAAGGTCTGATTACTGCAGGGTCTTGGGAGGCACCATCAACTGCCAGATAGGGGTACCTCCAGGCTACCTGATTGCCCAATATTCACCCTAAAAAGAGTCAACAGTGCCACTGAAATGGTCCAGAAGACATCAGGAACAAACAGCTTAGGACAACCAGATGGCTAAAGGTCAGTGAAAGAACAAAACTATCAAAAGTCAGGGAAATATGACTGCAACGAAATTCAGAGAGGATAACACAGCAAGCCCTGAACATCACACCACACCTGAACATATGAAAATGATGATAAATCTATACTTAGGAAAATGATGGAGTCCTTTCAAGAAAAAAATTAAAATACTGAAAGAATACAAAGAATCCTCACGTTTACAAATAAAAGCATTGGAAAATACCATTAGAAACCTCCACGCCAATGCAGCCCAACATGAACATGAAAGAGACAAGGCAATAAAAGATTCAAAAGATTTGAAAGAGTTGCAGACAAAGACAAGCAAAATGGAACAGGAAATGTATAAAATGAATAAAACGTTTCAAGACTTCAAATTGGAAGTAGAAACAATGAGGAAATCACAAACAGAGATAAGAGTGGAAGTGGAGAATCAAGGGAAAAGAACAGGAACTACAGACATGATTATCAAAAATAGGATACAAGAGATGGAAGAGAGGATCTCAAGTGTGGAAGATTCAATGGAAGAAATAAGTACAACAACCAAAGAAAATGAGAAATCTAAAAAAAAGTACTCACCCATAAGATCCAAGAAATCGAGGACTCAATGAAAAGATGGAACCTAAGAATTATAGGCATAGAGAAAAAAAAAACAAAAAACTCCCGACTCCAAGGTTCAGGAAACATCTTCAACAAAATCATGGAATAAAACTTCCCAAACCTTAATAGAAAGATACCAAGATACCAATAAAATTCCAAGACACATACAGAACACCAAACAGATTAGATCAGAAAAGAAACTCCTCTCATCACATAATAATTGAAACTCCAAATGTACAGAACAAATAAAGGATATCAAAAGCTGTAAGAGAAAAAGGACAAGTAAAATATAAGGCAGGCCCATCAGAATTACACCTGACTTCTCCTCATAAACTTTAAAAGCCAGAAGGGCCTGGGCAAATGTGCTATAAGCCCTGAGAGAACATAGCCAGACTACTATACCCAGCAAAACTCTCTATCAATGTAGATGGAGAAAAAATGGTATTCCACAACACAATCAAATTTAAACTGTATCTGACCACAAATACAGCACTACAGAAGATTTTAGAAGGAGAATTCCAACCCAGAGAAGATAACTACACCAAAGAAAACAGAGGAAGCAAAAAACTCCACTGCAGCTAAACCAAAAGAAACATACAAGTGCCACCTACACCAAAATAAGAGGAATTAACAACCTTTGTTCATTAACATCCATCAAAATCAATGGACTCAACTCCTCCATAAAAACACCCAAGCTTACAGAATGGATCCATAAAGAAGATCCAACGTTTTGCTGCATACAAGAAAAGCATCTCACTAACAAAGATAGATGCTACCTCAGAGTAAAGGGCTGGGAAAAGGTTTTTCCAAGCAAATCCACCCAGGAAGCAAGTTGGAGTAGCCATGTTAATATCAAAGAAAATTGACTTTCAACTGAAGACAATCAAAAAAGATAGATAAGGGCACTTCATACTCCTTGTTAAAGGAAATACTCATCAAGATGACATCTCAATATTGAATATCTATGTCTGAAATACAAGGGCACCTACAGTTGTAAAAGAAACTCTTCTAAAGCTTAAAACACATCGATCCCCACACATTAGTAGTGAGAGACTTCAACACCCCACTCACAACAATGGACAGGTCATCAAGACAGAAACCAAACAGACAAATAATGAGTCTAACAGAGGTCATAAACCAAAAGGACTTAACTGATATCTATAGAACTTTTCACCCAAACACAAAGGAATACACCTTCTTCTCAGCACTGCATGGAACCTTCTCCATAATCGACCATATAGTCGGACACAAAGCATAACTCGACAGATACAAGAAAATTGAAATAACCCCTTGTATTTTATCAAACCACCATGGATTAAAGCTGGAATTCAACAAAAACAGAAATAGCAGAAAACCTACACACTCATAGAAACTGAACAACTCTCTACTGAATGACAACTGGGTCAGGGAAGAAGTAAAGAAGGAAATCAAAGACTTCTTAAAATCCAATGAAAATGAAGACACAACATAAGCAAACTATGGGACACAATGAAAGCTGTGCTACAAGGAATGTTCATAGCACTAAGTAACTTCAAAAAGAAAATTGTGACAGCTCATATTAGCGAATTAACAGCAGAAATGGAAGAACTGGGGGAAAAAAAAAGCAAACACTCCCAAGAGGACCAGAAGGCAGGAAATCATCAAACTTAGGGCTGAATTCAACAACTTAGAAACAAAAAGGAAAATACAAAGAATCAATGAAACCAAGAGTTTGTTCTGTGAGGAAATCAACACAATAGACAAACCTGAAGAGGCCCATAAGAAGGTGGAAAGATCTCCCATGCTCATGGATAGGTAAGATCAACATAATAAAAATGGCCATTCTGCCAAAAGCAACATACACATTCAATGCAATTCCTATCAAAATACCACCACAGTTCTTTATAGACATGGAAAAAGAAATTCTTAATTTCATATGGAATAACAAAAAAACCCAGAATAGCAAAACCAACCCTGTACAATTAAAAAAAAAAAAAACTGGAGGTATCACCATCCCAGATTTCAAGCCATACTACAGAGCAATGGTAATAAAAACAGCATAGTACTGGTACAGAAACAGATCAGAGGATCGATGGAATCAAATTGAAGACTTAGAAAAGAACCCACAAACCTATGGTCACTTAATTTTTGATAAAGAACCCAAAACCATACAATGTAAAATGGACAGCATCTTCACCAAATGGTGCTGGTCCAATTGGATGTCCACAAATAAAAGAATGAAATTAGACCCATACTTACTACCTCGTACAAAACTTAAGTCCAAGTGGATCAAAGACCTTAATATAAGGCTGGATACACTAAATCTATTAGAAGAAAAAGTGGAGAAAACCCTCAAACTCATTGGCATATGTGACAACTTCCTGTACAGAACACCAACAGCTCAAGATCTAAGACCAACAATCGATAAATGGAACCTCATGAAACTGAAAAGCTTCTATAAGGCAAAAGACACTGCCATTTGAACAAAACGGCCATGTACAGATTGGGAAAAAATGTTCACCAACCCCACATGTGACAGAGAGCAAATATCCAAAATTTTGAAAGCGCTCAAAAACTAAATGACAAGAAACCAAATAATCCAATCAAAAAATGGGGAACAGAGCTAAACAGAATTTACACGGGATGTATTCCTAATGGCTAATGGACACTTGAAGAAAAATTCAGCATCCTTAATCATCAGAGAATGGCAACTCAAGACAACTCTGAGATTCCATCTCACTCCTGTCAGAATGGCTAAGATCAAAAAATCAAATGACAGCACATGCTAGCGATGTTGTGGAGAAAGGAGAACATTCCTCCATTTCTGGTGGGAGTGCAAGCTTGATGGAAATCAGTCTGGTGATATCTTAGAAAACTTGGAATAGCTTACCTCAAGACCCAGTCATACCACTTCTGGGTATACATCTAAATGATTCCTCACCAAATTACAAGGACGTTTCCTCGTCTATGTTCAGAGCAGCCTTATTTATAATAGCTAGAAACTGCAAACAACCCAGATGTCTCTCAATCGAGGAATGGATTAAAAAACTGTAGTACGTCTACACAATGGAATACTACTTAACCATCAGAAATGACAAACTCCTGCAATTTGGAGCCAAGTGGATGGAATTAGAGAAGCTCATCCTGAGTGACCTAACTCGGACTCAGAAGGATGCACATGACATCTATTTACTTATAATCAGATTTGAAAGACCCCCGAGAGAGGAGACCCTCACTCAAGATTCGGGATAACATGGCCACCCAATAACTTGCAAGAAACCAATCTTGATGCAATCCACAAGAGGTTTATTTTGGGATCAGTGCACTGAGTTTGAGACTCATATCCCATGCAGGGGTAGAGGATTCCGACCCAAAGCTGGGAGAGTGCAGGGTATTTAAAGGAAAAAACCACAAACCAAGGGGGGTGAGGGGGAATCCCAGTGGAAAGTACCAACCCATCATTTAGTCAGTCATGTGAGGAACACCCTATACATGTTTTTCTCAGGAGTTTAATCCTACTCAACCATCTACTCTGTAGATAGCCAGTTCCTGAAACCTAGGGCTCATGAACCGGTTGACCTGCATTCTTGGTTCTGCCTTTTTGTGGTCAGCTAAGTTCCTGGAACATAGCTGGCCTGGCTCCACTCTATCTGCTAGGAGGGGTTCTCAAAAATTTCCATTCCTTTCATTCCCCACTTTCTCTTGTCCATTGTTCTAATCTTAGAACCTACACATCTGTGTCATCATATTCATCATTATCTTGCCCCTGTAACCCTTGATATTGTTGTCTCAGCATTAAAATATGTATGGCACTTATCCTTTCTCTAACAAAAGTAACTAACCTATTTAAAACACGGGGTCCTATAGTCAGCAGTAAAAGTAGAATCAGGAGCAGTCCCATAAGGGATGAGATCAGCGTAGTCATCCAAGTTGGCTTGCTAAACCAGCCCTGGAACCATCCTTGTTGTGCCTCTTGGTCTTTCTCTAAGTTTTCTCATCGAGTCTCTTATTACTCCAGAATGATCAGCATAGAAACAGCATTCCTCTCTGAGAGTGGCACACAATCCTCCATCTTTTAAAAACAGCAGGTCCAAATCTCTTCTATTCTATAAAACTACCTCTGAGAGCGAAGTCAAGGATTCTTCAGTCTTGCTAATAGACTGTTCTAAAGCTCTTAAATCTTCATCCATTGTTACTCTTAATTGATGAAAGTACTGAGGGGCCTGCACTAGGGCAGCTTTTCCGGCACCAGCTGCTACACCTAATCCTAAAATTATAGCTAAAGTCAGGGAAATAGGCTCTCTCTTAAATCGCTTAGGACGGAAATCAAACTCATCTACAAAGGCATCTGTGGGGTGATAGTGTACTCTACCACAAGCTGCATTAACACACAATAATCTTTGGTATCATTAAAGACATTAGTGGAAACACAGGGAGTTAATCCTGTGCTGCAGGCCCACCATTTATCTATGCCAGGATATAAATATCTGGTATCAGAAGTCTTTAAAGACCTCAGGGTCTCATTGTATAAGTGTTTATAGGCAGTGGGTGGGTTTCCTAAACAAGTCCCTTTCCCTGATATTTCAGTTAGGGCCAGTTTGCTCTTCTCATGCCATGAGCAGGCCAGGCGTCATGGCTGGTAGTGCTGTTAAAAGTACCCAACACGGCAATGCCCTCATAGAAAGGGAGTCCAGAAGTTAAACAGAGCCAACAAGAATCTGTCATGTTGGGGTTGGACCCATTTAGAACCTGAAAAGCTCCTTGGATCAAATTTAATAGTCTTTGTCCTGTAGAAGATGGAGCCAGAGCGGTAGAGTACAGTCCTGTTACCAAGCTCGGAGGGCTTGGAGTGGTGGCTTTGGAAGGAGTCTGTATCTCCTTTGGTGGTGGTGTGGGTGCAGGGGCCAAAGGGTCCTGTTTAGGGAGTATCTTATTAGGGCCCACAGGCTGTGCAGGAGGGCTTTCAGTTTTTAAGTGGATCTTAAACACAACCCCCAAGTCCGTTCCTGGTAAGTACCAGCGCAAGACCCACATACCTCCCTGGATCCATTGTTGGCATTTGCTGATCTCCTTTCCTCGAGATGTAACAGAAATGTTTAGAAGGAGCCATTGAATTTTGGTCTGATGGGTTCATGTAGTGGGCTGAGAGTAATTTCTACCCACTGAGGATGAGGGGTTCCAATAAGCTTGTCATGTTGTCTCACAACCCCAGGCAGTGCAATAATAACTCTCTAGTCCTCTACACCACCTAGCCGCACTCCTGTCCCTATCCTCCCTTGGACAGACGTAAAAATCTTGTTGAGCCAGCCAACAGCGTGCCTCTGGATTCCCGCACTCAAACTTCATTCCTGCCCATTCTGGGATGCGTCTTCGAGGGTCTATCTCAGGGAGGTTCTGTGGGTCTACCTTAGGAATATCCCACTGTTCCAGGCCTGCAGCTAGCTGGCAGAAGTCAGGAGAGAGTTGGGGCCACCATATCCGGGGGGGGGGGCTACCTCAGAGATTGACCAGACAACTTCCCCAGTTTGGGAATCTACCTGTCAGGTAAGTTTTTGAGGAGCGCCTCAACATAAGCAACCTGAAGAGCGCCTGCAACATAAGCACAGCTTAAGAGGGTCCACAGTTTTTTTCCAGTTCCCACTCATCTTTGGAGGGCTTAGGAGCTCTCTTCACATGGGAGGTGTGAATCCAAGCAGAGATGCCCTCTACTTTCACTGCTGTGAGGGTGGTCAGGAGCACCAGGTATGGCCCATTCCAGTGAGGCTCAAGATTCCCAGCTCGATGGTGCCAACGAGAACAGTGTCTCCAACCTGGAACTGATGAGGCATGCTCAGGTCTCCAGTTTCATAAGCCTCTCTGAGCTGCTCTTAGGCCTCGCACCAGAGCGCTTCAAGTGCTTTCATGCAGGTGAATAGGGGTTTAAAAAGAGCAACTTCAGGATCAAACACTCTGCCTGCCTCAGTAAGAGGAGGAGGCTCCCCACAGAGAATCTCATAAGATGTCAGCTTAATCGTCCCAAGGTGTTCCTAACCCAGAACAAGGCAAAAGGAAGGAGGGCCATCCAGTCTCCCCCATCGGTCTCTAAGGTTAATTTAGTCAGGGTTTATTTTAGGGTTCTGTTCATCCTTTCTACCTGTCCTGAACTCTGGGGATGATAAGCAAAATGTAATTTCCATTTAATCCCCAGCTGAGTGGCCAGTCCCTGACTTACCTGGGCAATGAAGGTGGGTCCATTATCAGACCCCATTACCTTGGGTATTCCAAATCTTGGAAAAATTTCTTCAAGAATCTTTTTCACCACTATATTGGCAGTCTCAGTCCTTGTAGGGAAGGCCTCTACCCACCCTGAAAATGTATCTATAAAAACTAAAAGATATTTGTTTCCATATTTAGCCGGTTTAATTTCTGTAAAATCCACTTTCCAATAGGCCCCCGGTCTACCACCCCGAGTCTTTTCCCCATGGTATACATGGAGGGTTTAGTGTTAGAGCACAAGCCTTGCAGTTCCTGACTATCTCTGCTGTTAAATCAGAAAGTCTGAAAACATAATAGTCAGAGGACCTTACCACATCTTTTAACTTTTTGGCTCCTAGATGAGTCAGGTGGTGTAAATTGGTAACATACTCATGTTCTTATTCTTGAGGCAGGACCTGTTTACTGCCTTCTGCTTCAGCCACACCATAAGGTGATTCTCTAATCAGCCCTAGCTTCTTTATGGCCTGGAAGTCTTCAGGGGTGTACCTGAAGCTGATTTCTCTGATGTCATAATAGTCTTTAGAACTAAGGGTGGTTAAGATCATCGTCCCTTGGGCTGCTCGTTTGGCTTCTAAATCTGCCATCTGGTTCCCTTTAGCTACTGCATCCTGTGTCGTCTGATGTCCAGGGCAGTGAATATTAGCCATCCTCTTTGGCAGATGTACAGCGTGAAGGAGGCTCAAAATCTCTTCTTTATTTTTAATATCTTTTCCTGCAGATGTCAACAACCCCCTTTGTCTATATATTGTCCCATGCACATGGGCAGTGGCAAAAGCATACCTGCTCTCAGTATAAATATTGATGGACTTTCCCTCTGCCATCTTCAGGGCTCGTGTCAATGTGATAAGTTCAGCTTTCTGGGCAGAAGTTCCTTCTGGCAGGCTGCTAGCCCAAATCACTTGCTTCCCATCTACCACTGCAGTTCCCACCATCCGCTTACCTTCAACCATGAAGCTGCTTCCATCAGTTCGGACTTCCTGGCCAGGGTTGGTCCTTTAGGTCACTTCTGGGACTGTCTCTTCTGCCAGGATGTCAAGGCAGTGGTGGATGGGAGCAGTGTCATTGGCCTCAGATAGTAGGTTAGCAGGATTCAGGATGGCTGGCGGGGGGGGGGGGGGGGGGGAAAATATCACCCTCTCAGTCAATAATAGGCTCTGGTAGTGTGTCATTCTAGCATTAGTCATCCACTGGTCAGGGGGCTGTCGGTATTCTGCTGTCCCAAAGTGAGTTTATCAGCATCTTTAACAAGCAAGGTCAAAGCAGCAATAGCTTTCGGGCACACGGGCCATCTGCTTGCAACAGGATCCAGTTTCTTAGATAAGCTGGCCACTGCCTTTTCCAAGGTCCTAGAGTCTGAGTAAGGACACATCTGGCAACCCCTGCCCTTTCATCTATATATAGAGTGAAAGGCTTGGTTAAGTCTGGTAGGGCTAAAGCCGGTGCTGTTAACAAGGCCTTTTTGATATCTTCAAAGGCCTTCTGATAATCAGAGGTCCAGGTGAACCCTCCTCCCTCCTTGCCATCATAGCAAACCCCGGAATCCACAGCCTACAAAAACCAGCAGTGCCCAGAAATTCTCTTACCTGGTGTGGGGTGGTTGGGACAGGGATTTGGGTGACAGTCTTTTTTCTAGCTTCCATCAGCCATCGCTTCCCATCTCTCAGGGTGTATCCCAGATAGGTGATCTCAGTTTTACACAACTGAGCCTTTTTAGCAGAAGCTCGATATCTCAACTCACCCAGTTCCACCAGCAGTCTCTTGGTTCCTTGGAGACACTCAGGTTTAGTTGATGCTGTCAAAAGTAAATCATCTATGTACTGCGACAAAGTTATCTGAGAATTTTCAGAAGGAGGCCAGATCTCGATGATGAACCTCATCAAAGAGGGTAGGGGAGATTTGAATCCTTGTGGCAATCTGATCCAAGTTAGTTGTCCCAGCAGTCCAGTGTCAGGATTTCCCCATTAGAAAGCAAAGATGGATTGACTGTCAGGATGTAACTTCAAGCAGAAAAAAATCATCTTTTAAAGGTAGGACAGTGTACCAATTCCTTTCCGGTGGAAGCGAACTAAGAAGGTTGTAGGGGTTGGGCACAGTTGGATGAATATCTTGAACTCTCTTATTGACCTCTCATAAATCTTGTACTGGCCTATAATCATTAGTGCCTGGCTTCTTTACCAATAGTAGGGAGGTGTTCCATGGTGACTGGCAAGGAACCAGAATGCCCTGTTGTAACAGTCTCTGAATGTGAGGTCTAATCCCTTCTCTGGCTTCACGACTCATTGGGTACTGCTGTACCCCAATAGCTAGTGCCTGGGGCGCCTGTCACAGCTGATGGTAGACAGTGGTGGTGGGCTTGGACACTCGGGTGGTTCCTCCATCTCGGGGTAGATCTTAGGTGGAGCAGAAGGTTTTGTTTCGGAAGTCAGCTTTGGTTTCGGTTTAGGTTCCGTGCCATGGAGAGCCAGGGCTCGGGAGGCTGGCTTTCTCCCTCAAGGTTTCACCCATGGGGGTGGGTCCTGGACCAGATCTTGCCAAACAGTAATGTATGGCTATTGATCGGGATGCCACCTGGTCCTTCCTGGAAGACAATAGCTTTTACCTCAAAAATAATGGTCAAGTCAAAAGTCCCTTCAGGTGGCAACCCGATGTCAAAAGTCGGCCACTCCGAAGCACAAAAAGTCTACCACGGTCCCTTCTTAACTTCAACTGACAAATTATGAGCCCTAGCTCTAACTTCAGTCCAATGATCCAGTGTCAAACTTAAAGGAGTTGTCATGGTCTGTCCCATTGTCACAAGTAACACAAAACACAAACACAAGATACACAGAAAGACACTAAGAAAAATCCTTCTCAATCTTGAATGCCAACACCATTCCAGAGAAAAAGATGGCTGGGAGGTCTCTTGCGTCCCCTTTCTCAAGACTACTGTATCCTCCCTGACACCCAAATGGGATCCTCCCAGGCGTCCCTATGGTCCCTGTCCTCCTGGGACGTCTCCTAGGGCTACAGCCGGTGATCCACCAGTACATCTGCCGATCACCCTGTCCATCTCCTCAAGAGGCTGAAATGGCTGTAAAACTGAAAGCAACCTTCACGAAGTCAGATCTTGTACAAACCAGTCAACAGAAATAGGCCCAAGACACAGAGACAGAAATCTCACCTCCATGTGGGTTCTTGGAAATTAGGGTGGTAGCAAATCCTGGATGAGCCCCCCCCACATGAAAGACCCCCAAGAGTGGAGACCCTCACTCAAGACTCGGGATAACATAGCCACCCAATAGCTCGTAAGAGACCGATCTTGATGCAGAAGTAGAGGAGTCTGGCCGCAAGCTGGGGGAGTGCAGGGTATTTAAAGGAAAAAAAAACACAAACCAAGGGGGGTGAGGGGGAATCCCAATGGAAAGTACCAGCCCATCATTTAGTCAGTCATGCGGGGAATACCCTATACACGTTTTTCTTAGGAATTTAATCCTACTCAACCATCTACTTTGTAGTTAGCCGGTTTCTGGTACCTAGACTCATGAACTATTTGACCTGCATTCTTGGTTCCGTCTTTTTGTGGTCAGCTAAGTTTCTGGAACATAACTTGCCTGGCTCCACTCTATCTGCTAGGGGGGTCTCAAAAATTTCCATTCCTTTCAGATTTTAGCTATATGATACAGGATAACTATACTCCAACCCATGTACCAAATGGAACATGAGCAGAGACTTTGTTTCCTGTCAATGAGACACTTTACCCTAGAGGGGTGCTGCCTTGTAGGCCCCCAGTGTATGAGGAGGCTCTTGGCCCTCATATGACTGATGAACTGGAATGGGGGACTGTTATGTAGGAACACTCCACTACATAGGAGTGGGATAGAAGGGATAGGGTGTAGAGGGTGGGAGGGTGGGACTGGGAGGGGTGGAAAGAAGACACTGAGATGGAGATGTAACCTGAAGTAATAAATAAATATTTTTTAAAAGAAAAAAGAGCCGTTTATTGGACTAACAGAGAGAGCTGTCGAGAGGAAAAATATAACTCAAAAAAACGCAGATACCAGGGAGAAGGGGAAGAGTGTAGGAGGGTGAGACCAGGAGGGAGAGTAGAGAGGGCACTGTGGTTGAGATGTAACTTGAAGAAATAAATAAATGTAAAAAGAAGTGGAAATTCAACTTGAAACAACTCTGAGATTCCATCTCACACCTGTTAGAATGGCTAAGATCAAAATCTCAAGTGATTATACATGCTGCCAAGGATGTGGAGAAAGGAGAACATTTCTCCTTCATTGTACAGATATTAAGCTGTATTTTCTTCCATACTTTTTCTTCTGTGAAATACTGTGTTTTGACTTCTTGTTCTGATTGTATAAATAGAGAGCACTTTTTGTTATACTTTAAACTCCTACTTCTTTTCACAGTAAAACACTGCCTAGTCAGATCAACAGAAAGTCACCAGTTATTTTGGTTCATTTTTAAGAATTCCATTTCAAGTCCATGTACCACTATCAAAATAGTAGAAAGTGTAATCTAAAGAACATGTTCTAAAGTCCAACTTTTATTCTACAGAGGCTACAAATTTCAAAACAAGGCTTTTCAAACATCTGCTACACAAATGGCCAAGGATCGCCAGTGTTCATAAGAGTCCTCTCACTGCCAAAAGTGGGAGGAATGCTGGCTCCCAAATGGAGTGGATTGCAAGAAGGGTAGACTACATTGGATTCAGGAAATGACAACAACCTGTGCTGGAAATTGTGCCAAGATTTTCTCTGAGTTGCCTATGTATGTCCATTTGCTCTGTTATTGCCACATGGTGAATCCATTTTGGAATGGAAGCTACAACATAAGAGATTCTTAAAACTGACACTTCATATCAATAGAGAATAAAATTATCCACAGATGGTGAACACCCGCTCATCTTCTATTACCTGCAGTTACAAAGGTGGTAATTTATAAGTGAATTATCTTACTTGGCTGCAATCACAGACCACAGTGAGAGAATTTCAGTATTTCAGCTCCTGTCTCATAGTTAATGATTCACATGATTCTTGGAGCATGTGAAGTGCAATCATTATGCTGAAAAAATAGAATTGTGCAGTCTGAGGCTTGAGAGATAATGGGAACAGGAGGTGTTCATTTTACATATGATAAGCAACTATAGAGTATTAAAATTTCAGAATTAGAAGCATGAAGAGTAACACTTTTATTGCATAAAACAAAAAAAATAAGGTAATATTTTCACTTCATGAATGATTTACTGTGTAATGCCTTCTGAAGATCAATATATGGTACATGAAGCCAGAGCCATTACAAAACCACCATGGAGGCTAGAACATTCAATTTATTTTATATCATGTTTTGAAAAAACTAAATTTAAATTATAAAATCATTTAAACAGTTGGAAAACATAAATTAAACATTCAGAATAAGGTAATGAATTATATAAGAAACACATATATACATGACTAGTTATATTTGTAACAATCACAATGGGGGTACAAATGCATTTAATGTGAATATATGTTTAGAATATGATATCTTCTACTAATTTATATATCATTTGATAGTAAATTTTGTACGTTTAGATATATTGCAATATATTTTTCTATTTGGCTAGTATTTGGCTAGTTTAAATTATGTCAACTTCATTTCTTTTTTATGTTTTCTTTATAATTGATAAATTACAATTCTTTTTGTTTCCTCCTTTTCATCTATTTTATTTCATATTTTATTTTACTAGAATACATTTTTAAAGAGTGGCTTTAAAGGTAAATTTGTAATCTTCCCTTTTGTTCCTTCACCAGAATCATCTCCTTCTCACCAAGTATCTGAGATAATATAGTATTTTTATATAATCTGGCTCAACTGTAGCTGAATTAAAAATCTGGGAGAGAAATATCATTTTGATTTGAAATTTGAAAATATTTCTCTTTATCAAAATATATATTATTATATATTTTTATTTTTTGTTCTATCTATCTATCTATCTATCTATCTATCTATCTATCTATGTATCTATCTATCTGGGTGTGGAAGACATATACCTACCACAGCACATGTAGAAGTCAAAGCACAATTTGCTAGAATTGGTTCTCTGTCTTTTAACATGTGGGTCTTCGGGAATGAACTCAGGACATTTGACTTGACAGCAAGTGTTTTTAACCTCTAAGCCATGACACTGGACTAAAAGAGATAGTAGAATATTTAAAATGTCACAATTTTATGCAAGATATGAGCATTTGTGGAAGTTTTATTTTCTAATTTTTAAATATTTTCTTACTATTGTAAACTGAACTTTTTCATTAATTAGTTTATTTACGTTACACTGCAATCAGAGTTTCCCTTCCCTTCTCTACTCCCAAACTTTCCACCATTCCTGATCTCCCTTTCTTCTCAGAAGAGGGGAAGTCTTCTGTAGTTAACAACCCACATTGATATATCAAGTTACAATAGGACTAGGCACATGTTCTATTGAGGTTAGACAAGGTAACCCAGTTAGAGGAAAAGGATCCAAAGGCAGGCAACAGAATCAGAGTCCCTAGTATTGCCCACACATTAGGTAGATAGATAGATAGATAGATAGATAGATAGATAGATAGATACATAGATAGATAGATAGATACATAGATAGATAGATAGATAGATAGATTATGATAGATAGATTATGATAGACAGATAGATACACAGATAGATGATAGATAGGTAGATAGATAGATGGATGGATGGATGGATGGATGGACGGACAGACAGATAGATAGATGATAGATGGATGGATGGATGGACAGACGGACGGATGGACAGACAGTAATAGGGTGGCAAAAATTCCTACTACACAGTACTAGTTAACACAAATTTCAGTGCCAGGGATATCTTTGGAATTTTTGGCCACAATATGTTGGTCTCATCAACAACCAAACATTACTGGCTATTTCCACTGGTTTTGGTGACCCAGAAGAATTTGAAGATAAGAGCTTATTGCTAATGACACCACATAATTCAGTCATTAGAACATGGATAAATAAATCTGGTAATAACCTGGAAGCTTCATATCTGCTGAGTACTAAAAAGTGTTATACATACTAATAGAAGAGAAAGATAATCATCAGTCTCACCCAGCAGTGAATTCTGAATCTTACAATAATGACTGGCATGGCAGGACATGCCCAATAGTGTAACAGTGATCCAAACATCATCAGGGTAAATGACCACTCTCTGATTGTATTTAAGACCAATTATACAAGATGAAATCTTCACATGATACTATTACTTGGCAAAGAAATTTTGGGTATACAGATGACAGGATCTAGAAGAGAATCTATTGTTATTACTCTCATAAATGTATATAGTACATAAATGACTCCTTTAACTTATTCTTTTACATCTAGATTAATTCATACCTAAATCCTTATTAGAGAAATTTCTTTTTGCAGTAGATGAAGCTTAACACAGAAATCCATACTGGATCAATTTGTAAAGGTCAATAAACTTTAAAATTCGCTCCTTAAATGACATATCTCTATCACCTTCTCTCTAACAAAGCTTAGAGATCATTGTGGAAGAGAGGAAAGGCAGTTGCCAGCATAGGTGGAGACAGAATAATTGAAACCATGTTTTCCAGACACCTAGAGAGGTATACATATGGATACACAGACGTTGTGACAACATGCACAAGCACAAATCAAATCAAATTTAGCATGGATGGAATATGTCTACAAAGTCCTAGCACTACCTAAGGATCCAAATTATCAACTAACCATGAACTAAGGTCTCATGAACAATTGAGAACTACTTAGAGAAAGAGAATTTTTTTTTCATTAAGACTTGTTAATAGTACATCATTCACTATCTAGTGGGAGGGTGTACATCCTAGAATATATGGGATGCACAAAGACTTTATAGATTTAAAAGCTTTAAAATTAGCCAAATAGTTGAGTAAATAGGAAGAGAGCTGTGGATTTCAGGGGATATAAGGGAGGAGAGTGACTATTATTGAAACACTTTTTACAAAAATATGAACTAATAAAAATTAGATAAAGGGGGAAATAATATGTGAAAACAAATTCTTCCCACCTTTTCTTGGGAAATCAATTCTGGAATGCTGATGCAGCCTGAGTATGCTGCATATAAGTTATATGTGCTTTGGGTGGCAGAACTGGAGTATTAAAGCAGTAACAAGCTCCTTCTATAGACATGTAAAGATTTGTTTTTAAGTAAAAATAAAAATGTATAGAAGAAATCAAACCAAAATAACAAGGAAACAGGGCTATGTATAATTTAATATAAATTAATATAAATCAAAATAAATCATTTTGAAATGATAAAATACAATGATATTTATATGAATGTGAAAATCAAATGTATGTGGAGAGTTGAATTACCCATTTAAAGGGATTTTCTTACCTGTAAAATTATCAATAAAGAGCAAATATGATATAGTCACACACAAATCAAAAAGAGGTCTATATTAATCCAATACAGTAGAATTTTTCCAATCTGAATTGATTTTTTGATTCACACTTTTAGAATTTTAAAGAACAATTATTGAAAAAACTCAGTGAGTAGATGATCAAAACATATTAGCAGCCACATTGGACTGGTTGGTATGCAACAATGTTCCTCATAATGTGGGTGGGTATAGCTATTGTCTTCAAGTATGTATGACACATGCACCAAGATGAGCATCTCTTTTATCATAAAATCTTATATCTTCTATCAGAACCCTATTTATCCAAAACAACCCATAGATCATTGTTGGGTTGATGAAAACCCATTGAAAATCCCTTTAAATGGGTAATTCCACTCTCTACATACATCATATCCAAAACAATCCATATACACTGACACAGCAATGGAACAAAGTAAGCCTTTGATAACAATACAATGTTCACACAAGGAGAATCCTAGATGGCACCGTCCATAGAGCATAGTATCTGAATAGTGGGTGAATGAGATCAGTCACTGTGGAGTGAATGTGAGGCCCTGCAGCTGACTGTGAAACACAGAGGATGTAAGAATTTCCACAGTGAACACTGAGACTGATCACCACACAAAACAGTGGACTCAAAGCCCAGGAACACCATCCTGAGATCAGCCAGCTGGGTCATCCACCTGGAGAGAAGTGCTAGTCTGAGTTGATACAGCCCACAAGTGGATCCAGCTCATGGCTCAAGCCACAGATCAGCCCTCCCCCTGTCTCCTTGAGATCCAGCCTCCATTCAAATCTGTCCACCTAACCAGGAAGTACAACCAAACTGTAAGAGCAAAAGTAAGCAAGACTTTCTTTCTGGAGTTCCCAACATGGCGGCACAGTGCACACTTTAGCTGAATGACAGAGACCAAATCCAGTCACAGCACACCAATCAGGAGCCAGACTAACTGCAAACACAGCTTTCGATAGTGTTTACCCAACAAATACTAGGGCTGGTCACTCGCCCAACCACCAGAGCTTTTGAGGGAGTCAGCAACAGGCTCACCAATGCTGCCTCCCATTTTGGGGGAAGCTCCCTGCCTGTAAAATCAGCCTAGGTGCTGAACCAGAATAGCTGTGTTGGTAAGGGGAGTACTCAGGCTCAAGTGGCTCATGGGTTCAACATCTGGTCCATAGCTCGACCGGCCCTCCTAAGGAGAACTGTCAGTTCTTATGACTTCAGAGGATAGCCCTCTCCCCACTCCAATCCTCTGTATATAGGTCCATTTGTGTCACAACCAGCTGAAGAGAGCTGCAATGACTCTCGGATATGCAGTCTCTATTACATGAACCTAACCATCATCAGGAGGTGGGCAAGGGGATCACAGGATAAATCAGCCTCGAGAACAGGGGGTTTTCCTGAGCACCAAGGCCAATTGGGATCAAAAACAATCACACAACAGAAGGGTCAACCAGATGACTAAGGGTCAGTGCAAGAACAAGATAAAAAACAAAAACAAAACAAAACAAAAGACAACATCAAAAAAAATAAACAAAACAAAACAAACAAAAAAAACCAAAGCAATATGATGTCTCCAGAACCTAGTCGTAATGCTACAGAAAACCATGGAAAATCTAACAAAAATGAAACACAGGAAAATGACCTTAATCCTACACTTATGAAAATAACAGAAGTCTTAAGGGAGGAACACAAATCCCTCTGAGGAAAAAAAAATACACCAAAACAGGTGATGGAACTGAATAAAGCTCTTAGAAGAATGCAAGATATAGTTAAACAAGAGAGGCAACGGAAGAAAATGTTTCAAGACCTGAAAAGGAAAAGTTGAAAGCACAAGGTGAGACATCCATGGAACAATATTTACACAAATTCAAAGTACTTAAGGCTTAAAACACTTTTAAGCAATTTACAAATCAGAGACATTCCCACAAATAATTTAAAAATATTTCAAATCAATGAAACCAAAGAACATTCTATCAAAATAAAATCATTAAAATACTCCTCAGAAAAGTAAAAATTTTGTCTGGTGACAGCAGATACCTACCTGCTAGCCAATGAAGGTGACCTGATGAATTCTAGGAAAGGGAAGAAGCAAGAGTTCAAGCAAAATTAATATTTAATTTATTAAGAACAGTAATGACACAGGTTTCAAAAGCATTTTAAAAGTATATTTACATATTGAATAATATAGACAATTACATTTTAGCAGACTCTCTAAGTTGATTTAATATAGTCACCATTAAAGATACATAATTATTTTCCTAATTGGCATTAAAATGCTTCCATACTATATGGATCACTAGAAGATATTTAATTGAAATTAATGAATGCAAAACTAAACTTACCTGAATCACTTAAAATGTTATTTTGGTAAACTTAGTTATATTAAGTATATATACATTACTAACAGAAGTAATCTTTACATTAAATAATTTTTTTATGTAGTATGTTGTCAAAGTAGCTGTGGGTTAAAGAAAAAATTATAAGTGATGTCAATAAAATAATTAAAATATATTTATGCACAAATATTAATTGAGCATTTATTACATATATTACATATTAAATAATATTACATTTGTTTTATCAAAAGGTCACAAAGTATAGCTTTTCTTGGAAGAAAAATCATACATACCCTCAGATTAACAAGGAAAGTATGCCAATAAAAAGAAAGTATTATAAGTAAAATTCTCCCCAAAACAGGCATGAATTCAGAAAAAAAAAAGTTTGAAAAAAGATAAATGTTTAGATCGTAAAAAGAAACACAAAAACAATAAAACTCAGCTCAAGCAAATATGTGTTTTAAAAAGAAAGTTTCACAGACTTGTGTTAGGATTGAAAAAGGCATCCTCAGCAGAGACTCTGGACAGATTTATTAAGATGTATTACATGATGTTTCCAATGTTTCCACTCATATATTCACCAACATATTAGTGGGAGGAAAACAGACAAAGAAACCTAACTACAGTTTAATTGACTCCAGTGACATTCTCTTGCACCTTTCCACAAATGTCTTGCATTCGTACAGAATTCTTGGTGAGGATCCTGACATAGGATAAGAGGGGTTCCCAGAGAGCAATGCAATAAGCACATAATTGATTGTCACAAATGAGTCAAGTTTCAGTGTCATGTGGGAAACAGTGAAATATAAAAGCAACTTCACATCACACACAAAACGATACTCAAATATATGTCATGAAAACAAATGTAATTATTAAAACCATGGCTTGGGGGGGAAAGAGGCAGCAACTTGTCACCTATAACTCACTTGTGATCAACCATGTATTTTCGTGTGAACTGT
Source organism: Lophiomys imhausi (assembly GCA_907164525.1). Lineage (NCBI taxonomy): Eukaryota > Metazoa > Chordata > Mammalia > Rodentia > Muridae > Lophiomys > Lophiomys imhausi. The sequence continues at coordinate 4,181,086 of CAJQZJ010033173.1, read as the reverse complement.
GAGCTAAAATTGTTTACATTTTACATACTTCATGGGAGCTGGAGAGATGGCTCAGTGGTTAAGAGCACTCAGGGAACTTACAGAAAACCCGATTAAGTTCTTAAATTAGGAAACAGACAAGTCCCTGTAACTCCAGTTCTAGGGAACTGGAGCACTCTCACCTCCATGGGAACTTGCATGCACATAGTCCACATATACTTATCCAAGCACACCCAAAGCGCAGATTAATAAAAAATAATTAAATTAAAATATGTTTAACAACATTTGTTAAGACATTATGAGAACTGAACTTGGAGTATTATTTCCCTAGAATATGTCAATGTTTAAGGTAAAAGGCTTATTATATGTACACTTAGCAATTTCAAGTTTTAGTTTTTAATTTTACAGCTTTATTTTTTACATTATCCTGTTGTTGTTTTCATTTTATTTGTGTGTCCTGGACTATTATCAAACTTACTATGTAACAGAGAGAAGATGACTATGAATTTCCTATTCTCATTCTTCTACCTCCCCAGTGCTGGGGTTATGGCCATGCATCACCATTTTTGCTTTACTTGATGCTTGTGTTTGAACTAGGGTTTCATGAATGATAAACAGGCTCTTTCAGAACTTCTGAACTCAGGTTCAAGTGTACTTATGTCTTTAATCTGTTGATAGCAGCAGACTTAAATTATTATGACCAAGACAATAAGATCCAGTAACTATATCGTCTGGACTTTACAAAAAAAAAAAAATTATGTGCTCCCTTAATTCCAGAAAACAATGGGAAAATTTCCTCCCAAATTGCAAGGAAAGAATTTTACTATAAAAGGACACAGTAACCAAATGGAAATGGAAATAGATTCAATTTGATCAAAAACAAAAGACGTTTAATATTATATCATTGAGAGGAACAGCAAACACATCCCATTGTATGACATGAAAAAGGAGGATATATTTACCCAATAACTTGCAAATGATCCCCTATTTGTAGGTATTAAATATTTGTATTATTTAAAACGACAAATAATCTAAATGTTAATTAAGTGGGTTGCAGCATTCAGCAAAGGAATATTAAGATCCTAAGAAACATGTGATATATATTGCATAATAATATGAATGGTTGTCACAAGCATCACATTCATACTATAATCTTTTATGTGACTTTTTTTAAATACTTTATTTTTTTTTCTTCAAGTTACATCTCAGTAACAAACCCCTCCCTATTCCCCCTTCCTATCCCGCCCTTCCACCCTCTTCCCCCCAGAAGTTTCCCCTTTCAGTCCAACAGATGGTTCCTTCTCTTATAACAGTAAGTATTATACAAAACAATAGATATAAATATGCCACATTTATGAGAGTTAAATGGCCCAGTATACCTTCCCAATGTCCAGTTTATACATATTTGGCCCCTGACTTTAATATTCTACTATCTAACCAACTCCATGAGTTTAAAGGTCTATATGTGACTCAACATTCATACTATCTTGCAACACACTTTTAAGAGTATCTTCTTAGATCTAGAACGCCCTCTTGATTCCTAAACAACTCAAAATTTAGCTATGAGACTCAAGCTGTCTATTCTTCAACCACCTCAGAGAGCTGAGAAGGATAAATATATCTGATTATATAAGAAGTGCAGGGCCTGCAGCTTCCAAAACTAAGAAAGAACATACCATTGACTGCCTGGACAGTTCCCATTTTCTCTCCATACATTCCAGCATCAGTCTTCAGCCTTTGGGTCATACCTTTATGTGACTTTTTAAACTAGCTAATCTAATTAATGATTAGAAAAAGTAAAATTCAGTAGAATTTAATAAAATATATTTTATTTAAAGGTTTTGCTGTGGTAGATGTCAGGAAGTAGCAACGTGTGTATCACAAATATTTTCATCTGAGTAACTCAAACTCTATACTCAAGAAAGTGAGTTCTATGAATACCATTCACAAACTAACTTCAGCTTTCAACTTTACCACACATTGTAAAATAAAAACATTACATTTTGTGTTTTTATTGGGTGAAGTAAAATTAATTAATCAAGATCTAGTAAGACAGGCATTTTTTCAGAACAATGTTCTGTTTCTCTGATTGGACAGAAAACTAAAGAAACAATATGAAACTAGAGTATTACATAAAAAAGTTGGAAATCTATTTAGTAAAGGACTATAGAGAATACCAAAATAAAAATTAATAGAACAAAACTCCAGGGGAAATAAATATAAAATCTGTGAAATATTAGTGGGATGACTGCTGAGGTAAGTTTTAAGGGAAGTTAAATTTTTGGGAAGGTGTACTGGGCCATTTAACTCTCATAAATGTGGCATATTTATATCTGTTATTTTGTATAGTATTTACTGTTATAAGAGAAGGAACCATCTGTTGGACTGAAAGGGGAAACTTCTGGGGGGAAGAGGGTGGAAGGGCGGGATAGGAAGGGGGAATAGGGAGGGGTTTGTGACTGAGATGTAACTTGAAGAAAAAAAAATAAAGTATTTAAAAATAAATAAATAAATAAATAAATAAATATATTAAAGAACAATCATTTGTAGATCATGTTGTTATGCCATATATATGGCTACTACTTTAAGGTTAATTTAAATTAATGAATATATAATTAATTATTAATTTGACAGAAAATTAAAAAAATCATTTTTGTACTTTTTTCTAGGCAGGGTTTTGCTGTGTATCCTTGACTGGCTTATAACTTGCTATGTAAATCAGCCTGGCCTGACACCTGTAGCCAAGTATTTGTTTTACATCCTGAATGCTAGGGTTACAGACATGAAACAAAATAGCAGACAAATACCATATAATTGATTCCTAGAATGATCAACTGAGGTCTCCTTGATAACTTCCTCTGTACTTTCATAACTTATTTTTTCCCTAGAATCTCAAGACTACAGGCACTAACAAATCTATGGATAAACAACATTTTTATAGCAGTTTAGTAAAATTGGATGTATTAATCCTGAAGTGTACAACATGAAGTAATGTGTAAAATGTAAACATGACTTTAGTTGAAAACTAAAAGATGTTTTTTCTAGAAGATTTAGTGTAAACTTGGAGCTACAGTAGTAGCCAATATTAACAGGATAATACTAGGGTATCATTCCTCTTAACTAATATATGTTGATGCTGGCAGCATCTCACATCTGGCAGTAAAACAATATGTTCCAAACACAGAAGTTCCCGTGTGTACAATTTCCTAGAGCAAGGGACAGAATTCTAGCAGACACTTATACTACCTTGTCCCAATTAAGAATAATCAGCATAAAATGGGAAACACCTATCTTATTTAAAATCAGGACTCTGAAGACAGAACAGAAAGAATCCTGAGGAACAATGTGAAGGTGTGGATTTGGAGAACTGGAGCATTAACCAACAGCTTTCCATGCTGTAAGTTGTACTGAAGTGTTCAGTTACAAAGGTTAAATGCTTCATAAGAGATAGGAAACTAGCTGGGCGGTGGTGGCGCACGCCTTTAATCCCAGCACTTGGGAGGCAGAGGCAGGTGGTTCTTTGTGAGTTCGAGGCCAGCCTGGTCTACAAAGCGAGTCCAGGACAGCCAGAGATATTCAGAGAAACCCTGTCTCGAAAAACCAAAAAAAAAAAAAAAAAGAGATAGGAAACTATAGAGCTGTGATATAATTTTATCTATTAAGAATCTACTTGATTAGTACTAATTTTAGATGAAAGGAGAGTCATAGAATGAAATAAAATAAAATATTTACTAGTCTCTGTGTCTTTGTATCTCTTTCTCTGATTCCTGCTCTTTCTCTGCTCTCTCTCTCTCTGCTCCCTCTGTGTCCCCATGTTTTCTCTTGCTGTACCCTCTGGCTCATCTCTCACCACTGCCCTCAGGATATACTGCCACTACCCCACCTTCTCCAGACCTTCAGCCCCACCTCTTCCCCTTCCTAAAATAAACCTCCTTATACCAGAAAAAAAATTTTCAGTAGTTTTCATTTTTTAGTTTAAGAAATTTGCCAAGGTTTTCAAATGACTGAAAACTGTGTACTTGAATATTTTCCAAATGGTAACTATGTCAAGACCTTAGTGACAAACTCAAACCAAAATGAGTAATTTATTCTAGCTGAAATATATTATATATATATATATGCTCTAATAGCTTGTTAAATTTTACAAGATTACAGTTAACTATTTACAAAGCTTGTATATAAATCATGTCTGCTTCTAACTCATGCTACATCCATGTACCTTAAGAGACAAATTAAAAGATAGGTAGAGAAAGATTCTCAGAAATCCTGAAATTTGGACCATAAGAATGAATATAAAATATGAAATGCCAAATATCTTAGAAAAACGGAACTCTTTAGTGAAGTTCAGTACAAAATAATAAATAATAAATTAATTTCATTAAACAAAGAATGAATGGTAGCTTCTAATCTTACTATGACAGTATGAGATGAAATTTCTTTTTATGTTACCTGCATTTCCATATGTAATAATTCCCTTCATGTCCGGGGCCAGTTATATTGAGCATTACTTGACAGAGAGCTAAAATTCTGAATGCTCCTTGAGGGTAATAATTAATGATTTTGGTTCAACAGCAGAGTAACCTAATAGGGTCTTCAGTTGAAATGTTTAGTTAAAACAGATTTATTTCCCCTCCACATTTCAAATAGTAATAAAATGTCTTCACCTGTTTTTAATCTGCAGTTCATAGCTGGAGATTCAAAAGCTACAAAAAGTGTTCAGACTTACATTGTGTAGGTGAAACCACTTTTCTGATATTTCCTTACTGGACTTACTCAACAAACGGCTTCTTCCTTTCATTTTGTCCACTTTTGTTTTCTGACATTGCAGTACTTTCTTAATGTGATTTTTCTGTAAAAATGTGGTATGTTCAGCAGCCTGCAGCAGTTGTAAACTGTGAGGAGAAAACATTGGTAGAGTGTTTTAAATGCAAATTATGAATATGTAGTCCTTAACAGAAATTCATGAATAATGAAAATAAACTTTGCAGAATAATTTTTGTGTAAGTTTAGCTGCATTATAGACTGAAAGAAAGTATATATTTCTCAGACAATTTTTTAATAATTTATTTTTTATTTCCTCAAGTTACATCTCAATCAAAATCCCCTCCCTACTCCCCCCTTCAGTCCCACCCTTCCACCCTCCTCCCCCTCAACCCCCCATCCTCTTCCCTTCTTTTTTTTTTTTTTTTTTAGTTTAAGGTATTTCTTTTTCCCCCCAACAGCTTTCCCTTTCAGTCCAACAAATGGTTCCTTTTTTTATAACTATAAATACAATACAAAACAACAGAAATAAGTATGCCACAATTATAAGAGTTATATGGCTTAGCATACATTCCCAATGTCCAGCCCATATGTATTTGGCACCTGACTTTAACATTCTACTATCTAACCATCTCCATGAGTTTAAAGTTCTATATCTAACTCAGCTTTCATACTAACTTGCCTCACAATTTTAAAAACATATTCTTAGATCCAGAACACCCTCTTGATTCCTAAACAACTCAAAATTTAACTATAAGACTCTAGCTATCTATTCTTCAACCACCTCTGAGACCTGAGAGGGATACATATATCTGATTATATAGGAAGGGCAGGGCCTGCAGCTTCCAAAACTAAGAAATGACATACCAATGGCTGCCTGGACAGTTCCCATTTTCTCTCCATACATTACAGCATCAATCTTCAGCCATTTGGCCCCGTTTCTCTGACAGACATTGATTGTAGAACAGGAATTATGAAGGACTTACCTACCCTGTCTTGGCAGAGCTAGGCTGTCAACTTATCTGCTTCCAAGTTTTGTCCTTTTTGGACAGCAGTCTGTCTACAGTTGAAGCAAGGGGTTTTTCTTGCCAAGAGAAAGGCTTACCACCAATTCAATCATATCCCACTGGAGATTCTTCGATGCTCATCTTCTACTTGGAGTAGAATAGGGGGTGCTGTCAGGAGCTGACATGTCTTGATATCAAAAAATCTTAAGTTAAGAAAACATCTTTGAATGCCATATTCTGCAGATCTCTTGAGGTTTTTGAAGATGCTCTATCTATCTCTTATATTTAGATAAGCAAATATTGCTTGTCTCTTAGCAACTTGATTTCTGAGTAGCTTAGAAAATAACTGTGATAGACTGTCATATAACTAACAAAATGACACGTTTTCATGACTATTAGTTTTCATTTCTTAATTATCCTAAACAGTTTATGTTGGTTGGTAACAAGAGGCCAAAACTTGACATTTCATTTTTAAGAATTACTAGGAACAATATCTTTAAGAAGCATTACCCTTAATTTTGTATCAATATACAAAGATCAATACCAATGTGGCCAACTATAATCTTAATTTTGTATCAATATACAAAGATCAATACCGATGTAGCCAAATACAATCTTAATTTTACATCAATATACAAAGGTCAATACCATGTTGGCCAAATGTAATCTTAATTTTGTATCAATATACAAAGGTCAATACCGATGTAGCCCTATACAATCTTAATTTTGCATTAATATACAATGATCAATACCAATTTAGCCAAATATAATATTAATTTTGTATCAGTATACAAATGTATAAGGCCATATTCAATAATCTGTCCTTTTTTCTTGATCTTTCCTATACTATGTCTATGTCCCATTTTTCTCAAGTCTGTTCACTCCTACATAGGAGAAAAAGAAGGATACAGAAAAGAAAAAGAGAGAAGTCTCTGGGTCTAACCTCCAAAACCCATTTAACAAGACTATTTAACAGCTTGTAGTCTTTTCCCCTAAATAACAAAATTTTCTATTATCTATCAAATAACCAAAGGCGGGGGGAACACCCTCCCCACCTTCTGGGGATGGGACGTTGTTCTCTTAAAATGACTTCCTGCTGATTTGGGATGTAGTAAACCTGTTTGGGGCACAAATAAGAATGAAAAACGGTTAAAAATGTTAATAGAATCATTTGATGTTCAGTCCTTTTGTGCTCAGCTATTTAGATGTCCTAAGAAGTTCATAGACAGAAGCTGATCTTCAGAGATTTACTGAAGATCTGGCTGGAGTAGTCTGTGGAGCTGAACGATCTTAGCGATTTTGAGTTGTTGTGGTTGTAGACTTTTGAGGAAACTGCTATTGAGGAAGTCTGCAAGGCTGGATCATCTGGGCCACGCATCTTCTTTGGTATCTGATCTGTTTTCTTCTGAGGTTTCCGTTGTCCAGTTGTTCCTGGACTCCTTGAATGGATGCTTTAAATCTCCTGGAAAGATAAGAACAGAGCCCTGCCCTAATCTTAACTCTGGGACAATTACCTTTTTTTTTGGGGGGGGGGGGTCAGACAATTTTTATACTTCTATTCAGAAAGTTATAAATGTAACTATTGCCACAAAGGTCATAAAGGTCATTGTATGAAATCTGTCAAGATAACAGTATCTAATTCCCTACTCTGAATATAGAAGGCTATAAATATGCCAGTTCCTACAGGATAATAACTTCCACATTCTCAAATCTTGTCCTGAATCTCCAGAAGTTTTTCCTACCTCAGATATTCTCCCGATTCTTTCTAATTTAAACAGAAGACACACTACTGAAAAGAAATAACTTTTATTCATCTGGACTTTCACTCTCCTCTTTATTCAGTCAGCCAGGTACACATGGTTAGATGGTGAAGGATAGTATCTATGTCTACTCTTGTTCAATTTCTGAACTTCACATAGGAAATATCTTGAATAGAAGGTAGAAAATAATTGTTGACTTATATATGCTTTATGTCAGTTTATCTTACCCTAGTAATATTTGATGAAATGGGAACTTATACAGAGTTCCCTCTCTCTGGTACTAGAGTAATGATGAAGAATTAATCAGAGGAAGGTATACTCTTGTAACTAACATTTCAGGGAAGTTTATAAGGCTACCTAGTACTCCCTGTAGCACACTTATCTGAAGACCTCAGTGTATTGTACTCAGTGGCTTATAAATCATTGGGCTATCTTTGATAAGCTCATATGTTGTAAAATTTTAGTTTCTAATATGGTTCAAATACACACTGTTAAGAACTCAGATTATATCATTACAAATTGAGAATTATTTGGCCCGCAGCTGCCTGATCCTGTGGCCAGGTCCTGGCAGAAACCAGCTTCACCTGGTGGCATGACCTATGGGCTTAGGAATGGGAAGGAGAGCCTCATCACCATCATCTTTGGGGAAACCAGCTGCTACAACTGTGAACCAGTTCCAAGAAACAATGTCTGACAACTGTGTGCTGGTTTTTTTCTTTTCTTATTTAAATTCATCCTGTTATTTTTGTGGAGCAGTTGAAACTATGTTCTGTGAAATGCGTGCCAGCTATGGAGTTGTGGAATTGTACCTACTGCAACCAGAAGGTACATACACAAACTGCCTGAAAACCAAGAGTTCTGTGCATGTGTATTGATGACACTTTCACTGTTGGTCAAATGACAGTAAGGTAATTCATAATAGAGAAACATCCTTTTACTGGTTGGTAGGTCTGTATTATCCACCATTAAGAAAAACAAGAGAAAAGAAGTTGAATGACATGGATAATCACTGTGTCCCGTAAATATCAGTTCATGGAATCATATCTGATGATCCCTGTTTAATTATTTGAGGATGTTTTAAGTATGAGAATTAACTTCCATTATATTACTCTGCATAGAATAAAAAGTACTGATTTAGTGTTTATCAACCCTACATTATTACATTCATTATATCACTAGCAGTTTCTTTTTCCTGCATTAACACTTTATCTCTCTCATTATAGTTTTACTTTAATATGAAAAATATTTATTTATATTCTAATATTTGACTGATATTTTTAAGTATCAGGATATTTGCCTGAGAAGCATGTTAATTGTTAATTTCTGTATATAATTTGCCTAAGAATATGAATAATAAGGTAAACCAAACATTCAAGAATTTTTGTCAGATTATAAACTGACAATTTCTTTATATGTAAATTTTTTGAGACTTTAGATTAAACTTGCAAGAACATTTTGTACTGGCATTGATTCATGTGCATTTAAAATTAAGTGTGTGTGTGTGTGTATCTACTACATGTACAAAATTGTGGAGAAGTATTCAGATTTATGTATGTTAATGTGGAGACCAGCAGTCAATGGAGGTTGTCTTATCCTGTTGCTGTCTACCTTAGTTTTGAACCAGGGTCCCCTGCTAGGGAATTCTGAAAGTTGCTTGTATTCTATTGTTTATTACTGGCCCCAAAATCTGGTTGCTGCTCAATCGACGACACTGTTGTGAGGAGGATATCATCACGTATATCTCTATTTGTTGTGTAAACCTTGCTCTACCTAATTTAAAGTTGATTGGTTGACCAAAATACTGCAGCTTTGATTGGCAGAAGAGAGGTAGGAAAGGAAAATGTCAGTGGGGTTTTAGGGCAGACAGAAGGACTAGAGGAAGAAGAAGCCAGTGGGAGAAAAGGAGAAGATATGCAATGTGTTAGATGGAAAAACATCATTCCAGAACATTAGCATAGTATGGATAATAACAGCCCAAGGGGACATATGCATAAATTGGGGTTATACTTAGGGAAGAGAATTTTAAAAAATAGCTGAGATGGGCTAAGATTGCACAATTCAGGCTTAATAAAATCTATAAGATGTCTATGATTATTCATTCAGTGGGCTAAGGGATAACTTCATTGCCCTAATAATTTTAAGTATCTGTTATAAATATTAATATTTCCTACGACATTTGTTGCCCAACTTATAGCAATTAGAATCCATGCTTACAGTTTGAGAAGGCTTGGATGAATGTCAGTTTCCTAGCCAAAGAGCAAGGAACCAAAGCTGAATGCATTTCAAAGATGTGGCTCCCTTAACAATAGCTCCAGCCTCCCAGCAAAGTATGAGCGATAAGGAACTTCCTGTGTACTAGAAAACTGGCAGCCTTCTACATCAAGCTAGGGAGGAGAGTTAAACACCTAGATTAAAAATGGAGGAATTCATAATGTTTCAATATATTTGGCTTCCATTTGAGTTTGTTTCTCTTGGCACACAAATGATTTTTACTGTGAGAATTGTGGTTGTATGTATCCTTTTGGATACAATCAATAAATGAGACCTTATGAAACTGAAAAAAAAAAAAAAACTTCTGTAAGGCAAAGGACACTGTCATTAGAACAAAAGGACAACCTACAGATTAGAAAAAGATCTTTACCAATCCCACATCTGACAGAGGGCAAATATGCAAAATTTACAAAGAACTCAAAAAATTAAACATCAACAAATGAAACAATCCAATACAAAATAGGGTAAAGAGATAAAACAAGAATTTACAAACAATGGAGTTTCTAGTGTCCAAGAAACACTTGAAGAAATTTTCAACATCTTTAGTCATCAGAGAAATGCAACTCAAAATGACTATGAGATCTCACTGCCATCAAAATGGCTAAGATCAAAACTCAAGCGACAGCACATGCTGGTGAGGATGTGAAGAAAGTGCTCTCCTCCATTGCTGGTGGGAGAGCAAACTTGCACAACCACTTTGGAAATCAATTTGGTGATATCTCAGAAAACTGAGTAGAGGTCTACCTCAAGACTCATTCATACCACTATTGGGCATATATCCAAAAGATTCTTCATCAAACTGCAAGGACATTGGCTCAACTATGTGCAAAACAGCTTTATCTGTAAAGCTTGAAACTGTAAATAACCCAGATGCCCTCAACCAAGGATGAATTAAAAAAAAAACAAACAAAAAAACATGTGTTACTACTCAGCTATCAGAATCAAGGAAATCATGCAATTTGTAACCAAATAGATGAAACTGCAAAGGCTCATCCAGAGTGAGCTAAATACACATGGCATTTATTCACTTATACCTGAATATTAGTCATATAGTGCAGCTATCCTACAACCCACAGACCCAAAGGAACAGGAACAAAACATAACTATCCTATGAGAAATTCCACCAAGCAACAGATCAAAACAGATGCTGAGACAGTCAAACATATGGTGGTGCTGTGGGACTCCTGTATGATATAGAAGAAGAATAGAGAAACCCAGATGAGAAAAAAAAAAAAAAAAAAGCACTTGAAGCTCAACAGAACCAACCAACCTGGGCACCTAGAAGTTTACAGAGACTGAAAATCTAACAAAAGAAGAAGAAGAAGAAGAAGAAGAAGAAGAAGAAGAAGAAGAAGAAGAAG
>CAJQZJ010033173.1:4116139-4169937 GCA_907164525.1 Lophiomys imhausi | reverse complement strand
AGAAGAAGAAGAAGAAGAAGAAGAAGAAGAAGAAGAAGAAGAAGAAGGAGGAGGTGAAGAAGAAGAAGAAAGCTTAGACTAGACCTAAACCCTCCTGTACAAATATAGAATAGAGGATAGGCAACTTGGTCTTCATACAGATCCCTTAGCAAGTGTGGAGGAGTGTCAGTCATCAACTTTGTTACCTTTAATGGGACACTATACCCTACCTGACTGACATTAGGATCCCAAAGCAAGATGAAGCTCTTAGCCCTCATGTGATGGCTGAAATGCTGGGGGGCTAATATGTGGGGACCCCACATGGGAGGAGAAGGATTTGGAGATGGAATTGAGGGTGAGAGGATGGGACTGGGAGGGGAAGAGGGAGGGGCCTGTGATCATGATGTAACTTGTATTAATAAATAAATGTTAAAGAAAATCCAAGATAGAGTTTTTGAGTGTCTCTCAAACTTATTTCTGAAACTTCAAAAGCCAGGCTTCCATTGTCTTCACTGACTTCAGCATTATTCACCAAGTTCCTGTAACAGATAACTAAGCTTTAAGCCCTCAATGGCTTTTCCAGTCCTATGCTCTATAATTCTTTACCTTCCTGCTAGAACAACTTTTAAGGCACAGAAGCCACAAGATAAAATACACAATCACAAGCCCCGACTGTCTGGTAGCAATTTCTATTCTAGTTTGGAAATATATTCAAGCATTAAGTATCTATTTATATGTATGTACATATAAGGGGGAGATGGAGTCAAATGCATTTATGACAACATTAGTATTTTTTAGGTTTGTTTACTTATTGTAAATGTGTATGTGTGTGTGGAGGTGTTTATGTATTACCACAAGAATGTGAAGAACAAATCACAGTTTGCTGGATTCAGTTTCTTTTTACATCATATGGGTTCTATAGATCAAACTCATGTCAACTAAAAGTGTCTTCACCCATCCAGCTATCTCACTGTGCAAAAAATTAAGTTTTTCATGTATATTTAAGGAGGAAAAATTTCCATTTCAAACTAATTCTTTCCTGTAGATACATTCATTATTTGAAGACTTGATATAGATATGCTAATTATGAAAACATTTCCTTATAATTGTGCAATAGCATACCTAAAATAGTAAATATTAATCCATACTGAACTCTCTCATTCAGATATATATATATATATATATATATATATATATATATATATATTAAAGTGAATTTTTGACAGAGTCCATTTCTTATGTAGGTTGTGATGGCTTCCAAAGGAATACTTTTAGAAAGAATCAACTATTTCGATATTGATTTGTATGTAATTATTTATACTACAGAATAAGAGAATTACAATTCAAAAAAACATAAGAAAACAGTTAAATAATTGATGAACATTGACATGAATTCATTGATATAATATTTCTGTTACACAAGTTCTAGTATTAATTACTATTTACCACCAAAAAAAATTAGATAAAAGAGATATTATGCCATTTCTCCAAGTTAGTAATCAACAGAGCCAGGACCAAACACAATCTACTTTGTGATCTAGAACATTAACCATGAAGCTCAAATATTAGAGATGTTCTTGTAATGAGGAGCTATTTTTAATCTAATAAGGTGTGAATTAATTATAAGAGTGATTTTTATCATTGAATATACATGAGGATATATTATAAAATAAGTGCTGAAAAGCAGATATTGACATAGAAATGAGAAAAAATAATGAAATGAGACATAAGTGGTGGTGAATCATGGGCTGCCAAATGCCAATCCACTGAATAGAATAATCTACTCTTGCTTTTAAACTGAACCCAATTTTAAATATCATATGTCAGGGATAACCTGAATTAAATCATGAAGATTTCTAGCACTCTTCAGAAATAATGTTAAATTATTTAAGTGCTAAATATTAAAGGTGATACATTTAAATCTTAGCCCAAAGTAACCTGTGACCAATTACTAAAGGATTTGGATACTGAGCTAAGTAAAACATTGAAGGGACCTAAGCTATCCATGGTGAGGTCAGGATACTTTGAAGTCAGATGAAGATTTGAGACTGGGATCACAGGAAATCTGAGTGAATCACATGTTATAATCCATCTAATGTCTATTACATAAATTCACATTATATTTAGAAATCTGAGTGAATCACATGTTATAATCCATCTAATGTCTATTACATAAATTCACATTATATTTATGCTGAGATTAGCATATGGAAAAAATATCTTCACTCTTCTATTTTACTACAAAATAAAACATTTCCTGAATTGGCCCTAAAAGATAAGCCAGTGGATAAAGTGTTTATCACATACCAACTCTTTCTGTTTCATCAAGCAGACACCCCCTACCAACCACAAGTCAAACTTAACAGAAGACCAGGTAGGTAGCTGGCTTGCAGATGCTCTCTAATCTCTAGCTTCCAACAAACTTAATTCTCAGTTGTTTCCCCCTTGCCTGTGTGTCACAGCCCCCAACTCAGGAAGAGAGCCCTTGCTGAAACACAAGGCATGCAAGACAGAGGACCAGGTAGGCTACTTGCTTGTGGACCTCCTCCATTCCATTGGTGTCCCCCTTTCAAAACTTTCCCATTGTAACTGCCAGCTCAGAGCCTCCCTACTAGACAAGAGAGCATACTTAACACCAGAACTCCAGGTAGTCTACCAGCGTGTAGACTCCTCATCTCTCTAGGTGCCCCCTAAATTTAACACTATCCACAATTTTCCTTCACTTCCTCTCCACTGTGTAACAGTTTCCAGCTAAGGCAGAGATTCCCTGCTGTATCAGAGGCCATGAAGATTGCCAGAATTTCAGCCCCTATCTTGGGTGGAAAGATCCTGTTCAACTATAGTCAACATGAGACAAAAAATTGGAATGGAAAAAAAAAGAGCAAAACACCAATCAAACAAAGAAAAACTTAGAAATTGGCACCTAGACCTCTAATCACACCAAATCCAAAGGTCTAGAAAGGAACTAGGAACATAGCCAACAATAGCCCAGGCAATGAGTCACCACCAGAGCCCAGTTATCCTATTGCAACAAGCCTTGACTGTTCCACAACAGCTGAAAATGAAAAGGCCTTACATCCAACTTTATGAAGATGATAGAAGTAATGAAAGAATAAGTGAATAAAACCCTTCAAGAAAAAATTTAAAAGTCTAACAAAATACTGGAAGAAATGAGTAAATCCCTTTTAAATATCCAAGAAATCCAACAAAAACAAACAAAACAAAAAAGACAAAGTAAATGAATAAGACCTGAAAATGGAAATGGAAGCAAGAAGAAAACACAAATTTATGGAATTCTGAGAATGGAAAATGAAAATAAGTAAATAGGAATACATATACAAAAGAACACAAGAGATGGAATATATAATCTCAGGCATTGAAGATACAATAGAAGAAATAAACATATTAGAAAAAGTATTATTCTAAAACATTATTAACAAAAAACCTTCAGGAAATCTAGGAAACGATAGATGACCAAATCTAGAAAATGGACATAGAAGAAGAAGAATCTGAGTTAAAAGGCGCAGACAATATTTTCAACAAAATCATAAAAAAATTCCAATACTAAAGGAGATGCCTACAAAGGTTCAAAAAACATACAGAACATTATATAGATTGGGTGAGAAAAGGATGTCCCCTTGCAACATAATAATTTAAACACTAATATGCAGGTTAAAAAGAAGAGAATAAGTCTAAGAATCATATAAAGGCACATCTACTAGAGTTAAAGCAGACTTCTTATTGGAGACTCTAAAAGGCAGAGGACCTTTATGTATGTCCTACATACACTATGAGACCAAAGATGCCAACAACAGTACACATAATCAGCAAAATTTTCCATCACCATAAATGGAGAATAGAAGTTATTTATCCACAAATCCAGCATACAGAAGATACTAGAAAGAAAACGTCAACCCAAGAAGGTTAATTACACCAATATTGAAAACACAGGAAATAATCCCACACAAGAAAAATGAAAAGTAAACACACACACACAAATACACATCCTAACATACTTGTATAAACCACCATCACAAAGAACAACAACAAAATAACAGGAATAAGTAATCCTCAGTCATTGATATTTCTCAATATCAATGGTCTCAATTTCTCCCCAAAATGACAAAGACTAACAGAACGGATGTCTAAACAGGATCCATCATTCTGCTCCATATAAGAAACATACCTCAACATCAAAGAGAGTAGTACCTCAGTGTAAAGTGTTGGTAGAAAGGTTTTTTTTTTTTCAAGAAAATGGACTTGAACAATAAGCTGTTATAGCCTTTTTAGATTCTAAAAAAAGACTATTCAAAAAAATTAATCAATAGAGATGGGGAAGAATCATTAATGGAAAATCTACCATGATGACATTTCAATTCTTAACTGTGTACTTAATTAAATAGAAAAATACAAAAAGAAATAAATCAAAGGGTTTGAGAATATAAACAATATAGACAAACCTTTAAAACATTAACTAAAAGACAGAGAATATCCAAATTAATAAGATGAGAAACTAAAGGGGGATATATGAGAAGCACACACGATAAGGAGGCATGATATATTAGACAGTTCTAGGCCAAAATGGAACAGATGCAGGTATTATGGCATTTTACCTGCGGAAGCAGACAAGACTGCTTAGAAGGTATATTACCTTCCCAGCACTAGTGGTTTAAGGAATATTAAATTCTAACAGTCTAGAGCTTGAGAGATGGCTCAGCCACTAAAGGCTAGGCTCACAACCAAAAATCTAACAGGTCTCGTTGGTGAATATCTTTTCCTAATCCATAAGCTGCCATTTTGTTCTAATGACAATGTCCTTGGCCTTACAGAAGTTTTTCAATTTCATGATGTACCATTTATTTTTTATTTTTTTTTTATTTTTTTTCTTTTATTTTTTTTCTTCAAGTTACATCTCAGTCACAAACCCTTCCCTATTCCCCCTTCCTGTCCCACCCTTCCACCCTCTTCCCCCCCCCCAACAGCTTCTCTTTTCATTCCAACAAATGGTTCTTTCTCTTATAACAGTAAATTCTATACAAAACAGCAGAATTAAATATGCCACATTTATGAGAGTTAAATGGCCCAGTATACCTTCCCAATGTCCAGTTCATACATATTTGTCCCCTGACTTTAACCTTCTACCTTCTAACCATCTCCATGAGTTTAAAGTTCTATAACTGACTTAGTTTTCATACTAACTTGCATCACTATTATAACCATCTTCTTAGATCTAGAATGCCCTCTTGATTCCTAAACAACTCAAAATTTAGCTATGAGACTCAAGCTGTCTATTCTTCAACCACCTCAGAGAGCTGAGAAGGATAAATATATCTGATTATATAGGAAGTGCAGGGCCTGCAGCTTCCAATACTAAGAAATGACAAACCAGTGACTACCTGGACAGTTCCCATTTTCTCTCCATACATTCCAGCATCAGTCTTCAGCCTTTTGGTCCTGTTTCTCTGACAGACATTTATTGTAGGGCAGGGATTATGAAGGACTAACCTACCCTGTCTTGGCAGAGCTAGGCTGTTGACTTCCCTGCTAACAAGTTTTGTCCTTTTTGGACAGCAGACTGTCTGCAGTTGAAGCAAGGAGTTTTTACATGCCAAGAGATAGGCTTGCCACTAATTCAACCATCTCACACTGGAGATTCTTCGATGCTTTTCTTCTACTTGGAGTAGAATAGGGGGTGCTGTCAGGAGCTGATATGTCATGATATCAAAAAAAAATCTTAATTTAAGACCACATCTTTGAATGCCATATTCTGCAAATCTCTTGGGGTTTTTGAAGACGCCCTATCTATCTCTTGTATTTAGATAAGCAAATGTTGCTTGTCTCTTAACAACTTGATTACTGAGTAGCTTAGAGAATATCTGTGATAGACTGTCATAGTAGCTAACAAGGTGACATGCATGCATGACTAGGAGTTTGTTTTTCTTAACTATCCTAAACAGTTTAAGACGGTTGGTATCAAGAGGCCAGAGCTTCACATTTCATTTTTAAGTATCTCTAGGTACAATAAATACCATTAGGAAGCATTACCTTTAATTTTGTATCAATATATTGATGTACCATTTATTAATTGTTGGTGTTAGTGCTTGAGCTATTGGTTGTCTGTTCAGGAAATTGTCTCTTGTGCCAAAGAGTTCAAAGCCTTCCCCCACTTTCTATTCTATTACATATAGTGTATCCAGTTTTATGTTGAAGCCTTTGATCTACTTGGATTTGATGTTCCTGCAGGGTGGTAAATATGGATCTATTCGCATCCTTCTACATGTAGACATCCAACTAGACTAGTATAGTTTTAATATCTTTGTCAAAAATCAAGTGTCTGTAGAAGTTTGAGTTTATTTCTGGAACTTCCATTCAATTCCATTGGTCAACCTGTCTGTTTTTAGGCTAATGCCATGCAGTTTTTATTACAATTGCTTTGTTGTACAATTTGAAGACAGGGATGGTGATACCTTCAGAGTTCTTTTATTGTACAGGACTTTTTCTGCTATCCTCGGTTTTATATTTTTTTCCATATAAAGTTAAGAATTGTTTTCAAGGTAGGTAAAGAATTATGCTGGGAATTTGATGGGAATTGCATTGAATCTGTCGATTGATTTTCATAAGAGGCCATTTTTACTATGTTAATTGTACCAATCCATGAGCATGGGAGATCTTTCCATCTTCTGCTATCTTCTATAATTTCTTTCTTCAGAGAGTTGAAGTTCTTATCAAACAGAGGGCTAATATCCAAAATATACAAAGAACTCAAGAAATTAAACACCAAGAAACCAAATAATCCAATAAATAAATGGAGAGCTAAATCGTGAATTCACTACACAGAAAACTCTAATGGTGGGGTAACACTTAAAGAAAAGATCATCCTAAGTGAAATAATGAAGACCCAAAAAGTTACACAGGGTTTTTACTCAGTCGTAAGTGTATATTAGCCAATATGTACAAGATCATCATGCTACAATCCACAGACCCAGAGAAACTAAATGCCAAGGAGGGCTCAGGAGATAATGCTTGAATACCCTCTATGTAGGAAAGATAAAATAGATATTGGGCATGCATGGAGAGATGGATCTAGACAAGAATACAAGATTACTGTTATCTGAGGAACCTTATCCAGTACATAATTAGGGGAAAATCAGGTAGTCTTAAGGAAAAGTTAGTGAGAGGTTTGAGGAAGCCAGAGGGATTAAGTACTCCACAAAGAATTCCACATAACCAATTAACTCATACACAAAGGGGTGTAAAGAAACTGATCCACCATGCAAAGAGCTTTAAAGGACTGGTCCTAGGCCCATTATACATATGAAGCTGATGGACTGCTTGATCCTCAGAGGAATCCCCTAATAATTGGAACGGGGTCTATTCCGTACTTACACAATGTTGCCTCCCTCAGGAGTTCACGTTCTTAACAGAGCAGCCTTAGCTTACCTCCATGGATGAGGAGGCACTTAGTTCTGATGAGGTTTATGTACCAGAGTGGGTTGGTACTGGGTAGGGGGGGCAGCATATGGGGGGGGAGGGTGAGAGGGTGGAAATGAGAAGAGGGGAAGGGGATGCAGATTGAAATGTAAAATAAAAAGATTTTTAAGTCTAAGAGTTCTCTGTACACTTATATAGAATATAACAGGTTAAGCAACTTAATAATTATGACTCAATATTAAATATTAATAATCATTCTACTTTCTATATATGGCACCCAACCAGATTTCATGGTATCTACACCCTTAAAAATCATATTTAAACATAATATAGCAAGGAGAGAAGAGAGCAGCGATCCAAATGACCCCAATCACCCCCATTCAACCCTTTTGCTTTCTGTGCGGAGACAAAGCCTGGTAGCTGGAGCTGCATGCAACACAGCTCCCAGTGTATGAAGCTTCCTTTCACAGGCAGCAGATCAGCCCATTCTGACTGACAAAATATGCCACCTTGATGCAGAACAATATCTGTTAGTGACCAGACCTACTAAAGTCAGCCCGTTTTTCCATGACTCACCCTACAGACCATGGGAAGGATCTTTCCCCAACTGCATCTGGAGGTAATTATCTGCAGAACAAGCATGATTGACTATCATAACATTCCAGCCTGGGATCTTCCAAGGTTTGAATTTGGGTAAGACTAGCCCTGCATACCCATAGATATAGCAAATAAAGCTGCATAAACCTGAGGCCGGATGGCGACTTGCCATCCGGCCTCAGGTTTGTGCAGCTTTATTTGCTATATAAAAAGTTAGCCTCAGTGAATCCCTACTCATGACAGGTGGCAATGGGATCACAAAGACAAGGAAGCAGGCTATGTGCCTGAGAGATAATGTAAAATAGAATAACATGTTGCTCTAAATAATCAACCGGTCTCCTTAGGTGTGGGGTTCTCATGGGAGAACAAACAGGAATTCAGACTAGTGAAAAATAAGTAGTTAATTCTCTGAACAACCAACCAATCTCCTTAGTTGTGGAGCTCCCACAAGAAAATTGATAAGAACTCAGGCTAACATAAAATATATTATTAATTGATTTAATAATTTATTTTAAATACTTTATACAATATATTCATGCCCTTAATCCCAATACTCAGGAGACAAAGGTAAAGACAGATTGGTTCTCTGTGAGTTTGAGGCTAGCCTAATCTACGGAAAACACTAAGGAAAGCCAAGGCTTAACAGAAACCCTCTCTTAAGAACAATAAATATATACCATTGTAGAGGAGGATATTTGAATTTTATACAGTTTTGTTTTGATTGATCAAGATGAAAATAGTTATATATCCAATGGTAATGGTAGTATTGTGCATCCTCTTTGAGAAGGGTCAAACTGGAGCAGACCTGGATAGAAAAGGGTCTGCTAAATTGAATCAGTCCATATTTATACCAATTTCAAACTGGAGTACAAAGGCTATGTTATTTTGGGAGAAAGACTATGTTTCTGCCGAAGGAAAAGAAGAAAGGCTTTGGATTTCTTCCAAAAATTATCAATATCAGCTTTGACAGGAGGAGACCTCCTGAAGATCTTGACTACAGACAGAAGAAAAGAAATCAAGAAGACCAAACATGACAGGTAGCATAATTTGCTTATCCCTCCACATGGGAACAACCCAGAGACTGACTGGGATATGAAAATATCTCCAGCCAGTACTTTAGGTATGCATGGCCAATAAATCTTTAGCTACAAAGTCCTCAAGGCTTATCATGCCATGCTTTTATATGACATAGATGGAGACTTATATCACAACTTTGTTCATAATCCAAATTAGCACTTAAAAAAGACAGATATCTTTGTTCTTCTCAAAGAGGACAAAAAATTCTTAAGTGAACTGTATATTACTTGTGACAAATGATATGTTTTCTGAGAATGGAATTGGACACCAATGAAATAAGAAATGCCATGATGGGCTTAACCACAGGGATGCAAAGAAGGATGCTGAGACACATTTATTCCAACATCCTAAAGGACCACCCTTAAGCTACTTCAGTTACTGTTCCATCAAAGCATGATTCAAGAACAGCATCAAAGAAAGCTGCTGATCCCAATTGGTCCAGTCTGTTAGACTCTTCCAAATAGGACATCAATTAAACCTACAATTTCTCAACATTTAGAGCCTGGATATCAAATATTACTACTAGCTTATTTAACCACTTTTTCCAATTTTCTATTGGCTCCCCTCAAAAAAGGAATCCTATGCCCCAAATTAGCAGGAAGCAAGTTTTAAGAAGAATGATGTCCCATCTCCTGAGGTTGTGATTAGGTAGGTTTTGGTTATTCTATTGGGCCATGGATGTTTGTCATCATTTACAGGATTTGATTACAGGTGGTAAGTAGTCTTCATCAGGAAGAAACAAACAAACAAAAACACTAGGTTTTGGAATTTAAACTCTGGTATTTCTCTCTTTCCTTTTCTTTCCTCTATTATCTTCCTTTTTTAGATGGGGGAAGGAAGTTGATAAAAAGAAAGGGAAAATATAGAAATAATATAGGAATAATAGAATAAGTGTATGTTTTTGAACCTGCTCTACAACTTAGAGCTACTGTTATTGTCAATATAGATTATTTTTGATGCATTGATATAGAATTGTATATATTGATACAAATTTAAGGTTAATTTGAATGCAAATAATGCATGTATGCTTCAGCTCTAATATAAGCTACTCTACCTATACAACTCATTTTAATATACAATGTCAACTTCTAGTCCTTTTATAAACTGCTATTACATAGCCAGAAACTGGAAGCAACCCAGATGTCCTTCAACTGAAGAATGGATAAAAAAAACTGTGGTACATTCATAAAATGGAATACTACACAGCTATCAGAAAAAAGGAAATCATGAAATTTGAAACCAAATAGAAGGAGCTAGAAAGGCTCATCCTGAGTGAGCTGACTCACTCCCAGAAAGATAAACATGGTATGTACTCTCTTATAAATGGATATTAACCATACATTACAGGATAACTAGCCTACAACCCACAGACCCAAATAGATAGGAACCTAGCATATCTATCTTGGGAAAAATTTCACCCACTAGTGAGTCATAGAATCTGCTGCAGGTTAGTGGAACACCTTACCCTAGATGGTGTGCCATATCAAGCCCCAGTACAAGTGGAAGCTCTTGACCCTCACATGACTGAAGATCTGAGGGAGTATGATATGTGAGGGCCCAACTCATCTGAGGAGGAGACTACCAAGTAAAGGAAGAGGGAGGGAGGGAGGGAGGGAAGGAGGGAGGGAGAGAGAGAGAGAGGAAGGGACAGAGGGAGGGGTTAGGAGGGGAGGAGGGAGGAAACTATGTTCTAGAAGTAACTTGAGAAAACAAAATACTATCCTAAGAAAAGACTTAATAATCTTAAAAAATATTTAAAAATACAATATACAATTTTCAAACTATAATTTACCAAATGTATACTTGCCTTACTGGCATGAAAGTAAAATGGCCTTAATTTTAGATTAGAATGTTAGACTGCAGGTGGTCACATAGCTTAAACACACTTGATAGCAGCTTAAAAGTTTTTTTTTTTTGTAGATATAAAAGATATTTTCACGGTTTGGCATTAAAAAGCAGGTAAGAGGTTCAAATACTGTAAATAAATTAAATGTTACTTCAGTTCAACCTGGTTTTCTAAACCTCCAAGAGTTGAAAAGTTTGGAGCAAAGGTAAAATATATGAAATGTGAGGTATTAGCCCATGCCTTTTACTCCAGCAGAGACAGGAGGATCACTATAGAGTTAGTTGTCTTATAAATTATAGAGTTACAAGGAACAGGATGGTTATGGTACACACCCTTAATACCATCATTTGAGGATACACCCTTAATCCTAACACACTAGAGACAAACCTGCAGATCTCAGAGTTCAAGGTCAGCCTGACACAAAGAAAGCTCTAAATAGAGAATTTGCCCCAGGAAAAATATTACCTGACCCCCCCCCCAAAAAAAAAAAGTGGTGTTCCAGAGTTAGGATTAGGGCAGAGCTCTGTTCTTATCTTTCCAGGAGATTTAAAGCATCCATCTAAGGAATCCAGGGACAACTGGACAACTGAAACCTCAGAAGAAAACAGATCAGACACCATAGAAGACAAGTAGCCCAGAAGATCCAGCCTTGCAGACTTCCTCAATAGCTGTTTCCTCAAAAGTCTACAACCACAACAACTCAAAATTGCTAAGATTGTTCAGCTCCACAGATTGTTGCTGCCATAACTTCAGAAAAGCCCTGAAGTTCAGCTTTGGTCTACAAACTTCTTAGGACATTTAAATAGCTGAGCACAAAAGGACTGAACATCAGATGATTCCATTAACATTTTTAACCATTTCTCCATTCTTATTTGGGCCCCAAACAGGTTTACTATGTCCCAAATCAACAGGAAGTCATTTTAAGAGAGCAACGTCCCATCTCCAGAAGATGGGGGGATTGTTTTTCTCCCCTTTGGTGATTTGATAGGTTATAGATAATCTTGTTATTTAGGGGGAGGGATTAAAAACTGTTAAACGGTCTTGTTAAATAGGTTTTGGAGGTTAGACCCAGGGACTTCTCTCTTTTTCTTTTCTGTATGCTTCCTTCTCTGCTATGGAGGGGTGAATAGACTTGAGAGAAAACAGGATATAGACATAATATAGGAATCATCAAGAAGAAAGGGTAGATTATTGAATATGCCTTTATACCTTTGTATATTGATACACAATTAAGATTATATTTCGCTAAATTGGTATTGATCTTTGTATATTGATACCAAATTAAGATTATTTTTGGCCACATTGGTATTGATCTTTGTATATTGATACAAAATTAAGGGTAACCTAATTTTAAGGTATTGCACCTAGGTAATCTTAAAAATGAAATGTGAAGTTTGGCCTTTTGCTACCAACTGTCATAAATTGTTTAGGATAATTAAGAAATGCAAACTAATAGTCATTCAAGCATGTCATTTTGTTAGGTACTATGACAGTCTATCATAGTTATTTCTAAGCTACTCAGAAATCAAGTTGCTAAGAGACAAGCAACATTTGCTTATCCAAATATAAGAGATAGATAGGTGGTCTCCAAAAACCTCAAGAGATCTTCAGAATATGGCATTCAAAGATGTTTTCGTAACTTTAGATTTTTTTATGATATTGAGACATGTCTGCTCCTGACAGCACCCCTATTCTACTCCAAGCAGAAGATGAGCATCGAAGAATCTCCAATTGAAGATGGTTGAATTAGTGGCAAGCCTATCTCTTGGCAAGAAAAATCCCTTGCTTCACTTAAACTGTAGACAGAATGCTGTCCAAACAGGACAAAACTTGGAAGCAGGTAAGTCTACAGCCTAGCTCTGCCAAGACAGGGTAGGCATGCCCTTCAAAATTCCAGCTTTATAGTCAATGTCTGTCAGAAAAACAGGGCAAATGGCTGAAGATTGATGCCTTAATGTATGGAGAGAAATTGGGAACTGTCCAGGCAGC
Source organism: Lophiomys imhausi (assembly GCA_907164525.1). Taxonomy (NCBI): domain Eukaryota; kingdom Metazoa; phylum Chordata; class Mammalia; order Rodentia; family Muridae; genus Lophiomys; species Lophiomys imhausi. The sequence continues at coordinate 4,157,018 of CAJQZJ010033173.1, read as the reverse complement.
CACAGTTATGTCATTTCTTAGTTTTTGAAGCTGCTGGCCTTGAACTTCCTATATAATCAGATATATGTATCCCTCTCAGGTCTCAGAGGTGGGTGAATAGTAGATATCTAGAGTCTCATAGTTAAATTTTGAGTTGTTTAGGAATTAAGAGGGTGTTCTGCATCTAAGAAGATGTTTTTAAAATTGTGATGCAAGTTAGGATTGAAGCTGAGTTGAATATAGAACTTTAAACTCATGGAGATGGTTAGATAGTAGAATGTTTAAGTCAGGTGCCAAATACATATGGACTGGACATTGGGAATGTATGCTAAGCCCTATAACTCTCTTAATCGTGGCCTAATTATTTCTGTTGTTTTGTATTGTATTTATTGTTATATGAGAAAGAGCAATTTGTTGGACTGAAAGGGGGAGCTATTGGGGGGAAAAGATATACCTTAAATTTTAAAAAAAGGAAGGAGATGGGTGGGTTGAGGGGGAAGAGTGTGCAAGAGTGGAACATGAGGGGGAAGCAGGGAGGGGATTTTGATGGAGATGTAACTTGAAGAAATAAAAATAAATAAATAAATAAACAAACTGCTATTACAGACCGTTTATGATAATTAAGTAATACAAATTAATGGTTAGTCAATCAGACTAATGCTCAGATCAGATACTAGTCTAATTTATCATGATAATTTGTTTTTAGGTTAAACAGATAGCAAATTGCTAAGAAACAAATAATGCTTATCTGTTCAAATGTATTCAATAGATAGGCAGATCTACATAGATAGATGACAGATCATCTTTAAAATTCTCAGACCTACAGAATATGGCATTTTAATATGTTTTATTTAAAGCTTTCTTGACTCAAAACATGTCTGCTCCTGGCAACACCATTCAACTTAGAAGATGATGATGAGCATCAAAAAATCTACATCAGGAGAATGCTTATACTGGGCAAAGGGGAATTACCTATTCCCTCTGCAGACAGTACACTCTCTGACATGGGCAAAACTAAGTTGCAGGCTAAGCCAACTACTGAATAAGACTACAGACATGGTAAGCAAGTCCTATATAATTCCTGTCCCGGAAATATGTCCTTCATATATATTTGGTTAGAAGGCTAAAAAAGATGCTGTAATGTTATAGTGATATTCTGTGTGGCTGTGTAAGCAGCCTGTTGTCTATCAACTCTGTAGATTTGGAAGCTGCTTTCTTGTACTTTCTACTTATTTAAACAATATTTGTTTCCTTCTAAAGTCTATGGTGAAGTTAAAAATTAAATATAACCTTACAATTAAGCTTAGTTGGATATTCCAAGATGGAAGAGCCGAGTCCACACAGTGTATAAGTAACAGGTGCTTAGTAACAGCAAAATGATATGGAAAATATCTGGAGTGTACCACTCACCCTGAAACACCCATCTGTGAAGAGAGACCGTCAGATAACAGCAATACACAGATTCCAACCACTGGCTACCTAGACTGGCCTGCCTCACTATGTTTGTAAAAGAAACATTAACAAAGCTTAACCCACATATAGACCCTCATGCTGTGATCGTTGGGAACTTCAATATCCCTCTTTCACTAGTGGACATGAATCCAAGACAAAAACTAAACAGAGAAACACTTGAGTTAACAGATGTCAAAACTATATGGACTTACAAACTATTGTAACTAAAGAAAAGAATATACCTTCTAGTCACTTCATGGAGAATTCTCCAAAATTGACCATAAACTCGATCACAAAGCAAGCCACAACAGATACAAGAAAGAGGAAATAACCCTCTGTATCCTATCAGACCACCAAAGATTAAAACTGCATTTGAACAATAATATAAACAACAGAAAGCTTACAAATTCATGGAGATGGGGCAACTTTCTACTGAAGGAGTACTTGGTCAAGTCAGAAATGAACTCTCTTAGCAGTGCAAGAAAGTTTATATATATAGCATTAAGTGCCTACTACAAAAATTGGAGAGATCTCATACTAGGAACTTAATACCACAGTAGAAGTCTCTAGGACTAAAAGAAAGAATCACACACAAAAGGAATAGATGGCAAGAAGTAATCAAGCTAAGAACTTACTTCAATAGAAGATAAACAAAGAGAAAAATACAAAAAATTGAAACAAAGAGTTTGAGAAAATAAATAAGATAGACAAACTATTAATCACACTAACTAAAAGAGAGAGAATATCCTAGTTGAGAAATAGCCAAAATGAGAAACTAAAGGGGGGGGCATAAAAACAGATAGCAATGACCCAAAAAATCATTAGGCATAGTATAACAACCTAGAAAATCTAAAGGAAGTGGATAATTTTCTTGATAGATACCACTTTCCAAAGTTAAATCAATATGGGATAAATAACTTGAATAGACATATAATCCCTAAGAAAATAGAACTTGTTAAATTTCTCCCAACTAAACAAAAAAAGCCAAGGTCCAGACAGTTTTTGTTCAAAATTTTACCAAACTGTCAAAAAAAGAATTAAAGACAATGTTCCTCAAATGTTTCCATAAAATAGAAGCAGAAGGAACATTGCCAAATTCATTTTATTTTTACATAGACATCATGATAGCAAAATGTAAAAAGATTCAACAAAGATATCTACAGACTAATTTCCCTTATGAACACAAATGCAAAAATACTTAACAAAATACTCTCAAACCAAATCTGAGAACACATCAAAATGATCCTCCACTATGAACAATAGACTTCATTACAGAGATGGAAGGATGGTTCATCATATCAAAATCAGTCAATGTAATCCAGTCAATATAAACATAATAAAAGACAAAACAAAAGAATACATGATCATCTCATTAAACATAGAAAATCCTTCTACAAAATCTACCACCCCTTCATGATAAACATCTTAGAGAGTTTATGGATACAAGGGACATGCCTAAAGGCAATTTACAGCAAGCCTATATCCAACAACAAATTAGAGAGAAAATCAAAGCAATTTCACTAAAATCAGGAAAAAAGACAAGGCTGTCCACTATTTCCATATCTTTTCAATATAGTACTTGAAGTTCTAAAGGGAGATATGGGACAAATGAAGGATGTTAAGGGGATACAAATTGGAAAGGAAGAAGTCAAAATATCATTATTTGCGGATGATATGATAATATATAAATAATCCTAAAATTTCTACCAAGGAATACCCACAGGGGACAAACACCTTCAGTGATATAGCTGGATACAATCAGTAGACCTCCTACATATAAATGACAAATGGACTGGGGGAAATAAATAGAAGAACAAATACCCTTCACTATAGCCAACAACAATATAAAGAATCACCATGTAACCATAAGCAAGCAAGTAAAATACTTCTATGAGAAGAACTTCAAGTCTTTGAAGTAATTCCAGAAGATATCAGAGGATAGAAAGATCTCCCATGCAAATGGATAAGTAGAGTTTACTTAGTAAAACTGGTCATCCTACCAAAAAGCAATCTACAGATTTCATACAATCCCCATCAAATTTTCAACACAATTCTTACAGACCTTGGAAGGAAATACTAAATTTCATATGAAAAAAACAATAAATCTAAAATACCTAAACAATCCTGTCCAATAAAAGGTTTTCAGGAAGTATCACTATCCCTGTATCAAATTGTACTAAAGAACTATAGTAATAAAAACTGTATGTCATCAACATAAAAATAGACAAGTTGATCAACATAATTGAATTGAAGATCCAGAAGTATACCCACAAACCTATGGATATCTGACTTTTGATACAGAATCCAGAAATACACAATGGAAAATAAAAAAAAAAATATTTAACAAATTGGGCTGGTCTAACTAGATGTTTGAATGTAGAAGAATCTGTGTTTATCACCCTGAACAAACCTCAAGTCTTAGTGGATGAAAAACCTCAACATGAAAGGCCCAATGCACTGAACCTGATAGAACAAAGTGAGAACTAGCCTTGACTGCATTGGCACAAGAGACAAGTTCCTAAACATATCATTGAGAACACAGTCGCTAATTTTGACAATTAATAAATGAGAATTCATGAAACTAAAAAGCTTCTACAAGAGAAAAGACACCATCAACACAACAAAATGGTTGTTTACAAAATGGGAAAAATATTTTCACTAACTTTATATCTGATCGAGGACCAATATCCATTATACATTAGAAATATTAACAATCTAAATAACCTAAATAAAATGGGGAACAGATCTAAAGAGCGAATTCTAAATAGAGGTAGCTCAAGTGGATGAGAAGTTCCTAAAGAAATGGTCTGTATGCTCAGGTGGTAGGGAAATGCAAATCAAATCTACTTTAGATTCCATCTTTTCAGAATGGCTAAGATAAATAACACAAGTGACAGATCATGTGGGTAAGGATGTGGAACAAGAGAAGCACTCCTCTATTTCTGGTGACAGTGCAAACTTGTATACCCACTATGGAAATCAACATGAGGTTTCTCAGAAAACTGAGAATCGATCTACCTCAAGACTCAGATAAAAGACTCTTAGGTATCCATTCAAAAGATGGTCTATTCTACCATAAGGACACTGGCTCAAACATGTTCATTGTAGGCTTATTAATAATAAACAGAAACTGGAAACAGCTTAGAAGTCCCTCAACCAAAGAATAGATAAAGAAAATGTGGCACATTTACACAAGTGATTATTACTTAGCTATTGAAAACAATGACATTATGAATTCTGCAGGCAAATCAATGGAACTGAAAAAAGAAGCCATCCTGAGTGAGACAACACAGAACCATAAATATAAACATGGACAAAGGGGGAAGTAGGCAGATGGGAGTAATGAAGGAAGGGGAGGTGGCAGTCAGGATATATTATATGAGAGAGAAATCAATAAAATGTTAAATAAGAAAGGAAAGATTAATGGTGAAAAGTAAAAGAAGTTTATTATACAATCAAACAAACAGAACTTGAGTTTGAATCTACAGGTCCAACTTAAAGCTGAATGCTGTAGCACATCTTCAACTGCTGCACTCCAATTGTAAGATCACAGGTAAGGGCAGGAAAATATCTTGAAGGTAGTCTACATATGAAATGGCAAAGAATACTTGTCTCAAACAAGATAGAAGGTGGGGTCTGATGTTCAAACATAATTTCTGATGTACATGCATGTGATCCAGCACTGACATGAGCAAATCTGTAGTCATATACATGAACAAATAAAGACCTCTCTCTCTCTCTCTCTCTCTCTCTCTCACACACACACACACACATGCACACACATACACACACATACAAAATTTAAAGAATTATAGACATTGAAACCAATGAACATCCTAGAAACTGTCATATTACTACTCAATCAATAGAAAATAGAACACAGCTTTTAAAGGATAATGTGGTGAACATTATGCCAAATTTTAATTATCCACATTGACTCTTCAGAACAATAGAAAACTGCAAGCACATCTGAGCAGATGTCTCAGGTAACAGTACAATCTCTTCTAGGACAGAGCAAAAATCTTTTATGTTGATCTTGCAAATATATTCACTTTGAGAATTGTCTCTAAGGAAAAACAGAATTACCTTATCTTCACATGAAGCATGCTATCCTGTAACAGTACCTCCTATCATAAACACTGAAGGGATTTAAAATTTTGATATTCCAGAGTATAATTTTATACTCTAAATTTATTATGCTGTGTTAACTAGGCATGATAAGAAAAATAAACAGGAAGTGTCAATGTTCTCAGAACCGCATGGAACCTTCTCCAAAATCAACCATATAGTGAGGCACAAAGCATGCCTCAACAGATAGAAGAATATTGTAAAAAACGAAATTAGATTCATACTTTTCACCTTGCACAACACTTAAGTCCAATTGGATCAAAGTCCTTAATATAAAGCCCGGCACACCAAATCTAATAGAAGAGAAAATGGGGAAAAGCCTCGAACTCATTGGCACAGGGCAAAGCTTCCTGAACAGAACACCCATATCTCAGGCTCTAAGACCAACAATCAATAAATGGGACCTCATGAAACTGAAAAACTTCTGTACAGCAAAGGACATTGTTACTAAAACAAAACAGCAACCTACAGATTGGGAAAAGATCTTTATGAACCCCACTTCTGACAGAGGGCTAATATCCAAAATTTATAAAGAACTCAAGAAATTAAATACAAAGAAACCAAACAATCCAAATTGGGGGGGGGGGTGAAGGGAAACAGAGCTAAACTGAGAATTAACAAAGGAAGAATCTTTAATGGCATTGAGACATTTGAAGAAATGCTCAGCACCCTTAATCAGAGAAATGCAACTCAAGAGGACTCGGAGATTCCATTCCCTCTCACATCTGTCAGAATGGATCAGATAAAAAAACTCCTGTGTTAGCACATGCTGGCAAGGTTGTGGAGAAAGTTGAACACTCCTCCATTGCTGGTGGGAGTGCAAACTTGTACTTGGAATAGCTCTACCTTGAGACCCAGCCATAGTATTTCTGGGTATCCACCCAAACAATTCCTTACCAAACCACAAGGACATATCCTCATCTATGTTAATAGTAACCTTATTTGTAATTGCTAGAAACTGGAAACAACTCAGATGTCCCTCAACTGATGAATGGATAAAAAAAAAAAAAATTGTGGTGCGTTTACATGATTTATTTATTCAGCTGTCAGTAACAAGGAATTCATGTAATTTGCAGTTAAATGGATGGAACTGGTAAAGCTTATCCTGAGTGAGGTAACCCAGACTCAGAAAGGTGCACATGGCACCTACCCACTTATAATTGTTTTTTAGCCATATAGGACAGGATAAATATCCTACAACCAACAAACCAAAAAGACCAGGAACATAGAACCTATCAGTGAAAGAGGAAGCTCTTAGCCCTGATATGACTGTTAAACTGAGAGGGACTGATTTGTAGGGACATTCCACATCAGAGGAGTGTGATGGGTGTGAAAGGGAGGAAAAAGTGGGAGGGTGGAACTTGGAGGGTTTGAAAGAGGGCCCTATGATGGAGATGTAACTTGATGTAATAAATAAACATTATAATGAAAAATAAAAATAAAAAAGAAGGTGTATGTTAGGCTTTCAAAGTTGTAGGGACTGTTATACAAATAAAGGCTTTGGAATCAAACCATGTCTTAAATTGATTGTAATTCTGAGTCCAAAATTCATCTGGGAATATGTCCTATTTTCCTTCACATTTCTCTTTACAAATAAATTTCTTCATTATTTTTTTCATGGAAAACCAAAAGTGTACTGGCAGAGGATGACTATCCAGAAGTAAAAAGGGATGAGATGAGGGGAAAGGATAAAAAATGATGAAGAGGCCACAATGGGTACATCACAGAGCATGAGCTCTTTTGTAATACTGTGTAACCTCACAAAATAATGAATATATATTTAATGTTTCTATGGCTCACAGAATATTGGACTGGAATTCTATTCCTTGGGACCTCAATACTAAAACAATTTTTTCCTCTTTTATTTTCTGAATATAGCAGAAATATTCAAGATTTTCATTTTTTTATGTTTATATTTTTAAATTTTTTGATGTAAGAAGCTGAACCCAGGATCTTGCATGTGCTAAGCAAATAATATACCTAGAGCAGCCCTCATTCCAAAGCAAAGAGTCTCTTGATATTAAGGTATAAAATTGAATGTATGCATCACTTAAAATTTTGTATAAATTAAAAAAATACCATAGTATTTATGACAAAATAAACAATTTAATTTATTAACATTATGGATATTGCAATCCTTTCACAATATATTAATTAACATTTTCTCAACACTTTGTACATGTTTTTGTCAGCCTCCTAATACACATAATGAACATCTCAGATCTTGTTCTCATGCTGATTCTGAACAGTACCTAGTTTGCTTTTCAAAAGAAAATCTGTTTTTGTAGCATTGTTTTTATCATGTACACCATATTTCACAGGAGCAATTTCTTCCTGTGATCAGCATAAGCACTTCAACAACGGAATTAAAATAAAATAAAAATGTTTGGAGAAAATGAATCTTTATTGTTACTTTCATGCACTCAAAGTAGCAAATGAAATTTCCTGGGTTGGGAGTTTAATTTTCTTTATTTATATTGCAGAAATAAGAATTTGTTTATATTTGTTCTATAAATCATAAACTTCATCTAGCTTACTCAGTTTTGTCAAATATATGCAATTTGATACTTTTTCATTATCTAAGTGCCATTGAAATGAAAGGTAAGAATGCAAGACTAATCTTTATAAAAACAAGTTTTGCTAGTCAATGAGTAGCTAAAGGTCCACTATTTAAAACAAATTGGTTGTTCTATTAATTTAAATTTCTGAAATGAGTTAGCACATACATTTGTAAAATTTGAGGTTTTTTTTAATAAAATATACATTATAGAGAAATTTTCATGGATCTCTTGCACTTATGAATGGCTTTTAAATAAATATTATCATGGCTTTTGCTCATGATTGTGTCCAGGCAAGCTTCTCGAGAAATTATGCATGGACACAGATGCAGTGTCTCACTTCCTGAAAAATACCAGACAGTATATCATGTATCACTATAAGCTCTATAAGAACAGAGCTCTTCTTTTGTAGCACAACTTATATCATTGGCAAGCATCACTTTTGGTGCCTTCATGTCTTCTGAGAACATGGCTTTGGAGGAGTATCCTGAAATATGATTATTTCCCTTCAAAATGAGAACAGTATCCTTTACCTTGACCCAATCATAACCTCCTTTTTGCCAGGAAATAACAAATATCACTGTTGAAGAAAGGTCTTGTGCACTATTTTCAGATGCTGATTTCAATGACATGAGATCTGGTTACTACCATTTCTGAGACATTCTCTGATTGGCTGTAACTAAATGGTTGACAGCCTGTAGCTGCACAGAGAAGGAAGTGGGAGTCAGGACTTCTGGAAGAGAAAAATAAACTCTGCGAGGAAGAAAAAGTAAGACATTTTGTTAGGGGACATGAGAAGAGACAGACATGACTGTGGGCTTGGAAGGTACAGCAAGCCACATGTCTGGTTGAAACTAGGTGGTCAGGTTAACTTATTTATGTAAGCTAGTTGAGAATCTGCCCAGCTAAGCCCTAAGCATTGAAATATTAGAAGATATTGGTGTATTTATTTTATGGGCATAAAGTCTGCCCAGGGTCTCAGCCTTTTTACCAGTAGACATAAGTTGCCAGTATCCCACAGCATGTCACACAGTAACTTTTATCTGAAAATGATGTAAAATGTAATTTCCTTGTTTTAACAAAGGTACAGAATACCACATATGCACCTTAAGAATGATCATGTTGACTAACTGCACTAGTTAAAGTGTAAGCTGAATTTATTCTCATCATATTTTACAAATTAAATTCCTAACTTCCAGTAGCATAGAATGTGGATAAATTTGGTATCATGGGCCTTGCAAATTAATTGAAATTAAGTATGATATGATTGGGTCTCAATTTATTCTCAGGTACTAAAAAATAAGGTGAAATTTGGATGCAAAACAAACATTACAGCTGTCTAATGATATAGTCAATAGGTTGAGCCACCTGTAACATAAAAGGACCAACATCAGGAGAAATCATGGATGCTCATGCCTTTCTATTAGACTTTCAGCAACAGAAGTATAAGGAAAGAAATGTCTATTGTTTAAGACACCTATGATATGGTAGTTTGTATGCAGTCTTATCAAAATAATAATCAATTACATAAAAATCATATTCCCAAATGATAGCTTATTAACCAGGAAGATATAGGAAACAGTTAAAGGAATTATGTTTAAAGACAGTTGCCTTGATTGGTCCCTGGTTTATTTGAACTCTGTTCTGAACTAAGACCTCTTCATCAACCCGTTGACAAATAACAGTTCTGCCTGTTTTTGAAAATTATTTGTAACTTATTTTCTTGGTGAGCAATGTTTTATCACATTTTAGAACATAGTTGCAGATAACTATTCCCCTTGGGGTATTCTGTCACTGAAAATTATGTGTGCTCTTGGCATAAGCCAAACATACAATTGCAACATTTCCAGGGCTACTTGGGAAGTGGAGAGAAGCAGACCACACAGTGTTGATTACAAGGAATGACAACAGTTGTAGCATTTTACTCTCAATCTTCTCTTACACACAAGCCAGTCAACCTGCTATCTACCAATTAAAAAAAAAATACTTTTAGTAATTCTTTTAAAATTGCATACAATGTGTCAAATATTCAAAGACCATATTTCAAGTCCTTCCTGATACAACACTACTGAAAGACCTGGAGGAGGGAAGTCCCTCACCCGACAGTCGGAATATCACTGCCACCCAAAAACTCGCAAGAGACCATCTTGATGCAATCATAAGAGGTTTATTTCAGGTTCAGCGCTCTGAGGACGCAACTCATATCCCACGCAGGGGTAGAGGAGCCTCAACACTTAGTTCCGGGTTGGGGGGGTGAGGGTTTTAAAGGGAAACACCACAAATCAAGGGGGTGGGGGAATCACAAGTGGAAAGCACCAACCCATTAGTTAGTCAGCAGAAAACACACCCTATACTTGTTTTTCTCAGGAATGAATCTAATCTTATTTCGCCATCTACTTTGTGGTCAGCTGTTCCTGTGGCTCATGACTCGATTGACCTTCATTCTTGGTTCCACCCTCTTTATAATCAGCTAAGTTCCTGGAACCTAGCTGGCCTGGCTCCTGCCAAGGGGGGTCTCTAAAATTTCCATTCCTTTCACTACCTTGTTTTATACCTAACTTTTTCTTTTCTTTCTTTCTTTCTTTCTTTCTTTCTTTCTTTCTTTCTTTCTTTTGTTTATTTCTTTATTTCTCTTTCTTTTTTCATGGTTTTTGTTTACTATCATGTCCTGTAAATAGTGTGTATATATACTTAAGTATATGAACAATCCCTGGAGCACAGTTTGCCTATCAATGATCAAATTCTTAATGGAAACTAACTGTCACTCTTCCAGCATTCATCAATTGCCAACACCTTCTCAACTAGTACTGGAACTTCATTCCCACTTCCCAACTCTGTCCTGGGATTCTTTTTTTTTTTTTTTTGACTTTGAACTTCTTCAGGTTTTGTTCATGCTGTCATAACTACTGTAAATTACTGTAAATTAAAACTTTCCTTGTGTGTCTAGAAAACAGTATTTAATTCTAGTCATATACAACCTCTAGATCTCAAAAATCTTTACACATCTACAAATATGATCCTGAGAATTTTGAGGTGTGGTATGATACAGATGCCCCACTTGTGCCACGTGCCATGAAGTTTCTTATTCTCTGCACATTAGCCCATGAGTGCCATTGTTAAACACCATGCACTGTAAGATGGACATCTTGATATTGATGTCTTCTATATCAATAAATTAATGTGTCTCTCAACCCACACCATAGAAATATCTTCTGTACTTAAAGATGACAATAAATTATCTCAAACTCACCCTTGTTTTCTTTTTGTTTTTCTCAGATTTGATTTTTATAATAGAGTCCTCATGCTTTGTCATTCTATCCAGGAGGAAGTTCTGGCCCTATCCAGTATCAAGCTGAAAGTACACACTTTGGGGAATTCCTGCCTTGTACGTTTCTCCAACAGAAGGTCTGGGCTCAGTTTGTTTCCAGGCAGAAAAGGGTGTAACACAGGTCAGGATCCATGCCATAGAATATCCTGGAGAAGTGAGAGAAGATATTATATCCACTACCCACAAGTGTTATAGTTCTTAGGATAAACATGCAGGAAGATTAGTGTAACTATATCCCTCTCTGTCATGTGACAAAAGGGTACAACTCTTTTAGTTGAATTCTTGGTATAGGGCCAGGCAACTGCATGGAGCTATCAGAGCCCCTCAGCGAAGCCAAGTGGCTGGATAAAACCTGTGGCTATTTTGTGAATAGCCAATATCAACCATCACAGATGAATTGTGGCAGGTCACATGTGAGAGGTGGCAGAAACTTAATGTGGCAGCAGTGAGGCAGGAGCCTGTGCTCTGTTCAAGCCTGGCTAGACAGGCAACAGCAGGAGTGTGAGCTGGTGCTCCCCAAGCTGCTAGCAAAGGATACCTGGCTAGGCTACAGCAGTGAGGCAGAAGCCTACACCCCAGGCAAGCCTAGGTAGGCATGTCCAGTGATGAGTTCTTCATGAGGGCAAGACTTCCTTTCCAAGCCCAAAATAAACAGCAGACTCTCAAACAGTCATGATGGAGGAATGGAGAAAGAGAGTTTATTTCCTGAATTGGGGATATTATAAATCTTTGAACAGTGAGAGAAGTTTTGAATGTGAATGTATTTGTTTTTTCTGGGTTAGAAAGCAAACACAGTACCTATTTATGCCATGGGCAGTAGGGGCAGAGAAGAACTCCAGGTATCTTTAGAAGCCTGGACAAAGGTCATTGGTTGAAAGCCAAGGCACCAAGACATCTCATTAGCATGGGGTAGTACTTCCAGAAATCCTAAGGTGTTTACTGGACAGAGCTTCTTATTAGGAAAGGGCACTTTCCCTGAGGGTTATGTGACGCTCCTTATAGGATCTAGAGTTTTCCAAGATCAGGCAGAATAGGGAACTCCCCTGAAAAAGTGAGTCCATCCTTTTGCACTGGGCTTATATGTTGCTTGGGTCCATGACCAGGATTCTTAGGGGCAGGCATGAGCTGTCCCTGAGTCAGCATTCCAGACTTTGGGTTCCGGGTAAGTGGCAAAAGCACACCTGTTTGTTTTTTAAAAAGGGAGTTCCCTTAATAACCTCCACCCAGAGTCCCATTGGCTCCCAAACTGCATGCTGTTGTGGCTCTGCCTCATTGGCTCCTGTCTCATTACCTGATGGGGCATCATCAATCTCCAGGGATGTCCAGGTGTCAGAGCAGGCATGTTCTGGCATGCCAGGGGAGGTCTTTCAGGCCTGTTGCATGTGAAAGCCCAGCCACACATGTTTAGCAACAGGCCTTATTCCTGCTCAATGGCAAGCCTTGTACCTCCTACATATTCACCCCTTTGTTTTTATTTTTAATTTTTTAGCAACTCAGTGGGAATCAGATTGTTCACTTGGTAGGGGATGAGACATACAGCAAGGAATCAGGGACCACAGGTCAGCAGGAGCATGTCTCTTACCAATGATTCTTGGGCCAAGAGATCAAGTTGTTGTTGTAAGATATGAATGGCCTGTTAAAGGTGTTAAATTAGTAATTCCTGTACTTGGAGTGCCTCAGCTGATTTAGATATAGCATCATTGATAGCCTCCACTGTTGTAGGCTGGTGTCAGAGAGTACCCTGCCAGGGACTAGAGCCTCAATCAAGGCTGTTAGGGCAGATATAGGGCCCGCCACAGGGTCAAGGTCTCTAGTAGCAAGTACCTATTTGTAGATGTCATCATTACGGACTGCTGCCACCTCATTTCAAGTTGGAACATCAAACCCTTCCCAAGTTAATTACTAAATCATCATCTCCAGGATGGGGCCTGGATTCAACCTATGCTCTACTGCCTCAGTGACTCTGGAGAGGAAGTCAGCAAATGACTCCCCTGAATTGTTGAACCAGATTATGGAAATAGGCAGATGAGTCATGAAGGGTGCATGCCTTGAAGGCTCTAAAGATCATATTGTAAGCATACAGTCTGATAGTCGCTTAGGAGACAGGGTCAGTAAAGTTGCCATGCCCAGTCAGCATCTCCAGGGTGACATTAAGGCCATCCTGGACATTGAGGAGGACTTGTGCTTCTTGGTGGTCATAAGCAGACCACAAGTTTAAGAAGAAAGCATGCTCTCAGACCACTTTAAGAAGACAGTACCAACAATGATGGGTTTGTTGTTGTGTAGATCATTGTCATAGAATCTGCTCAAACTAGCAGGAGTCAGGTCCAGATTCAATGGTAGCCTTTTCAATCATTTTGAAATCTAAACTGTCTATCAAGTAACCTTATCTTATCAGCATGGGGTCATGCTCTGACTTCAGAGATCCCCCTCTTTCTGCCTCTAGTGTACTGGAATTAAGGGTGTGTGCAACCACTGTCCTGCTCAAGTATTTCACTTAAGTCTCAGATAATAGTAACTTTGTAACTCAGAGAGCAATTCTGAACTGCAGTGACATTCCAAGTCTGTCCAAAAATCCTTAAAAATTCTCTCCTGTTTTAGCAATGCCAAACCACAAAAATATTCTTTCTACCTTCTAATACAGGGAAAATCAAAGACATATTACCAGAATTCAACCAAAGGAACAATAACATTACCTTTCTGGTGAGACAAATGAGACAAAAAGAACAGACCAACAAAGGGAAAAGGAGAGGACCCCCTGTGCTTACCACTCACAGGCTAGAAGAAGGAGGATAGAACATACAATGTTATACAACATTTACAACATAAAGAGGCCATCTTACCAAAGAAATGCTGATGGGGGTCACACATGCTTGTGGCAAGGATGAGAAAAAGTCTGGGATATGGGCAATCAACAAGCAAGGAGACTACCACCATTCAATGCAAAGCTGCCGACAGCAAAAGACAAAAATGAGGGCCCAAACAAACAACAGTTTCAAAGAAAAAACAGATTTTGACCCATGTGTACTCAAAACCCATGCTAGCAAGGGTAAAGAGATCATGTTGGGGGCCAGATGTTGCCAGGGCCCATGCCCAGGACTATTGGAAGTATAGGCAAGCTGGCACAGAATCAACAACCCAGACATCAGAGGGCTGGTAACTGGTAAAAGAAGACATGTTTATTTCAAAAAGAGGTTGATCCCTTTATAACCTCTGCCCAGAGTCCCATTGGCTCCCAAACTAGGGGTTGCTGTGGCTCTTCCTCATTGGCTTGTATCATTATGTCATCAATCTCCAGGCAGGTATATGCAGGTCTTAGGCCAGGCATGTTCTGGCATGCCCGGGCAGGTGTCTCAGGTCAGCTGGATGTGGAAGCCCAGCCACACATGTGTGGTTTAGCAGTAGGCCTTGTTCCTCTTACACTCAGGGGATTTCAGATAATGCTAAACTTCAACCTTAATAGCAGAAATTCCCTACAATGCTCTCTAAGGCAAGAAACAAACAAATAAATCCATCAACAAACAAATAAAAATGAAAATGAGCCAAGAATACAGTTAATGTGAGTTTAATTGTCTCTTACTTTCTCTGAAAGATTTTCAAGTGTGCTTCAGGATTAAACTTTATACCTCAGTAAAATCCAAACCAAACAAACATACACTCCAAAAAACAAAACAAAACATGGCATGTCTTAATTAAACTGCAAGTAGGATTGATGATTGATGAAATCTCCACAATACTGCATGCTTCTTTGTATTATTATACTACAGAAAATACTGTAGATGCAAATTGAACTTACATTGTGAATCCTATGTGTTGGGATGACATTCTCTTACATTTAGGAAGTGTTACTGTACATTCAATTGTTAATTCTTTGCAAAATGAGCCAGGTGCTGGCAGGATTTTGGTATTGTAATCTCCCATCACCAATTTTGTCTTTGTAAATGCTTGTCCTTCTTCATCTGCCAAAGGGAAACCCGTAAGATAATATGGGTTTTTTTTTTGGTTTTTTTTTTTTTTTTTACAATTTGAAAACTTGTTTATTAGTAAGGGAGCCAAACATTTCAAGAGGAAAAAAAAAAAACAATTACAAAATAGGAGACATTTCTCCAGGATTAGGTTTCCATGTGAATTTTTTGAAAGGTCATTTGATAGCTATCCCTCTCAACCTTTCTTCCTGTACCCTAGCCTTCATTCTCCTACATCAGTTAATCCTTCTTGCTCCATTATTTCTCTTTATTTATATCACTGCTTTTCTTTTTTATTTCCTCTTCATTGCAGTCCAATGCCCTTTATACTTACTAATTTTGTGATCTCTATTATGGGTATCCCTTCTAAATGAACAGATACATCAAAAAATTTAAAGATAGCACCCACAAATGAAAAAAAAAAAAAAAACAGCACAATGATCCTTGTGTTCCTGGGTCTGCATTACTTCAATAGGAGTGATTGTTTCCATTTGCATCCACTTACCTTTGAATTACATATTTTCTTTTCCTTAACACCTGTGTAATATTACATGGTGTTAACATACCACATTTTCACTATCTATTCATCAGTTGATGGATATCTCCACTGTTTTTCCTTCCTAACTGTTGTGAACAAAACAGAAATGGACATAGATGAGAAAGTATTTCTGTGGACTCCTTTGGATATATGACCAAGAGTGGTATAGCTAGATCATAAATTGATGTATTTCTATCTTATTGTGGAATGTCTTCACTGATATCCATAGTGGTACATGTTCGCACTCCCACCAACAGTGAATAAATGTTTTTCTTTCAAACAGCCTCACCAGCATCTTGTGTTTTTTAATTTGGCATTCTGACTACATTAAGGTGAAATCTCAAAGTACTCTTAATTTGTATTTCTCTGATGGATAACTATTTTAATCCCTCTTTCTCAGAGTATTGATGTTAGATGTCTGCACCTCAATGCTTAGATTAGATTTCCAATTTTTATTTAAGTGAATCCATTTGTAGCTCATATGTAAGACATGGATCTTTCTGTTTTGTAAAGAATGACTACATTGGTCTGATAATTGTTGGTATTTTGACAGATACAAAAATGCTACTAAAATTTCTCACTAGAGTCGTGGGTATAATTTAAGTCAACCTCATATCATTCTTGTTTTTGTATATATTCAGAATTTGAGCCCTTGGGAGAAAACCATTGATAGTCTGACATTTCACATATTTTACTATCACTTAGGTATAAGTAGTAACGTCATTTGGATACTTTTATTTTACCTATTACTATTATATCCATCATGTTAACAAATAAATTGTCAAAGTACATAAGGTTCAAAATACTAATTGGTTAAATATTCCAATTTTGATAAGCTTATAACTTGGCCAATTCATTGTTGGGAAATATGAGTTGGCACTATTCTTTCTTGTAATAGAGAAAACATTTAATTGTTTAAGACTTATTTTAAACTTCTGTGATGGGTTTTCCAAATCATGCATTTCTACTTTTGAAACCAATATGGTTAATTGGTTTCAAAGATATTGTAAAAACAATGTTGAAGAACAAAAACATGTTACCATCTTTTAAAAATGCTAATCAGCATGGGTACATCTTATACTATGTAAGACAAATTTGCATATGAAGCTAAGATAGAGAACTAGAGAATATATCTTAGAACTGTGGAAAATAGAAATATCTCTGTGCATGACACGTATTGGGCGACATAGGTATTGTTCTTTGTATATTGATACAAAATTAAGATTATATTTGGCCACATTGGTATTGAGCATCGTATATTGATATAAAATTAAGGGTAACACTTCTTAAAGGTATTTTACCTAGTAATGCTTAAAAAGAAATGTGAAGTTTTGGCCTTTTGCTACCAACCATCATGAACTGTTTAGGTTAATTAAGAAATGCAAACTAATAGTCATGCAAGCGTGTTATTTTGTTAGTTACTATGACAGTCTATCATAGTTATTTTCTAAGCTACTCAGAAATCAAGTTGCTAAGAGACAAGCAACATTTGCTTATCCAAATATAAGAGATAAATAGGTGGTCTCCAAAAACCTCAGGAGATCTGCAGAATATGGCATTCAAAGATGTTTTCTTAATTTAAGTTTTTTTTATGATATTGAGACATGTCTACTCCTGACAGCACCCCTATTATACTCCAAGCAGAAGATAAGCATAGAAGAATCTCCAATTGGAGATGGTCGAATTAGTGGCAAGCCTATCTCTTGGCAAGAAAAATCTTTTGCTTCACTTAAACTGTAGACAGACTTCTGTCCAAACAGGACAAAACTTGGAAGCAGGTAAGTCTACAGCCTAGCTCTGCTAAGACAGGTTTAGGCAAGTCCTTCATAATTCCTACTCTACAATCAATGTCTGTCAGAGAAACAGGGCCAAATGGCTGAAGATTGATGCTGTAATGTATGGAGAGAAAATGGGAACAGTCCAGGCAGCCACTGGTGTGTCATTTCATAGTTTTGGAAGCTGCGGGCTGTGCACTTCCTATATAATCAGATATATTTATCCCTCTCAGGTTTTTGAGGTGGTTGAAGAATACATAGCTAGAGTCTCATAGTTAAGTTTGAGTTGTTTAGGAATCAAGAGGGTGTTCTGGATCTAAGAAGATGTTTTTAAAATTGATGCAAGTTAGTGTGAAAGCTGAGTTAGATATAGAACTTTAAACTCATGGAGATGGTTAGATAGTAGAATGTTAAAGTCAGGTGCCAAATACATATGGACTGGACATTGGGAATGGATGCTAAGCCATATAACTCTCATAATTGTGGCCTATTTATTTCTGTTGTTTTGTAATGTCTTTATTGCTATAAGAGAAGGAACCATTTGTTGGACTGAAAGGGAGAGCTGTTGGGGGGGGGAGATACACCTTAAACTAAAAAAAAAAAAAAAAAAGGGGAGGGGGTGGGGGGGTTGAGTGGGAAGAGGGTGGAAGGGTGGGACAGGAGGGGGGAGTAGGGAGGGGATTGTGATTGAGATGTAACTTGAAGAAATAAAAAATAAATTGTTTTTAAAAAGTTCAAAGCCAAAGCAGTAAATTCTGACTCTTCTAACGCATTTTTTAATATAAAGAAATTCTACTCAGATTTCTTTACTTCAGAGAAAGAAATTCATACCCTGGGTAGACAATCATCTAGAAGACAAAGGTCAGAACATCTGAAGTTCAGTACTTAGTCAATGTTTTGTCTTGGCTTCACTGAACACATGTTTATTCTTGCATTAGAATGGTTAGGGTGGCTGAAATCACAACTTCCTCATAATTTAGAAGTTTCTACAACACTAATGGCAAGAGAAGAACAAAAACAGGTCCTCCCACAGAGAGTAAATACTATTGATATAATTTCTATAAACTTTATTATAATACTTGAGACCAATTTATAGCCACAACTCTGTGTTTTCTAGTCTACCATCACTCCCTCACTAACAGCATCAAATGACTATTTTAAGACTCAGTTGTACACTACAAGATTTTTGTTCTTTCCAGAGAAACATCATTGTGTTTCTATATGAACTACATATACAGGAATATCTCAGACCTGTGTTTAGCATCTTAAAGAAAGTTTGTGTTAACATTAAAGGTGAGAAAAAAATCATCAAGATCATTCCCCATCTTATCCTCCCTGCATGTGAGAATGCAATCAACAGGTACAAAGATCTAGTTGACAGAATTCAACACGTTCAAGGCATCTAGTTGCAGAGAGAATTCAGGTGGCATAATTCCATCTTAATAAATTGTGAATTCACAACTTTAAGGAAGGTGTTATCAGAAGAAAGAGATATATTGAAAAGTTAAATTATCAAGACCTCAACCCTATATACATGGTGATAAAATACCAAGTGGGATGAGTCTTGATGTGTGTACTTTTGCACAATGCTTCTAACTGTTGCTAGCTTGTCTTCTATCTGAATGTGAAACTGTTCCTCATTTGGTACAAGTAGCTCCTTTGTCAAACCTTCTCTTTATTCTTGATTATTTCCTAATGTTCATTGCAAGGAAAGGAAATTAAAAGACACATTACATTACAAAAGTTTAACATTCAACATATCTAGTTTGGTAAAACTATCATCTTTCATTTATTAATAAAAGTCTTAATATGACAAAATTGGAAGTCTCCTCTGTAATATTTTGACCTTAAACATTTGGAAAGATTAACTACATTACCATCTGTTAAAGCACATGCAATATAATTATGATTCCGTAATTAAGTGTTCACATTTTTTCAATGGGTGTGAAAATCATGACGGAGAGCAAGGGGAATAATTGGATATATTTTTTTTAAACAATCAATTAAGAAAAAAATGTCTAGCACTGTCTATTCATTGTGAAAGTAGCTAGATTTCTTTATAATTATTTTGATATTAAAGTATATAAGATGGAAAAGGAATTTATATTTTCATTCTACTTTTCTTCTCTTTCCCCTTTACTCTACCCCATGTAAGCATGCATAAATTTCCTTCAGTTGAGAGTCAACAATGGTTAGTCAAAATAGATTACTACTAATATATTTGAACTTAATACATATCTCAATTACAGATAGCACAAGTAACTGATGTTTAATTCTAGCAAAATTCTCAATTTTCTGCTATAAAGACTTCTTACTGTGTTTTTCTGTTTTCATTTTAAGTGCAGAGAACAACAGAATTACCTCTCACGAAATGTTTACAGAAGCCTTGATCTTTTACTGCAGAAAACCTGATGCTCAGCATAACTACAGTTCATACAACATGTAGAATGTGTTCTGTGTTCTCTGATCAACAACGATATAAAAGTATACATAGAGATAATAGGAAAACTAAATGATTCCATTCAACACCCTCCAGTAGCGGTACTGAGGGTTCTCATGCCATTGGCTGGCTTCAGGTGAGCAGGTTGTAGAACTTCTACCAGAGCAGGCAGTTTCCTGTACTGACTGCCTGTTTCTCTGACCTTATATTTTCTCTTGCCTCCAAGTCTCCTTCTAACAACAAAAAAGAGGAAATAATAATATAATCCACAACCAAATCTAAATGAAAAACAAAAATGGAAAAACAATGATACTCAACAGCAAATAGTGTATTTTGCAGGACTTACTGTTCTCTAATTTTTGGTGAAGGTGGGGAGCAAAATGCTATCTGATCTTTATTTTTCATTTTTTCTGCACCAAATTGTAGATATGGGGAATGAGCATTTTTCTACACTAGTAGCTTTTCAAGGACCCATGAAATTTTCCATACAGAACTGGCACAAGATCAGCAATGGGACTATTTCATTCTCAGCTTGTTCACAATGATTGATCAGAATGAGAATTTCCTTCTGTCATCCACAGAGGAGGATCATTTGGCTGATTTATCATTATGGCTCATCACCTTGGAAGTTTCCTTTAAAGATCTTTCTGTGTGATATATAATCTGCATCAATGAATATATTTTATGTGACATCTGCATTTTGATACTTACTTGGAATACAAACTGTTTTAAGATTTTAATTAATGTTCTACATTGGAAAAAGTGCTGTTTTAACATTTATTGCTGTTCATAATTTTCTGTTATCTTTGATGAATCTGTCTCCTCTAACAGATGTGGTATGATCAGTCTCTCCTAAACATTTTACCTGAAATGTACTTCATAGTGTATTGAAGCCTTTCACATGGACACATTGAGTACAAGTCATATATAAAATATAAGTGTGTGCTAAAATCAGATTATTTAAGTTAGTTGAACATTTATGAATATAAGTATTTTATCTTCTTCATATGTAACCCGTTCTCACTGAAAAAACTCTGAATTGATTTTTAAAGATAGTATTAAGTATGCTACATAGCTCCTTTGAAAGTTATAATTATTTGTTTTTTGTTTTTCCTTTTCACTACCAAAAAATAGGACATTCTTTAGCTATATAAATGTTTAGAGAAGTATTTCTTAAGGTTGGTATATGGAAAGTTGATGCTTTGAACTTATAACAGATAAATAATAAGAATCTTAAGAATCTAATTCGCAATATTTGTTAACAACCAAAAGACATGACAAAGTTCATCATTAATTTCTGAACTATAAGTACAACTTAGATCTCCTGATTTATTGTTACTAACTTACCCCAGAATGTCTCAGTATAGAAGATCATTTGTCATACTTGATTTGTAGTTTACTGTCATTTAATATATTTATGCTACATTGATATTTCACACTAACAGACTGTACTTTGTAAAGGAAGATGATACAAAGAATAGGCAGGTTATCAATAACTGTTGTACATGGGTACCTAACTCTTCCCTGTTTATTTATTGTAAATATGCAATTAATTAAATTTCTTAGACCACCTGCTAGTGATTTAATACAATGTAGTGATGCATTATAGAAAGACATATAAAATAAGAACTTTGTTTGCTTAAATTTTATTCATATAATTTTAAACCAATCCTATATTACATTTTCTGCTACATTACATTACCAAACTAATGTATTTTCATCCAAACCCATGATTATTACTGTAAAATCATGTCATGGATTCTAGTATCTCTGTATCTATAATTAACGTTTTAAACTTGATTTTTATCTTAGAACAAATGAACAAAACCTGTCTATATGCTTTGAATCTAGTAAAAATAATATGACATCCTTATAAGCACTGATGTTACAAATATTAAAAAGAAAATAAAAAGGCAAGATGTAATCCCTCTTTCAAAGACCAGAAATATATTCCCCTTCCTCTACTTTCACTGTTACAGCCATTTTCTGATGTCCATTTTCCCCAAATTTAGTCTATACTGAAAATATTATTAATATAGAGTCCATAAATAGACTTTGAGATAATTGAATCCAACTCATTCTAGATTGGAAATGATAGACTCAAATCAGTGTGTAGGGGAAACACACAATCAAACTCATTATAGGACATGAATTGATTATTTGTTTCCTGTGTGAGAGATAGAATTCACTTTTAAGTTATAAAGATGTATTTGCCTGATTCTCTTTATAGTTTCTTCAGTTCCATGAAAGAAAATAATATGAGCTAATACTACAAGTAATAGGAAAAGAAATGAATGCTTTTTTCATGAAAGAAATTAAATGATAGTTTCAAGAATATAAACAAATACAAAAAAATAAAGCATTTAGCAGCTAAAGGACTCATTATAAATGCTTGGGAAATAAAAATGTCATGAATAAAGTAATAGATACTCTTCTCTAAAAGTTGTGATTAAAATAAAACAAAACTTTTTTCTGAAAAATATCGAATTTATGTATAGCCAAGTGATAGAAATATAGCCCTTAGCATATTATTCTTGTTTTCACTTTTGAGTAGTTTTTAAGTCCATTTATTTATTCATTTTACATCGTAATCTTGTCCTCTCTCTCCTCTACTCTGGATCCAACCCTCCGTTTCCGTTCCTTCTATCCTCCCATTCTTCTCATAAAAGTGGAGCTCCCATACCATCCCACCCTAGCACATCAAATCAGATCAGGATTGGACATATCTTCTTCCACTGAGTACAGGCACCATAGGCCTGGTAGGGGGAAGAGGACAAAAAACAGGCATCAGAATCCATGTCAAAGACAGCGCTACTCACCTTGCTAGGTAACCCACATGGTAGCCAAGATGCCCATCAGTTACATATGTATGGGGGGGGGCTAGGTCCAGTTCATACATGCTCTTTGATTGGTGGTTTAGTGTCTGTGAGCCCCTATGAGCCTAGGTTAGTTATCTCTGTTGATCTTCTTATGCAGTTCTTGTTCCCTCCATGTCTTTCTATCCATACTTTGCTCTGGCTAACGTTTGGGAGTGAATATCGGCCTCTGTTTGGATCCTCTGTTCCAGGGAGGTTCTCAGATGACAGTTATGCTATGCCCCTGTTTGTAAGCATGGCAGAGTGTCTTTAGTAGTGGTAGGGGTTTGCACTCTTCCTTGGGGTGGGTCTCAGAGTAGGTCCATCATTGGGTGGGCATTCCCTCTTGTGAACAGCTTAAATTAAGGTTGAAGTTTTTGTGGGTGGTTTGGTGAACTCTTCTTTCCCCTAGAAGTTCTACTTGGCTAGAAGAAGGCCTCTACTTTATGCTAGGAGTCGCAGATAGAGTCATCCCATATCCTCCCAGGGGCCTATTCTGTTGCTGGTCTCCATCTTGTCTCAGAGATGCACCCACTCAGTTCCCTATCATTCGCCTAGTCCTCTCACCTCCAGCCACTGCTCTCCCCACAACTCATCTTCTCCTTTCCCTCCCCTCTCCCTCTCCTACCCAGTTCCCTCTCTTTTTCCACTTATGCTCTCTCTTCTATTTCCCCTTCTGAGTCAGATTCAAGCTCCCTCCCTTGAGCCCTCTTAGTTGCTTAACTTCTTTGAGTCTGTGGATTGTAGTATGGCTATCAACTTCTAAGTGGCTAGAATCTGCTTATGAGTGAAAATATGGCATATGTATCTTTCTGGGTCAGGGTAACCTCATTCAGCATGCCTTTTCTATTTTTGTAGTCACATCCATTTTCTTGCAAAATTAATGATTTCCTTCTTTTAAATAGTGGAGTAGTATTCTGTTGTGTAAATGTATCATATTTTCCTTATTCATTTTTCAGTTGAGGGATATCTAGATTGTTTCCAGTTTCTGGTTATTATGAATAAAACTGCTATGAACATAGTTGAATAAATGTCCTTGCAGCATGGAGGGATAACTTTTGGGGATATGCCCAGGAGAATAGATGGATCTTCAGGAAGGACTATTCCAAATTTTCTGAGGAAGTTCAAGGTTGATTTCCAAAGTGGTTGTTCAAGTTTTCTCTCTCACCAGCAATGGAGGAGTCTTCTTTTTACTCCACATACTTGCCAGCATGTTCTGTCTCTTGAGTTTATGATCTAAGCCATTCTGATTGGTGTAAAATAATATCTCAGAGTCACTTTGAGTTGCATTTCCCTGATGACTAAGGACATTGGCCATCTCTTAAAGTGTTTCTCAGCCATGTGAGATTCTTCTATTCAGAATTCTCAATCTAGCTATGTACCCCATTTTCTAATTGGATTATTTGCTTTATTGGTGCTTAGTTTTTTGAGTTCTCTATATATTTTGGATATCAGCCTTCTATTGGATGGAGGGTTAATGAAAATCTTTTCCCAATCTTTAGACTGCTGTCTTGTTCTATTGATATGATCCATTGCCTTTCAGACGCTTTTCAGGTTCATGAGGTCCTATTTATTGATTATTGATCTTACAGGTTAAGCTATTGGTGTTCTGTTCAGGAAGTTGTTTCTGAGTTCAAGGCTGTTTCCCACTTTCTCTTCTAGTAGATTTAGTGTATCTTGTTTTAGGTTGATATCTTTGATCCATTTGGACTTGTGTTTTGGGTGATAAATATGATCTTTTTATGTTTTCCTACATGGAGACATCCAGTTAGACAATGACCATTTTTTGAAGATGCTTTCTTTTTTTCCAATTGTATGGTTTAGGCTTCTTTGTCAAAAATCAAGGGTCAATAAGTATATTGGTTTATTTCTGGGTCTTCTACCCAATTCAATTGATCAAGGAGTCTATTTCTATGCCAATACCATTCAGTTTTTATTACTGTTGCTATGTAGTTCAACTAGAAATTAGAAATACTGATACCACCAGAAGTCTTTTTATTGTACAGAACTTTTTTTTAAGCTATTCTGGGTTTTTGTTTTTCCATATGAAGTTGAGAATTGCTCTTTCAAGGTTCCTAAGAATCATGTTGGTATTTTGTTGGGAATTGTATTGGACATATAGATTGGTTTTTGGTAAGATAGCCATTTTTACTCTGTTAATCCTACTGGTCCATTACACTTGAGATCTTTACACCTTCTGAGATGTTCTTTGATTTCTTTCTTTAGACACTTGACATTATTGACCTACAGGTCTTTCATTAATTTGATTAGAGTTACACCAAGATACTTTTTATTGTTTTTGGCCATTGTGAAGGGTTTTGTTTCTCTAACTTCTTTCTCAGTCTGTTTATCACTTGGGTAAAGGAGGGCTACTGATTTTATTTATTTATTAGTTAATTTTGCATTCAGCCACAATGCTGAGGTGTTTTTCAGCTATAATAACTCTCTGGTTGAATTTTTGGTGTCATTTATGTACAGTATCATATCATTCTTAAATAGTGATGCTTTGACATGTTTTCCAATTTGTTTCCTTTTGATCTCCTTTATTTGTCTTATAGGTGTCACTGGGACTTGAAGTACTATATAGAACAGATACTGAGAAAGTGGTCAGTCTTGTCTTGTCCCTGATTGCAGTGGAATTGCTTTGACTTTCACTTCATTTAATTTGATGTTGACAACAGGCTTGCTGAACATTGCCTTTATTGTGTTTAGGTAAGCAATTTGAATCCCTGAGCTCTCCAAGATTTTTAACATGAAGAGTTATTGGATTATGTCTTATGCTTTCTTGTCATCTAATGAAATGATCAAAAATGATTTTTTCCCTGTCAGCTTCTTTATATGATGGATTACGTTGATGAATTTTCATATATTGAACTACCCTTGTATCCCTGGGATGAAGACTACTTGAACTTGATGGATCATATTTTTGATATACTTGGGTTCAGTTTGAAAGTGTTTTATTGACTATTTTTGCATTCATGGTTATAAGTGATATTTGTCTGAAATTCTCTTTCTTGGTTGGGTTGTGGTGACCCCAGACACAGAGGTCACCACACAAGGCAGTTCTCAGGGAAAGGTGAGTACACTGTCTGCCTGCTCCTTCAGCTTCCTGTTGGTTGGCAGAGACAAACAGATAAGACAGGGGTGATGTCTAAGCATTTCCCATTTTAATGTTTCATTCTCTGGCTTATATACAGAACCAAATGGAGGATTTTCACATGGGCCAATGACATTAAAGGTCATCCCATCATACCACATAGCACAAGCCTGGTAACATGGAGATCATGCACGGATCACAAACAAGGAAGTCTTGCTCACCCAATTAGCTATACCCTTGATCAGGCTTCAACTCCACCCAGCATCTTCCAGCTGGCACCATCTTAGATATCTCCCACAAGTTAACCTTCATTTTCCCCAAAATGAGGCATTTCTCATAAGCCTCCATTTCCCAGGTCTCCACATTGGGTCTTTGTGTGTTTGTTGTATGAGAGTGATTGTAGCCTCATAGAATGTGTTTGGCAATGATTCTTCTGTTTCTATTTTGTGGAAGAGTTTGAGATGTATTGGTATTAGCTCATTGAAAATGTGGTAGAATTCTGCTCTGACATCATCTGGCCCTAGGCTTAGATTGTTTAGAAAATTTTAATAACTGCTTCTATTTCCTCAGGGGTTATAGGATTATTTAAATTGTTTATCTCACCTTGATTTAAATTTGGTAAGTGGAATCTATTGAGAAAAATGTTTATTTCATTTCCATTTTCCAATTCTTTGTTGTACTGGCTTTTGAGGTAAGACTTAATGATTCTTTGGGCTTCCTCAGTGTCTGTTGTTATGGTCACCTTTTCACTTTTGATTTTGTACATTTGGATATTGTCTTTCTGATTTTTAGTTAATTTGGCTAAGGGTTTGACTATTTTGTTGATTTTCTGAAAGAACCAGCTCTTGGTTTTGTTGATTCTTTGTATTGTTCTCTTTGTTTAAAATTCATTGATTTCAGCTCTATGTTTTATTATTTCCTGCCATCTTCTTCTCTTGGGTGTGCTTGCCTCTATTTTTTTCTAGAGATTTCAGGTGTGCTGTTGTACTGTTTGTATGAGATTCTAATAGAAGTTAGTTAGTATAGAGTTCAGCCTACCATCTGGCAGTACATAAAGGAGGAGCTTGGTGTCCCTTGAACTTGGGGCCAAGATGGGTGGGAGCCTAGCTGAGGCTATGGCTAAGAAACCCCACAAGCCTCAGAAGCCACAGGGATCACTGGATATCAGGATATATCTTATGAAATCTTGAAACCAACAAGAATAAAAAGATGATGCTATATATAAGCCAGAGAGATCCATGAAGATCTTCCCTTTTTCCTCAGAAATTGAAAACACAATGCACACTGGAGAAGTGTACAGCAATATATGCCTTTCATCAGTATTTATTTTGCAAAAGCCCAAGCGAGATACATCCTGTAAGCCAGCCTAAGAAGGCTGGTAGAAAAGGTATGGCATAGAACCTGCAGAAAGAGAGTTCTTAAAAACTGGACATGAAAAATGCCTGTTCAGGCCCCTGAGAGTGCCGGGAGATTGAGCAAGGTGGATTGAGTTCAGAGGCCCCTTGGAGAAACACTAGGCCATGAAACATACAGGGGCTGAAGAGACTATAGAAATGAGTCTCAGCTGATGGGAGAAAGCTGACCTCGAGTTAGCGGTTAAAATTTCTGACCTCATAAACTGGGCACAATTTAGGAGTTAAAATAAACTGACCATACGAACTGGGAAAGTTAGGCCCAATGGACGCTAAGCTTTGAAAGGACTCCCTGATGGGACTGCTGTAACCAGACTGCTAAAATCAAGTGTTCCTGCATGGATCTATACTAAGAATATTAATATACACTTAAGAAAGTTAAGTTAGGGCTGGTTAGATGTTCTTAGATATAAAGTGTTTTAACAGGTACTAGGTTTTAGGTCTTAGGTATTAGGTTACAGGATATACTGCTCTCTAGGTGTTTGTTAAATATCAATAAATATAGGTGTTATAAATAGCTTTATGAAGGCACTTAGTGCTATGAACTTTTTCTCTTAGCACTGCTTTGATGGTGGCCCATAAGTTTGAGTATGCTGTACTTTCATTTTCATTGAAGTTCAGAAAGTCTTTAATTTCTTTCATTATTTCTTTCCTGACCCAGTGGTCATTGGGTAGAGAATTTTTTAGTTTCCATGACTGTGCAGACTTTTGTTATTTCTATTGTTGTTGAAGTCCAGCTTTAATCTATGGTGGTCTAATAAAATATAATGGGTTATTTCAATTTTCTTGTATCTGTTGAAGCTTTCTTTGTGACTAACTATATGGTCAATTTTGGAGAAGATTACATGATGTGCTGAGAAGCAGGTACATTCTTTTGTGTTTGGGTAAAACATTCTTTAGATAACTGTTAGGTCTGTTTGATTCATGACATCTGTTAGATTCATTATTTCTCTATTTAGTTTCTATCTAGATGACCTGTCTAATGGTGAGAGTGGATTGCTGAAGTCTTTCACTATTAAGGTGAGAGTAACTATGTGTGATTTAAGTTTTAGGAATGTTTCCTTTACAAATGTGAGCTCCCTCGTATTTAGGGCATAGATGTTCTGAATTGAGATGTCATTGTGGTGGATTCTTCCTTTGACAAGCATGAGGTTTCCTTCTGTACTTCTTTTTGATCAATTTTGGTTTGAGTTTTATTTTATCAGATATTAGAATGACTTCTCCAGCTTGCTTCTTGGGTCCATTTGCTTAGAAAAAAATTTTTCCAGTCTGTTACTCTGAGGTAAAGTCTATCTTTTTGTGTTTCTTGTATGCAAGAGAATGGTTGGTCCTGTTTATGCATCCATGCTGTTTGCTTGTGTCTTTTTATTGAGGAATTGAGCCCATTGATATTGAGTAATATTAATAACCAATGATTGTCAGTTCCTGCTATTTTAATGTTGGTGGTGTCAGTGTGTGAGGGTGCTTCTCTTTTATAGTTTTCTGCAGTGGAGTTATTGGTTTCCTATGTTTTCTTGGGTGTAGTTAACCTACTTGCATTGGAGTTTTCCTTCTGGTATCTTCAGTAGAGCTGGATTTGTGGATAGATATTGTTTAAATTTCATTTTTTGTGTGTGTGGAATATTTTTGTTTCTCCATACATGATGATTGAAAGTTTTGCAGAGTATGGTAGTCTGGGCTGACATCTGTGATCTCTTAGGGTCTGCAAGCCTTCTAGCTTTTAGAGACTCTGATGAGAAGTCAGGGGTGATTCTGACAGGTTTTCCTTTGTATGTTACTTGGCCCTTTCTCTTGCACCTTACATATTCTTTCTTTGTTCTGAACATTTATTGTTTTGATTATTATGTGGCCAGAAGAATTTCTTTTTTGGTCTAATCTATTTGGTATTCTATAAGCCTCTTGTATTTTTATATGCATAGGCTTCTCTTATTTTAGGTTTGGGAAATTCCCCTTTATGATTTTGTTGAAATTTTTTTCTGGTCGTTGAAGGTGAGAGTCTTCTCTTTTCTATGCCTATTATTCTTAGGTTTCATCTTTTCATTTCTGGGATTTCTTGGATGCTTTATCTTAGGAATTTTTTAGATTTCACATTTTCTTTGACCAATATATTGATTTATTCAATTGTGTCTTTGACACCTAAGATTCTCTCTTTTGTCTCTTGGATTCTGTTAATGAAACTTGTTTCTGTAGTTACTTTTCTCTTTCCTAGGTTTTCCACCTTCAGGATTGTCTTAGTTTATGTTTTCTTTATTGCTTCTAAATCAATTTACAGGTCTTCCACAGTCTTATTCATTTCCATCTTCTGATTCATTCTATGTCCTATATTTCTTTTTTTTTTTTTTTTTTTTTTTTTTTTTTTTTTTTTTTTTTTTTGGTTTTTCGAGACAGGGTTTCTCTGTGTAGCCCTGGCTGTCCTGGACTCACTTTGTAGACCAGGCTGGCCTCGAACTCACAAAGATCCGCCTGCCTCTGCCTCCCAAGTGCTGGGATTAAAGGCGTGCGCCACCACCGCCCGGCCTGTCCTATATTTCTTTAACGGACTTTTTCACTTCCTTTACCTGTTTGATTATATTTTACTGTGTTGCTTAGCATGACTTATTCTCCTCTTTTAAGCCCTCTATTATTATCATAAGTGTATATTTATTTAAGTGACATTGTGAAGGTTGTCAATCATTTTTACCTCTCATTATACCAGTTGATTTTATACTTGATAAACTATTCAAAATATATTATCATAAATATATTGTTTATATCTTGATTTTTCGGAGATTGTATTTAATTTTTTCCATATATTTACATAATGAGTACATATTTTAAATCTTGGATACTGAGTTCATTATTGACTTTTGGGTAAGCATGTATGTATCAAAGTGTTAATAACACATTTTATCATCAATATATCATGGTAATTTTTTCCTGGAGATACTGTTTGTTAAATTCTGTTGGTAGTGATCTTCAACATAATGCTGATTATTTCTTCCTCTCTAATGTATTTCATAAAAATTGGATAAAATATGTAATAATTTATAATTTATAATTTTGCACACCTGTTCTTTTGGAAAAATAAATGATATTAACAATATTAATAATATTGTGTGTGCTTTATCTATCATATTTATTTTCAATACTTGCTACAAAGGTGAATGTTATTTAAAACAGAGCTAAAGCATAGTATTCTATGCTCATGGATCATTGCTTTATTCAGTAATTATCAGAGAAGCTTCTTTCTGAAGCAGATAGGAAGAAATACAAAGACTGACAGCTAGATATGATCCAAAAGAGAAACCTTGGAACACACATCTCTAAATGGGATATTTCCAATAAACACTTACCTTCAGAGCACAGGGAACCCCATGAAGGAGGAGGGAGAAGGAATGTGGGAGTGAGAGGGGATGGAAGACAACAAGAGCATAAATCCTTCAAAATCAACAGAACAAAGCCAGATAACTCAGAAATTGAAGTAGCAACCATGGAGCCTGCACAGGTCTCCACCAGGTCCATTGTGTATATATTATGGCTTTCGGTTTAGCATTCTTTTTAATTATTATTATTTTTTAAATTTCTTCAAGTTACATCTCAGTCACAATCTCCTCCTTACCCCCACTCTGGTCTCACTCTCCCACCCTCTTCCCTCTCACCCCCATCTGCTTCCTTTTTTTTAAAGTTTAAGGTATATCTTTCCCCCCCAACAGCTCTCCCTTTCAGTCCAACAAATGGCTCTTTCTTTTATAACAACAAATACAATACAAAACAACAAAAAATAATTAGGCCACAATTATGAGAATTATAAGGCTTACCACACATTCCCAATGTGCAGTCCATATGTATTTGGCAACTGACTTTAACAATCTACCATTCAACCATCTCCATGAGTTTAAAATCTGTATCCAGCTCAGTTTCCATTCTAACTTGCCTCACAATGTTAAAATCATCTTCTTAGATCGAGAACACCCTCCTAATTCCTAAATAACTCAAAATTTGACTATGGGACTATAGCTATCTAGCCTTCAATCACATCAGAGACCTGAGAAAGATAAAAATATCTGACTATACAGGAAGTGCAGGGCCAACAGCTTCCAAAAGTAAGAAATGACATAAAACTGCCTGCCTGGACAGTTCCCAGTGTCTCTCCATACATTACAGCATCAATCTTCAGCTATTTGGCCCTGTTTCTTTGACAGACATTGACTATAAAGCAGGAATTATGAAGCACTTGTCTACTCTGTCGTGGCAGAGCTAGGCTTTTGACTTACCTGCTTCCATGGTTTCTCCTTTTTGAACAGCATTCTGTCTACAGTTGAGGCAAGGGATTTTTCTTGGCAAGTGACAGGTTTTCCTCTCATTCAACCATCTCCAATTGGAGATTCTTCAATGTTCATCATCTACTTGAAGTAGAATATGGTGTGCTGTCAGGAGATATCTCTGTGTATTGATAAAAAATAAGATTATATTTGGCTACATTGGTATTGATCTTTGTATATTGATACAACATTAATATTAACTCTTTTTAAGGTATTGTACCTAGGTAATGCTTAAAAATGAAATGTGAAGTTTTGGCCTTTTGTTAGCAACTGTCATAAAGTGTTTTATGTCATAAACTGTTTAATTAATTTATCCTTAATTAGGATAATTAAGAAATTCAAACTAATCGTCACTCAAGCATGTCATTTTGTTAGGTACTAGGGTAGTCTATCACAATTATTTTCTAAGTTAATCAGAAATGAAATTGATAAGAGAGACAAGCAACATTTGCTTATCGAAATATAAGGAAATAAATAGGTGGTCTTCAGAAAACTCAAGAATTTTGTAGAATAGGGCATTCAAAGATGTTCTCTTAACTCAAGATTTTTTTATATTGAGAGATGTCAGTTTAGTATTTTTATGGGACTACTGATTTGTGAACAGTTGATTTGCTGATTCTTATGCCTGCTTTTGGGATACTTTTTCTTATGTTGGGCTGTCTATCTGACTTTGATGTGATGGTTTTTACTTTATGTTATTATATTTTATTTTGTTATGTTTATTACTTTCTCCTAGAAGACTATTCCTTTCTATTGAGAGACAGAAAGGGGGTGAATCCAGATGGTGGGGGGTGGGGTGGGAAGAAACTATGAGGAGTAGAAAGCAGAGAAATCATATTCAGAATATTTTGTATGAAAAAAGAATTCATTTTTAATAAAAGTAGGAAGAAATGATACACCTGGAGTTTCATGAAGTATATCACTCAATATGTATATGAGGCCAACTCCAGAGATTAGCTCATAAGAACTAATGCAAATAATATATAAAACTTTTAAAAATGAGTATTCTCCTGTCATTTCAGTGTATTTAGCAATGTAAACATCTATTCTTAGTTTTGCTGGCCATTTGTCCTGAGGACCAATACTTAAAACAATGAAGGTAAAATCACCGGTGAATTGTTAATGCTAGGGCTACTGCATAGAAAGAAGAGACTTCCAGACTTCAGTCTTTGAAAAAGGTCTTTCACTTTTCTTTGTCTTGGGCTTCACTACTGCTCATTCTCAGAATGATCCTTTAAAATTAATTCAAGTTGTAATATTACCTTTAACAACTAATACATAATATTCAATAATGTGTATGTATAGCAAAGCCATATATAAAATGAGATATATCCTTCACTATATTACTAATCTATTAATAGTTTTATTTTATTGATTATAGAACAATTTTAATCTCACATATATATGTAAATATAAAGTGTATGGGCTGCTTGGTACTCAGGTGGATCCCTTAGCAATTGGAACAGGGACTTTCTCTGACTTGGACAAGTTTGTTTCCCTCCAGAGCCTAATTTCCTAGCAGAATTGCCTTGCTTTGTCTCAGTGAAAGAGGAGGCAATGACTCCTGATGTGATTTGATATCCCAGATTATGTTGGTACTGGGTTGGGGCAAAGTATAGGGAAAGTGGATGGGAGGTTGGGACTGGGAAGAGGTAGGGGAATGGTGATTTAAAAAAATAAAGAGGAAAAAATAATTAATGTATGATATTCAATAATGTATAAATATAGCAAATGCCATGTATATTATGACATATAACACTCACTATATAGTAATATAGTAATAGTTTAATATTATTGATTATAGAATCTCACATATAGATTTTAATCTCACATATATATTTCATACATATTTATGCATTGTATTATAATATGTAAATATCACATTCTATATATAATTATGCATAACATTTCATGCATAATTTATAAATTATATATAATATTTTATATATATAAAAAAAACGAAACATGAAGCCATAAGAATGGCTTAAGAAATAAGATAGATTGTTGTCTGTTCCTATGCAGAGAAGAATGCGAGCTGTACTTCAGTATACAAACTTTTAGCATTGAGTTTGGTGCTAAATTTGTATCACTAATTTCTGGAAAGTGGCTTAGGTTCAGATCAATATTCATGGAGCAAAGACATAGAGCAGAGTATATTTTATTCATGCAAAAATTGTTCAAAATATTCAGAAACCAAATGTCAGCAGTAACAGTGTAATAGAAAGTTCTAGCTTTCTGTTTAAGAAAGCAGAGATGGCGGCGGCCCACAAAGATGCATTTTGAATGTGGGAAAAACAACTATAACACCACAGAGTTATAAGACGCTGAGCAAAAATCTGAGTGCCACGAACCCACTGGGTTTCACAGCGACCCAGGGACCATTAAAAGTCCCTGGGCAGGACACTCCTCCCCTCTCTCGGACACTCACAAAAACAGACAGGCAGGAACCATAGAAGCCGCTGAATCTAGGAATCAGGAATCCTCACCCTGAGAGGGACAGGGTAAGAGCCACTCAAATACCCAAAGGGCAGCTCCGAACTCCAGACAGGGCTACTTACCAGTCTCCTGGATGCCCAGATTCCACGTAGGCATTTCAGCTATTTAGTGAAGGGTTGGCGGAGCCTTGGGAGTGGGATGTCCTCTGAGCTGAACCACAGCACGATCTGAGCGTCAGGGCAGTGGCACAGCACTGGGTCCACAGAGGCATTTTGGAAAGCACTAGCATATTTGGGCTTCCCCAGACAGGTGTCAGACATACATACAGGCCCCCCTATTGGACTTGTGGTCACTAGGAAGAATGCTGCAGCTGGACAGAGCAGCAGGATACACTTCAGGCAGCAGATTACACTGCAGTGTACCTGAACTTGGAAGCCAGTGGCCCCAATTGCCAGTATCCAAATTCAGCTCCAGACACACATAGGTGAAGCTGTGAGAGATGAAGAAAGGCAAGCAGCCGTGTATGGAAACCAGATTTGTTCTCCACAGGGTCCAAGCCCTGGTTAGATTGTGGGGTTATTATCAGACTTTTTTGTTTGTTCTGGCCCTTCTGGCCGGAAACCAGCTCTTCAGCATATATAGTTCCACCACTGGAACAGTGAGCTCTTGGAAACACACTGAGAACCTCCACACACAAGGCTCCATCCAGCCTGTAGGAAGCTACAGATCACCAAGCGATATGACTACCACACCAAAGCGCCCCCCTTGGCACCAAACACAGAAGGGATCAGGAACAAACAGCTAAGAACAGCCAAAGGCTAATGGTCAGTGAAAAAACAGAGCCAAAAAAAGTCAGGGAAATATGACTCCATCAAAATGCAGCTATGCTAGTACAGCAAGCTCTGAACACTTCACCACAGCTAAAACACATGAAAACGATGACATATCTACATTCTAGAAGGTGATAGAGTCCTTTCAAGAAGAATTTAAATCTCTGAAGGAATTCAAAGAATCCACAAATTTACAAGTGAAAGCAACAGAGAATACCATTAGAGAGCTCCAAGCCAAAGTGGCTCAACTTGAACAGGAAAGAGACAAGGCAATGAAAGATATAAAAGATATGAAAGATTATATAATCAGATATATTTATCCCTCTCAGGTCTCTGAGGTGGTTGAAGAATAGATAGCTAGAGTCTCACAGTTAAATTTTGAGTTGTTTAGGAATCAAGAGGGAGTTCTGGATCTAAGAAGATATTTTTAAAATTATGAGGCAAGTTAGTATGAAAGCTGAGTTAGATATAGAACTTTAAACTCATGAAGATGGTTAGATAGTAGAATGTTAAAGTCAGGTGCCAAATACATATGGACTGGACATTGGGAATGTATGCTAAGCCATATAACTCTTATAATTGTGGCCTATTTATTTCTGTTGTTTTGTATTGTATTTGTAGTTATAAGAAAAAGAACCATTTTGTGGACTGAAAGGGAGAGCTGTTGGGGGGAAAAAAGAAATACGTTAAACTAAAAAAAAAAAGGGGGGGAAGAGGATGGGGGGTTGAGGAGGAGGAGGGTGGAAGGGTGGGACTGGAGGAGGGAGTAGGGAGGGGATTGTGATTGAGATGTAACTTGAAGAAATAAAAAATAAATTGTTAAAAAAAAAGATATGAAAGATTTCCAGACAAAGACAAGCAAATTGGATGAGGAAACGTAAAAAACGAATAAAATCTTTCAAGGCATGAAACTGGAAATGGAAGCAATAAAGAAAACACAGTCAGAGATAAGAGTGGAAGTAGAGAATCAAGGGAAGAGAACGGGACCTACAGACATGAGTATCAAAAATAGGATACAAGAGATGGAATACAGGATCTCAGGCATGGAAGATTTGATGGAAGAAATCAGTACAACCAAAGAAAACGAGAAACTAAAAAAGTCCTCACCCATAACATCCAAGAAATCAAGGACTCAATGAAAAGATGGAACCTAAGAATTATAGGCATAGAGGAAAGAAAAGACTCCTGACTCCAAGGTCCAGGAAATATCTTCAACAAAATCATAGAAGAAAACTTCACAAACCTAAAGAAAGAGATGCCAGTAAAAATCCAAGAGGCTTACAGAACACCGAACAGAATAGATCAGAAAAGAAACTCCTCTCGTCACATAATAATAGAAACTCCAAATGTAGAGAACAAAGAAAGGATATTAAAAGCTGTAAGAGAAAAAGGTCAAGTAACATACTATGGCAGACCCATCAGAATTATACCTAACTTCTACTCAGAAACTTTAAAAAACAGAAGGGCCTGGGCAGATGTCCTACAAGCCCTGAGAGAACATAGGTGCCCAGCCAGACTACTACACTCAGCAAAACTCTCTATCAACATAAATGGACAAAACAAGATATTCCATGACAAAACCTAATTTAAACAATATCTACCCACAAACCTAGCCCTACAGAAGAAACTAGAAGGAAAATTCCAACCCAGAGAAGATAACTATACACAAGAAAACAGAGGAAATAGAAAACTCCACTGCAACTAAACCAAAAGAAAGACAAAACCACCACCTCCATCAAAATAATAGGAAATAATTTGCTCACTAATATCCATCAGCATCAATGGACTCAACTCCCCAATAAAAAGACACAGGCTTACAGATTGGATCCATAAGCAAGACCCATCATTTTGCTGCATGCAGAAAACACACCTAACTAACAAAGACAGATGCTACCTCAGAATGAAGGTCTGGGAAAAGGTTTTCCAAGCAAATGGACCCAGGAAGCAAGCTGGAGTAGCCATCTTAATATCAAACAAAATAGACTTTCAACTGAAATTAATCAAAAAATATAGAGCAGGGTATTATTTACTTGTTAAAGAAAATATTCATCAAGAGGACATCTCAATATTGAACATTTATGCACCTACATTTGTAAAAGAAACTCTTCTAAAGCTTAAAACACATCGATCCCCACACATTAGTAGTGGGAGACTTCAACACCCCACTCACAACCATGGACAGATCATCAAGACAGAAACGGAACAGAGAAATAATGAGTCTAACAGACCTGATGAACCAAATAGACCTAACAGATATCTACAGAACATTTCACCTAAACACAAAAGAATACAACTTCTCAACACCACATAGAACCTTCTCCAAAATCGACCATATAGTCTGACACAAAGCTAGCCTCAACAGATACAAGAAAATTGAAATAACTCCTTGTATCTTATCAGACCACCATTGAATAAAGCTGGACTTCAAGAACAACAGAAAGTCTACACACACATGGAAATTGAACAACTCCTTACTAGATGACTGCTGGGTCAGGGAAGAAATAAAGAAGGAAATCAAAGACTTCTTAAAATCCAACGAAAATGAAGGCACAACATACCCAAACCTATGGGACACAATGAAAGCTGGGCTACGAGGAAAGTTCATAGCACTAAATGCCTTCAAAAAGAAAATTGTGACAGCTCATTTTAGCGAATTAACAGCTAAATTGGATGAATTGGGGGAAAAAAAGAAGCAAACACTCCCAAGAGTAGCAGAAGGCAGGAAATCCTCAAACTTAGGGCTGAAATCAACAACTTAGAAACAAAAAGAATGATACAAAGAATCAATGAAACCAAGAGTTGGTTCTTTGAGAAAATCAACAAAATAGACAATCCCTTAGCCAAGTTAACTGAAAGACAGAGGGAAAAAACCCAAATTAACAAAATCAGAAATGAAAAGGAAGAAATAACAACAGATATTTTGGAAATCCAGGGAATATTTAGTTCCTACTTACACACCTATGGTCACCTAAATTTTGACAAAGAAGCCAAAACTGCACAATGGAAAAAGGACAGCATCTTCAACAAATGGTGCTGGTCACACTTGATGTCTACATGTAAAAAAATGAAATTAGACCCATACTTATCACCTTTTACAAAACTTAAGTCCAAGTGGATCAAAGACCTTAACATAAGGCCAGTCACACTAAATCTACTGGAAGAAAAAGTGGGAGAAACCGTCAAACCAAATGGCACAGGTGACAACTTCCTGAACAGAACACAAACAGCTCATGACCCAATCAATAAATGGGACCTCATGAGACTTAAAAGATTCTGTAAGGCAAAAGACACTGTCTTTGAACAAAACAGCAGCCTACAGATTGGGAAAAAATCTTCACCAACCCCACAAAGGAGGAATTCCTAAAGGCTGAGAGACACTTGAAGAAATGCTCAGTATCCTTAATCATTAGAGAAATGCAACTCAAGATGACTCTGAGATTCCATCTCACACCTGTCAGAATGGCTAAGATCAAAAGCTCAAATGACAGCACATGCTGGCGAGGGTGTGGAGAAAGAGGAACACTCCTGCATTGCTTGTAGGAGTGCAGGCTCATGTGACCACTATGGAGGTCAGTCTGGTGATATCTTAGAAAACTTGGAATAGCTCTGCCTAGGAACCCACCCATACCACTTCTGGGTATACACCCAAATGACTCCTCACAGAATCATAAGGAAGTTTCCTCATCTATGTTAATAGCAGCCTTATTTGTAATAGCTAGAAACTGGAAACAACCCAGATGTCCCTCAACTGAAGAATGTATTAAAAAACTGTGGTACATCTACATAATGGAATATTACTCAGCTACCAGAAACAATGAAATTATGCAATTTGTATCCATATGGATGGAACTAGAAAAACTCATCCTGAGTAAGCTAACCCAGACTCAGAAGGATACACATGGCATCTATTCACTTATAGTCAGATTTTAGTCATATAGTATGGGATAACTATACTACAACCAATGCACCAAAGGGAACATCGACATAGACATTTTTTTTCCCTGTCAATGAGACACTTTTCCCTAGTAATTCTGTCTTGTAGGCCCCCAGTGTTTGGGAAGGCTCTTGGCCCTCATATGACTGACTAACTGCGGGGGGGGGGGACTGTTATGTGGGGACACTCCACTGCAGAGAAGTGGTATGTAAGGTTCAGGGGGTTGAGGGTGGGAGGGCAGGACTGGGAGGGGTACAAAGAAGACACTCTGATGGAGATGTAACCTGAAGCAATAAATAAATAAATAAATAAATAAATAAATAAATAAATAAAAGTTCTAATGTTATTACTCAAATATTTTCTTGTTCATGATTTCTTTGACTCTGTCTTTGAGTTCATTCAGAAGATTTTACAATGACCTAGAAACTTTATATGATTAGTTAATTTTTTTTAGAAAATCATTCAAAAATGTTATATTCTCTAGTTAAAGTTATTGTTACTTGTTTCTTTGGGTACTCTCAACATATGAAAATAAAAGATAAAGTTAATACCTTTATGGGCAAAGATCTATCATAATTCTGATGAGAATGTGAACTTAGAGGAGTTCCTTAAAACTGTAGAAGAGGCTGTGCCCTTTCCATTAGAGCTTGGATTTGCTGTCATCACTCAGAGTCTATTTAGAAAACTACCACTTATTCACACTTATAACACTAAACAAACGATGGCCCTGAAGTCATCAGGTGCTATTTGAAGCTATTATTAAAGCCTTATTTTGCTTAATTTAAGTTCCATTACATGCTGTTCTAAAGTAAGTCATTGTTTATGGGAGTAGAATTTCAAATAAATCTTTTATTACTTAATATAGATGTGGAGAACTTTAAAGGTATGCTTATTTAGTAAATTTCAAGTATGTACTGTTTTCAAAAGGGAAATAAATAGAATGTGTTGAACTCATTTATCTTGTTATATTCTGGG
This sequence comes from Lophiomys imhausi, assembly GCA_907164525.1. Classification (NCBI taxonomy): domain Eukaryota; kingdom Metazoa; phylum Chordata; class Mammalia; order Rodentia; family Muridae; genus Lophiomys; species Lophiomys imhausi. The sequence continues at coordinate 4,117,015 of CAJQZJ010033173.1, read as the reverse complement.
AAGATCTTATCACATTCCTGATTAATGAATGGACACTGGAAGTTGGGTCTTGATCTATACTCACACAAAACCTGGAAAAAAAGAACCAATAATATGTCTGTTTATTAGAATTTAGTTAGATATCCAATTATACATGATCTTAATAATTTAACTGTGAATATTTAATAATAATTAAATTTCAATATTTAATAATGTAGAATACTATGGTAACAGTACTCACTTTTCTATATTATATCATTAATAATTCATTGACTAAAGGATTCCTAATATATAGCTCAGGATGAAAGTGGTATTCATAAATCTAGAGCACATTAGAGGAAGTAGACATAATTTCACAGAAGAGTATTAAGGTCTGTCTGTCTCCGGTGGATTTAACAGCTGCTTTACCAAAAAGAGACTCACACTACTGTGTTTCTATATAATACACAAAAGTTTTACACACATAATTATTATTTTCTTAATAATTTATTTTTTATTTCTTCAAGTTACATCTCAATCACAATCCCCTCCCTACTCCCCCCTCCAGTCCCACCCTTCCACCCTCCTCATAAGTTTAAGGTATTTATTTTTCCCCCCACTGCTCTCCCTTTCAGTCCAAATAATGGTTCTTTTTCTTATAACTATAAATACAATACAAAACAACAGAAGTAAATAGGCCACGATTATAAGAGTTATATGGCTTAGCATACATTCCCAATGTCCAGTCCATATGTATTTGGCACCTGACTTTAACATTCTACTATCTAACCATCTCCATGAGTTTAAAGTTCTATATCTAACTCAGCTTTCATACTAACTTGCCTCATAATTTTAAAAATATCTTCTTAGATCCAGAACACCCTCTTGATTCCTAAACAACTCAAAATTTAACTATGA
>CAJQZJ010033173.1:4091357-4111139 GCA_907164525.1 Lophiomys imhausi | reverse complement strand
GCAAGGCTGGATCATCTGGGCCACTCGTCTTCTTTGGTGTCTGATCTTACACACATAATTATGCAGGAAATATATATGTTTACATTTTCCAATACATAGAAAAATCATAACTGAGATTTCAATAAACTGTCTTTTATTACTATAATTGTTAGAGATATTTTTATAATAAATACTTTTTCAAGCTAATATATCATATATGCATGTTTCTTTAATTAAAGTGATCATTTTTATGATTTGGATGAATATATCTAATATACAGACAGTTGGTGATCCTAAAATAAAACTATACAGACTAGAAGTCAAAGGCTACAATGTTAAATGTAATGTTCAGAATGGCACTTTATATTATATTTATGTTACATTTTGTCCATGGTAATTAATTCAAATTACCAAATAAGGCATAAATAATTGCAAATTAAAATCTATAGATAAATAGAAGTACCTTGCCTTGTATAATTATAGAACAAGAAGAAATCATTCATAAATTTGGCTTAATAAATTTTTTCCTATTGGTAAAAATAATTCTGAAGATTATTGTCAGATTGTCATAACATATTGTTGTCCCTTGTGTCTATATCTGATATTATCTCTTTTACCCAACTTCCTAGTCAGTATATCTTTCCATTGATTCAAGCCTGTCATGTCATATATTTGGTTCATGTAAATGTTTTCCAATTGCTTAAATGCCCCATAACATCATTGTGTATATGCCTTGTTTCTTCCCTAATTATATATATGTTGTTTGAAGGCAGGGACTATAGCTTATGTTATGAACTTTTAAAATCAAATTTTAAGTTAATATAATTTTTCAAGTGAAAATTTAAACTGATTTACCTATATCCAAAATAGGTACACAAAATTTTAGCACATTTCCCATAATAAGATCATCACATCCTCAGTCTTACTTCTAGTTTTGTAAATCTCTGTGACTAATATAGTGTGTTTTCACCTCAATTCATTCTAAGTGTTGATTCTGAGAGTCAATAATGTTTTTGGTGAACTTTTCTTCCATTTTACAACTTACACACACACACACACCACACACACACACACACACAGAGAGAGAGAGAGAGAGAGAGAGAGAGAGCAAGAATGTAAAAAGGAATGCTTAAAATTGCATTATGAATAAGTTTGAACATTTCATTATGGACACTTTCATTCTGTACTGTAAGTATACAACAATAAAAACATGAACTCTAATGTTGTACCGAGTAGATGAAAATTTCAGTTTTACATTAACATCTATTATTTCATTGTCTAGCTATAACTGTCTAACATTTACAACTCATAATACTCTTCATAATATTCAATGGTCTATCACATTCTAATAAAGGATACAATAATGTAAGTAATATACTGAATTTTACTTCAGAATATAGTGGAAAGTAATAAGGTAAGCTAATAGGCTAAATAAATAAATAAACAACTAAATAAAGAAGTTTGTTTTATAGGCTTAATGAAACCCTAAGTATGTGCAATAAACATATTTTACACATAAATATGTAGGTATTTTAGGTGGCATTGTTTGAAGCCTGTCTGAAGACTCTACTTTGTGCTTCAACCTTACAACAGTAGTAACTTAGCTGCAGTTAGCATTCTTGAATTAAATTAAACCTAAAGAGTTGTGGAGATATTGACTTTGGCAGACATTATCCATATGTAGAGTTACTAATCAGCATGCTTTAATGGGTTTCATGAGCTATTTCACTTGTGAGATTATTGGTTTCCATGGCTTTCAAAGCACAAAGGAGAAGGGACTAAGAAGAGCCCCAAGTGCAATGAAGTTCAGTGTTCAATACTAAATGAAAGCCTTTTCTGGAATAAATGTTCTTTCTGTTTTTAGTTTTCAGTTTTCTGAATAAACTGATTTTGAAAACATTTGTGAGGGTTCACCCACCTTTTACTAGACAATGTATTTTCTGGACTCTTATCCTAACATTTCTGTAGTGTTTCCTATAATTCAGTATGTCTTTACAGAGGTGTAGAGATACTGACATGAAAAACATTGAAAGGAGACTCATAGGTGAATACAGACAAGCACTTGAAAAAAACCAGAAAGAACAAATATTGATAAGAGCTGATTTCTGCCACTTATTTTCATGTTTCTGTAACTTGCCATTGCCTTTATTGTATTGTTTTCATTCAGTAATTTTAAAGGGTGAATGTGTTCAAATTCAAAGAGAAATTTCAAGGCACAGTTTTACTAAAGACATTTGCATGGATCTTTGTTTCTTCCTCATAGTCTCCTATACACAAATCAAGACAAATCTACAGGATTCATAGCTCTCTGAAAGTTTTTTTTTAATATTTATTTATTACTTCAGGTTGCATCTCCATCTCAGTGTCCTCTTTCCACCCCTCCCACTCCCACACTCCCACCCTCTACACCCTATCAGAGGAGTGGAGTGTCCCTACAAAACAGTCCCCTGCCCCATTTCAACAGTCATATGAAGGCAAAAAGCCTCCTCATGCACTGGGAGCCTACAAGGCAGCACCACTAGGGCAAAGTGTCTCATTGACAGGAAACAAAGTCTATGTTCCTGTTCCCCTTGGTGCATTTATTGCAGTATAGATATGCTGTACTATATGGCTAAAATTCGATTATAAGTGAATAGATGCCACATAGATCCTTCTGAGTCTGGGTTAGCTGACTCAGGATGAGTTTCTCTAGTTCCATCCATTTGGCTGCAAACTACAAGATTTCGTTGTTTCTGATGGCTGAGTACTATTCCATTTTGTAGATCTATCACAGTTTTTTAATCCATTCCTCGGTTGAGGGCCATATGGGTTGTTTCCAGTTTCTAGCTATTACAAATAAGGCTGCTATGAACAGAGATGAGGAAACATGTTTGTGGTATGGTGAGGAATCATTTGGAAGTATACCCAGAAGTGGCATGGCTGGGTCTTGAGGTAAAGCTATTCCAAGTTTTCTAAGACTGATTTCCATAGTGGTTGTACAAACTTGCATTCCCAACAGCAATGGAGGAGTGTTTCCGTTCCTCTACAATATTGCCAGCATGTGCTGTCATTTGTTCTTTTGGTCTTAGCCATTCTGACAGGTGTGAGCTGGAATCTTAGAGTCCTCTTGGGTTGCGTTTCTCTGATGATTAAGGATGCTGAGCATTTCTTCAAGTGTCTCTCAGCCTTTAGGAATTCCTCCTTTGTGAATTCTCTGTTTAGCACTTTTCCCCATTTTTAGATCAGATTATTTGGTTTCTTGACATTTACTTTCTTGATTTCTTTGTAAAATTTGGATATTAGCCCTCTGTCAGATGTGGGGTTGGTGAAGATTTTTTTTTCCCAATCTGTAGGCTGCCGTTTTATTCAAATGACATTGTCTTTTGCCTTACAGAAGCTTATCAGTTTCATGATGTCCCATTTATTGATTGTTGGTCTTAGATCTTGACGTGTTGGTGTTCTGTTCAGGAAATTGTCACCTGTGCCAATGATTTTGAGGGTTTTCCCTACTTTCTCTTCTAGTAGATTTAGTGTGTCTGGCCTTATGTTAAGGTCTTTGATCCACTTGGACTTAAGTTTCATACAAGGTGATAAGTATGGGTCCAATTTCATTCTTTTACATGTGGACAACCAATTCGACCAGCACCATTTGTTGAAGATGCTGTCCTTTTTCCATTGTGTGGTTTTGGCTTCTTTGTCAAAAATTAAGTGACCATAGGTGTGTGGGTTCATTTCTTGGTCTTCACTTCAATTCCATTGATTTTTTTGGTCTGTTTCTATACCAGTACCATGCTGTTTTTATTATTATTGCTCTGTAGTAAGCTTGAAATCTGGGATGGTGATACCTCCAGAATTTTTTTTTATTATTGTACAGAATTGATTTAGCTATTCTGGGTTTTTTGTTATTTCATATGAAATTGAGAATAGCTGTTTCCAGGTCTATAAAGTATTGTGTTGGTATTTTGATAGGAATTGCATTTAATCTGTATATTTCTTTTGGTAGGATGGCCATTTTTATTATGTTGATACTACCTATCCATGGGAGGTCTTTCAATTTTCTGATGTCCTCTTCAATTTCTTTCTTCAAAAACTTGAAGTGCTTGTTGTACAGGTCTTTCCTTTGCTTGGTTAGAATTATCCCCAGGTATTTTATATTGTTTATGGCTATTTTGAAGGGTGTTGTTTCCCTATGTTCTTTCTCAGCCCATTTATTTGTTGTATAAAGAAGGGTTTGTGATTTTTCTGAGTTAATTTTGTATCCAGCAACCTTGCTGAAGGTGTTTATCAGCTGTAAGAGTTCTCTGGTGGAATTTTTTGGATCACTTATGTATACTACCATATCGCCTGAAAATAGGTATAGTTTGACTTCTTCATTTCCAATTTGTATCCCCTTGATCTCCTTTAGCTGTTTTATTGCTCTAGCAAGAACTTCAAGTACTATTTTGAAGAGATATGGCAAAAGTGGACATTCTTGTCTCGTCCCTGAGTTTAGAGGAAATGCTTCAAGTTTCTCTCCATTTAATTTGATTTCGGCTACAGGCTTGTTGTATATTGCCTTTATTATTTCTAGATATGGTCCTTGTATGTCTGTTTTCTCCAGGACTTTTAGCATGAAGGGGTGTTGGATTTTGTCAAATGTTTTTTCTGCATCTAGAGAGATGATCATGTGTTTTTTTTCTTTCAACTTGTTTATATGGTGAATTATGCTGATGGATTTTTGTATGTTGAACCCTCCATGCATTACTGAGATAAAGCCTACTTGATCGTGTTATTCTATAACCAAAAGACGACATAATGTAAGATTCAATGTGATTCATTTTCCCCCAGCACTTGCAAAGAATAAAGTTGAGGCCTAAATTTTGGCATATTTCCCTCTAATTTTAAACAAAAGGCCCCTTGAAATTAGAGGAGAACAGGGATCATGGAGCAAAAATGTCTTGAAACAGGTAGGAGTAGGGATATATTGCACTTATTTATAAATAGACCTGCAGAAGGAGATATCCAAACTGGAGATATGAGAATAGGCATTGGCATCACTGACTGGAGAGGACCTAATTCCCTGATTTTTGTACCCTGCAGAAGTTGTAATGATTTATCTATATACTAATTATGGAGAGAAGATTAACCTTTACTATGAGACCTGACATGTAAGGTTTTCCAATTGTCTATTGTTGGGACTATGAAAATAACCAGTGGATTTAGTCTAGAATTGAACTCCTTGTATATAACTTTCAGATATGTTTTATATATCAAATTATCTCAGATAGAATTATTAGTAATTTAACTTTACATGTTAACACATATTGGGGAACTGTCTACTGTAAAGGCTGAGACAAAAGAATCATTGGCCTCAAGTTAAAGATATGCCTGGTTAATACAATGATATCCTTTTTGGATTTCGTTTTGTTTTTCTTTATGGAGAAAGAAAAGAAACAGTAACTATTTTTTTCCAACTGTTTAACTCAAGTTGAAGTATCCTTTCCTCAACAGCTGTCTGTAACCAGGTGAAGTTTGGAAGACTGAGTAAGCTCACAAATATAAAAGAAGGAAAGAGCCATCACCATGGTTCTATAAGCCGATAAATGATTGTTAGTGAAGACAAGACTTACAGAGCTGCTCTCACATTGGTCTGGGAACTGCCAGGATGTAACCAGAATGAATTTTCAAGAGACTGCCTCTGTCTCACCATTTTCCTGTAAGCAATCCAAATCAGCCCACCTGGGTATTCACATTATATCTGGTAAATGTTGTCAGTGTCCTTCCTAGAGTGAATAGACATTGGTTCCAATATTTCCCTGGACAAGTCACACAACATGTTGGATTCTTCATGAGAAAGGCATTTAAAATGTTGAAAAAGAACATGAAAAACCTTTAAAACATTCTAAATACTTCATGCTACATACCTTTCTTGTAAAACGAAACTGACTCTCTTAGAAACAATATAATAAAATTGACAATATATGAAACATACATGATCTTTTAGCAGAAATAAATATGTGATAAAAATGGGACCATTAGTAATATGAAACATGAACACATTACAGTAGAGACCTCAAGTTATATAAATAAAATTGTCTTTAATTTTATGTATAGCTTTAGACAAGTTTTTTTTATCTTTCCAGTTTTTGCTTTTAATTTATTAGTATTAAATTCATAGAATATTCATAATAATACTAAGCCTTTAACATTTGTAGAGTTGCTTGACTGCTTAGACTTGGTTTTCATATATTCTTCATGATAACTTCACAGAAATACTCCTCGGTTGTTGAAAAAACAGTTAATTAAATTATTTACTCAGTATTTATATTATCTTTATTGGTTTCCGGTGTAAATCTTTAACCCGCCATTATAAATGAATGCACACAGACACCATATGGATCTTTACAAGCCTAGGCCAGAGTTGTACAATCTTAGCCCATCTAAGCTAGCTCATAATTCTATTACCCAAATATGACCCCACATATATATACATACATCCCTTTGGACTATTATTCTCTACACTAAGCCGATTTTCCAGGCCACATGGAAGGACCTTCTTTAATCTACCCCATGGCGTGTCTTCCTTGTTTACTCCTGGCTTCTTCTCCGGCCTTCTTCCCCTTCCCAAGATGTCTTTAGACAAGTTTTAAAAAGTAATACAAACATTTTCATTCTGAAAAGAAAAAGAAAATGTATATAAAGCAACACATTAATACTACAATTATTCCAATTTATAATCCTACTGGAAACTAATGTTATAAAAAGTATTTTCAAAGACATACTGACTTGCTTATTTCAAAACAGACTCAGATAAAACATGCTGTGCTTGACAAAGATACCAAATTTAATTTGTTTGACTCTTGATTGTGCAAACATTTATCAAAACAGCAGTAGATATAAATCAGCTATTTATTAGGCAATTCAAATAATATTCCCTAATAAGCATTTCTTTCAAACATATGAATGCTTATGTGTGACTTTGTATGCAGGTCTAAAAATGAAGCTTAACAGCAAATAATAAGCATATTCAAATGATATCTAATTACAATGGAAGTATTAACTTTTCTTCTAATTTTGCTTAAATTTCCCTGCTATGTTTAATAAGCTATAGTAACAAACTGTCTCTGGAAGTTAAAAAGCTTAGAAATGAATTGTCATATTCATATCTTGATGATGATTTCAAATAGTAGTATAAATCTGCATGTCATAAAAGCTGATTGTATACATATCAAAATACACTCTTAATTACAACATTCAGATCAAGTCAGTGTTAGAATTCACCTGCATTAAACTCAAAGCAGTAGCTATTATTCACTAGGGGAGGGTAACTGGCTGTTAATATTTCTGACACTTTGAGGGTATGTGATATCACAATCCATACTAACAGGAATGCCAGGTACCCCACTTACAAAAACCAAATGTGTAAACTATTACCACATCATGAAACCATGGAAATGTTAACTATTTCTTCAGTTGGTATGTCCTGCCCAGACATAGCAATATTTACCTCAAACTTCATGACTTCAAGGTATTATACTGCCCCTAATTTTAATATTCCTTAAAGCTGTAGAGTTAGGGGTCTTAATTTCTTGAACTTATCCACTACTCACTGTTAGAAGAGATTCATCTCAACCTGGAATTTTCTTTGGCATTGCCAGGTGAATAATTGATTTATTACTATGGGTCTCTGATTACAAAAGTATCATTGTAAGCCTTTATTTTACTATCTCACAAACAATCAATTATGTATTTAACCAGACCTACCACACACTTAAATTTTGTAACATGTTATTTACTAGTACTAGTTACATGTTATTCAATTAGATTTTATTACCTAGTCAAGAGACTGTCCTGCTTTGTGTATCTGATGAAAAGTTTAGGTACTACACATATAGAGGGAAAGCTCAAAGCAAGTATGTGACTTTAGGCTGTCATTTATGGCATACAAATGTGCATTCACTACAAATATACAGGTATATGTGATATTTAAAGTAGTTTCACAGCATTTCAATGAGCATTCATGTTGACCACATCTGACAAAGCCTACTACTTGAAATAATTTGTCTGGGAAATCTGCAAAAGATCTATAAAGGATCCCTGATAATATTTACCAAAAACAAAGTGCACATTTAAATACTTTAAAACTTAATGACTTATCATTACAACTTCTCAAGATTTTAGTTGTTCCATTTATACAAATGCCTTATGTGAATGCAGTGCCAAACATATGTACTTAATGAGCTATACAGACTAACTCAACTATGAAAGCCAACATTAAAAATCCCCTACAACAATCCGTCCTTACACTCATGGATACATGCAATCTTCATCCCTCATCAAGAAAACTTTTGTTGCAACAGACAGAGACCATTACAGAAAACCACACCCAATCAAAGTGCATCATTGTGGAGCTCAGTCCCAAGAGATACTTTTACAAATCACTCCTGTAGCTAAAGCTCAGGGAACACTAAGGCTCAAGCTAAGAGGAGGCAAAAGCTTTTAAGAGACTGAGGATCAAGGCATTTCCTGTAAGACTATGTCTACTAGTTAGTATTACAAACCATACACCTAAAAATCTCACTAATATTAAAGCCTAAATTCCAACTTCATAGAGGTGTTACAAATGGATATGCTAACCTGGACAGAGAAAAGCTCAGGAGGCTTCAACTCTACACAAACAGCTGTTCAAAATGGAGGAAACTGAAGAAAAGGAGAGGTTGCTTTCTCCAGAGAACAGTAGACCAATTTGTTACCAGTACCAAATGGTTAGCTCTTAAAACTTACATACAGGTGACAGTATATGAACTTAACATATTATACTTAGAAAAATATATGCATACAATAACAAATATTGAAGAAAACAGGAGAGAATTTGAAAGAAAATAAGGAAGGGGCTTTGGGAAGATTTGGACAGAGGAAAGTGAAAGGAGAAATATTGTAATTAAATAATAATCTTAAAATAATAACTCAGTACAATTTGTCAGTCTTTGCTACTTCTAAAGAACACTCGTCATTTATTTTAAACAGAAATTATCCCATACATGTACTGTGAAATATATTATATTCATGAAATTACATACAAGTTTCCCCCATATAGACATGAAGGAGTCATGAAAGTTACCCTAAGAATGATTCAAAACAGCAGGTTTTACCATGAGAAAAGTCTCCTAAGTGCTAACAGAAGCCTTGAAAAACATATTAGCGAGGATTTGATTGCTTTTTTTGGAAACTATTTTCAGAATTTCTGAAATATATTTATTTAATTTGTTCCATTATAAAATATGTAGTTTGAAATCAAAGCTCATAGGTAATGGAGAAAATCTTTCTCTAAATTTTTGCCTTTCCATTGTGAAAGTATTTAATTCATGTTAAGTATTCTGAAGTACTAGCAGTTCAAAAGATGAGGTTTGCGCAGATGAAATTTGGATCAAGTTCTTTATTAGAAGTAAGTATCTCAATGAAACTATCAAATTGTTGGATATTTTTAATGAAGTAAATACACAGAAGAGTGAACTGCTGAATGGGAAAACAACAAACAATTTTTGAGAGAAACCTGGAGAGATAATAACCAAGCAAAATAATTTCTCATTTCAGTATTTTTTGTGCTACAGGGCACAACAAACCAAAAAAATAAAAATAGGTTCATAAATCTAACTGGAAATGGGATGGAAGGATTAGGAGGTAAAGAAAAAAAATGAAATGTGATGTTTCGGCCTTTTACTACTAATTGTCATAAACTATTTAGGATAATTAAGAAATGCAAACTAACGGTTATGCAAGCCAGTCATTCTGTTAGGTACTACGACAGCCTATTATAGTTATTTTCTAAGCTAATCAGAAATAAAGCTGCTAAGAGACAAGCAACATCTGCCTACACTAATATAAGAGATAGATAGGGCCTCTTCAAAAACCTCAAGAGATCTGCAGAATATGGCATTCAAAGATGTTTTTGTAACTTTAGATTTTTTTATATCAAGACATATCAACTCTTGACAGCACTCCCTATTCTCCTCCAAGTAGAAGATGAGCATTGAAGAATCTCCAGTGGGAGATGACTGAATTAGTCGCAAGCCTATCTCTTGGTAGGAAAAGCCCCTCGCTCCAACTGTAGACAGAATGCTGTCCAAAAAGGACAAAACCTGGAAGCAGGTAAGTTGACAGCCTAGCTCTGCCAAGACAGGGTAGGTAAGTCCTTCATAACCCCTGCTCTAAAATCAATGTCTGTCAGAGAAACAGGGCCAAATGTCTGAAGATCGATGCTGTAATGTATGGAGAGAAAATGGGAACTGTCCAGGCAGCCACTGGTATGTCATTTCTTAGTATGGGAAGCTGCAGGCCCTGTACTTCCTATAAAATCAGATATATTTATTCCTCTCAGGTCTCTGAGGTGGTTGAAGAACAGATAGCTAGAGCCTCATAATTAAATTTTGAGTTGTTTAGGAGTCAAGAGAGTGTTATAGATCTAAGAAGATGCTTTTAAAATTGTGTTGCAAGTTAGTATGAATGTTGAGTTAGATATAGAACTTTAAACTCATGGAGATGGTTAGATAGTAGAATTCTAAAGTCAGGTGCCAAATACATATGGACTGGACATTGGGAATGTACGCTAAGCCATATAACCCTCACAACTGTGGCCTAATTACCTCTCTTGTTTTGTATTGTATTTATTATTATAAGAGAAAGAGCCATCTGTTGGACTGAAAGGGGAAACTGTAGGGGGAAATAAGATATACCTAAAACTTAAAAAAAATTTAAAAAATGGAAGGGGGTGGGGGTTGAGGGTGGGAGGGTGGGACTGGAGGGGGAAATAGGGAGGGCACTGCGATTGAGATGTAACTTGAAGAAATAAAAAGTAAAGGAAAAAAATAAATCTAACTGGAGAAATGTTACTTGATTGCATAACTGAGCCAATGTCAAGGTTCATATATGAAATCCTCCCTATATCAATCTAGACAGAGCTTCAGTCCTCATGGAAAGTAAAACAGAAAGATAATTCCTTGGAGGGCTCCCAATCTCTAGAAATGCAAAAGATTTAAAAGGATTTTCCCTCCTGCATTGAGTTTAAAAGAGAACAACATCAAACAAAGTAAGCAAAAAAAAAAAACAAAAAAACAAAAAAACAAAACTGGATTCCATTGGCAACAGACTGGATTTGTTAAGCATTTGCAGACTAAATGTGTATGCTAGGTCATAAGATAACTTTATGCTATAACCTTAAATTAAAATTATTCTAGAATGCCAATGTACCAGATTATCCAGGAGAAATAGGTGCAACCGGCTGTTTGGGGGATCTATTATCTTTCCTATTTTTTAATTTTTTACAAAACAATTTCTAAACATAACATCAGAAGCAGGCAAAGATAACAAGTACATATGCACATACACACACAGACACACACACACACACACACACACACACACACACACAAACAGAAAAACACAGAAATTAAGAATAGTGAAATTGTGCAACTCTGAGACAGATTACAGTATTATGTATAGAAAACTAAGACACAGCTGTGATTACAGGTCAGTTGTAGAGTACTTGCCTAGGATGAAGGAAGTCCTGATTTCAATCTGCAGCAACACACTAAAGATAGAAAAGAACAGGATCTGGAAATATATTTCTGTGGTTTGAATAGTTGTTCTTTGGGAGAGCCCAAGTTTGCTTCCCTACGTGTACATGGAAGTTTAGAATCACCCATAACTACAGTTCTAAGGATCCAATATATTCCTGTGACCATTGTAGGCAGGAGGAACATATTTGGTCCATAGCCATGAAAGCATGCAAAACGCTCATATGCATAAAATAAAATAAATAAATCTAAAAATGAAAAGAAATAGGGAAAGTAAAAGAAAACCTTGAAAATTACTGACAAATATATAAAATTATTCTCACCTATTTGTACCTGAATGAATTACATTGGGAAAGTAATGATTGTTTATGAATTTTCAAATATCCTGCATTTATCAATCTCCATACAATAAAACTAAGAAGAATGAGGAGTTATACATTGGAATGTTGAGGGAGACAATATGCAAATGAGTCTAAAATTGGTAGAAGAATTAATGTTGGATAAACTTTGGATATGCCATGTAGGGATGATGTCACTTGAAGACATTACAATGAAAAGATGAAGAAATAGCTGTGATCTGCCGAACTCTCACTAAATATATTCATCAAAAAATCTACATAGAAGAATGTGGAACTAACAGAAGAGGAAACCAAGTACCCCATACACCATTAAAAGAGCAGAGAAAAGACCCATCTACATTTACTGTGGCTGCAAAAACAAAAGCTACACAATCAATATTAGAAACAGTAATCAACACATTTTAGTTTATGAACGTTTGCTTTAAGAAGTACCCATAAAGCTGAAGACACCTATTTCACAACATTTCAAATGGCTCAAATGTATTTAAGTAGGCATTTGGAGATAGGAGTAGCACAAAATATGTTTGGCTCTAAAACAGGAAGATTTAGAAAAATTGACAGCAAATAAGAAAAAATGAGATTTGAATGAAATCAGCAAAATGTGCCCAAAATAATATTTTCATGAAAATTGTATTTAAATTTTCTTGAGAAAGAAGATTGAAATACATATGTCTCATAAGTTAAGGACATCATATTCTGCTACTGGATGCAATGGTTGGAGGGTGATGGAACATTAGGACTTATTTTGCCAATTGATAGGTTCAGGGACTTAGCCAGAATTTGGTGCTGTAGTTTGGAATTGATGGAGATTCATGAAATGTGCCTGGTTAGTGGAAATAAGCCCACTGTCCAGCTGTCTTTGAAGGTTCTTGATGTCTCTGGTCTTTCTCTCTCTCTCTCTCTCTCTCTCTCTCTCTCTCTCTCTCTCTCTCTGCTTCTTTCCTAACATGAACACATTTTCTGATTCACAGTCTTCTGTATGTAGCAAGAAGCATAAAATCAGCTAACCTTGGATTTAAATTCCAGAAACCACAATTAAAAATAAACCATTTATTTTTAAAATTGTTTATGACTAATAGTCATAGTGGTAGAAAACTGGATAACACAAGTTATAATTTTACATTGCGGGTATAACTGTGGAGTGTTGTACATGTTGCCTAAGTTCCACTTCCAATCCCAGGTCCAGGACAGTGGAAACAGGAGGACCAGGAATTCGAAGGTATTATTGACGACATATTGTTTGGGACAAACATATATTAGATAGTCTTGTCTCAAACATGAAGTGAATTAATTAAGTTAAATGGAGCAATATATTTTTAAGGGCTTTGAAAATATAAGATTGTCAATATGTGGAATGAGATATTGGGGTCACCTTGGTTTAAGAAAATGGAAAATCAAAAATCATAATACATGACTACTTAATGTCTTTGAAGTATAAAATTAAAACAAAGGCACAGATTAATATTTGGAATGTTTATCCAAGATAACATTCTAGTACAAAATGGCCACACTGAAATAATTTCCTAATATCATGAAAATATGTTAAAGTTGGATAAAATGTGTTTTGAGTAGCCAAACAAACTAATATGTGTAAGAAACAAAACTGAACTAGATACAACTATAGACTTTTAGATCCAGCTAAGTTGTCTCTACTATTTTGGGGGGAATTCCATAATAAACATTTCTAGAAAGGAGGTTTCAACATTATAATTTATTTTGCACAGTTCTAGAGGTTGCCATCTAGGATCAAGGTGCTGTGAAGGTTGGTATATTCTGTGAACTTTCCTTTTGTTCATAGTGGCTGTTTCTTGTTTCTGTCTTTTTAGTATCGCTGTGCACTTGTTGCAGAAACAATTATCACATTAGGTAGGAACTGCCTATATGAACTCATTTTATATTGAAATTCTGTTGACATGAACTCTTTCTCCAAATTCAGAACTATTCTAAATTATTTAGGCTAAGAGATGACCACACAAAAGATTTGCACAGACACAACACAGACCATACTATGCAAACACTGAATATTCAAAACATAATAAATTGTGTGGATGAATTTATGTGTGGTGTATATGTATCCATGTGTTCTTCATGTGAATAGAAGTCAGATATCAATATCAGTTAATTTGTGACCTCGATTTTGAGACAAGATCTCACTGAAACTAGAACTCACAGATTCAGTGGTTGAGCAGAGTTCATCAAAGATTTTCCTCTGTCCACCTACCTAGCACAGGAATTATAGGCTTGTGCACCCACACTCAGCCAAAACCAAACTCTGTTCTCATCCTTGCAATGCAAATGCTTTACTGAATAAGCTATCTCCACCACCTTTGAAAAAGCAATAAATAAGCATATACTATTCTCATGCAGTTATTTTTCTGAGGCAAGATAACAATAAAAACAGAGTCAGTCTCAGTAATTTAAAACATTTTCTGATAAGGAATCTTGGTAAAATTCGTTCCTAAGGGAGACACAAACAATATTCCATCTCTTAAGGTCACTACAACAAAATCTGGTACCATTCCATCAATGCTCAGGTAGCCATGGATTTTTGGGGCTTACTTTTAGAGCACAGATAACGGGTGTCCCCCCTGCAAAATGGAAAGCCATTACCTAGCAAGGACTATGAATTCCCTATGCAACATAGATGAAGAACCCTCTTAATCAATTTCCACTTATATTGTTTAACCAACACCACCACCCAAGATACATACAATTACAGATGAATTTCTAGTTGAGTACTCGGATGAGGATCCTCTGGACCTTCCCACATCTCCTTCTGCAAGAGAAGGTAAACAGTCAACAGGACTAGCTATGATGATTGTGGCAGTGTGGACCACATTATATTCCTTTAAAACAAGAATTTCTTTCATTACTTCTGCTTCACTGAACTTAGCAAATTGCAGTTCAGAATATTTTTTAAAACGCAAGTTTCTTCCTTAATGTGACAAATCTTAGAAGACAATGTGATTATATGTCTTTATAAACATGCCAGAAATTGAAGCATATAATAATTTAAAACTTTATTTATTATTGTCTTAAGACAGTCTCATGCAGCTTAGTCCTAGAACTTGCTGTAAGGCTAAGATGATTTGTTTTCTTGCCTCCAGCTTGTGATTACTGAACTACATTCATTTACCACCATGCTCTCAAATTTTAATACAAGGCATAGACATTGATTATTAATAATTATTTTCTTGAGTTCTTTGTAAATTTGGGATATTAGCCCCCTGTCACATGGGGGGTTGGTAAATATTTTTTCCCAATCTGTAGGCTGCCGTTTTGTTTGAATGACATTGTCTTTTGCCTTACAGAAGCTTATCAGTTTCATGAGGTCCCATTTATTGATTGTTGATCTTAGATCCTGTTCTGTTCAGGAAGTTGTCACCTGTGCTGATGAGTTCGAGCGTTTTCCCCACTTTCTCTTCTAGAAGATTTAATGTGTTTGGCCTTATGTTAAGGTCTTTGATCCACTTGGACTTAAGTTTTGTACAAGGTGATAAGTATGAGTCTAATTTCATTCTTTTCCATGTCGATATCCAGTTGGACCAGCACCATTTGTTGAAGATCCTGTGGACTGGGAGAGGTGGAAAGAGGACACTGTGATAGAGCTGTAATCTGCAGTAATAAATAAATATTAGAAAAATAATTATTTTTATAGGAATCCTAAAATTAGCTTTTTCCCATATAATATTCTATATTGTACTTTGCCATTTTTCACGTTGCCAGTAGTCATTGTCATTATGCAATTAAATAATAATCTGTACAACAGAGTGCAATGGTTTGTCCCAGTGTAGTTAAAATTTTCAAAAAATTTAAAATTTATTCATTCTTCAACATATTTTTTTCAGATATCAATTCCCTTCTGAGAGTGCTATGTGTTTGATGTGTTGGTTTCCTTATACTAAGGAATATCAAGATTTTTGGTAGTAACATGGTATTTTATAGCATATATGTGGTTCTCTAGATACTTATTTCATAAATATGCAAACTTTGTAATTATGTTCCAAATGAACCACTATCTCCTTGCCTGAATTATCTATCTATCATCTATCTATCTATCTATCTATCTATCTATCTATCTATCTATCTATCTATCATCTATGTCCTGCCTATGTATCTTATTATAGGCAGTGCATCCAAAATGTTATTCTATAAATATTTCAGGTTTGCTTTCAAATTTTCATATCTATCATATAACTTATTATGGTTTCTTTTATCTCTTCAAAAATATTAAGACTTCATTTATACCTTACAATTTTCAGACTTTTATATTACAGTTCTATCATAAGCAATTAAAACATCTATAGCAGATATCTTTTAATAACCTACCTCCTGTTACTTCATGTGATGCCTCTTAAGTAGATGCTTAAATCTTCACAAAATCTATAATTCTTAAAAAATGATTTTAATTTATAAAACTACCTGTGAGCATGATTTTCCCATATTAGTGTAGTACAGTAGTAGCCAAAATTGGACATTATATTCCATGACAGGGATTATTAGATACCAAACATGAAGCTACGAGCCAAACTTTAGATCTCTGGATAAGCAGAAAACATCTCTACAAAATGAGCTGAGAAAGAAATAAGGGAAACACCCACCTACACAATAGACACAAACAATATAAAATACCTGGGGTTAGCTCTAACCAAGCAAGTAAAGGACCTGTACAACAAGAACTTCAAGCTCTTGAAGAAAGAAATTGAAGAGACCTTTAGAAAATGGAAGGATCTCCCAAGCTATGGAAAGGTAGGATCAACATAATAAAAATGGCCATCCTACTAAAAGCAATATATAGATTCAATGCAATTCCTATCAAAATACAAACACAATTCTTTATAGACCTGGAAAAAGTTATTCTTAATTTTATATGGAACAACAAAAAAACTCAGAATAGCTAAATTATACCTGTACAAAACAACAACAACAACAACAAACTTCTGGAGGTATCACCATCCCAGATTTCAAGCCGTACTACAGAGCAATATTAGTAAAAACAGCATGGTACTGGTATAGAAACAGACCAGTAGATCAGTTGAATCGAATTGAAGACCCAGAAATGGACCCACACACCTATGGCCAACTAATTTTTAACAAAGAAGCCAAAACAGCACAATGGAAAAAGGACAGCATCTTCAATGAATGGTGCTGGTCCAACTGGATGTCCACTTGTTAAAAGAATGAAATTAGACCCATACTTATCACCTTGTACAAAGCTTAAATCCAAGTGGATCAAAGACTTTAACATAAGGCCAGACACACTAAATCTACTAGAAGAAAAAGTGGGAAAAATCCTCAAACTCATTGGCACAGGTGACAACTTCCTGAACAGAACACCAACAGCTCAAGACCTAAGACCAACAATCAATAAATGGGACCTCATGAAATTGAAAAGCTTCTTTAAGGCAAAAGACACTGTCATTCGAACAAAACGGCAGCCTACAGAATAGGAAAAAATCTTCACCAACCCCACATCTGACAGAAGGCTAATATCCAAACTCTACAAGGAACGCAAGAAATTAAATGCCAAGAAACCAAATATTCAAATCAAAAAATGGGGAACAGAGCTAAATAGAGAATTCACAAAGGAGGGATCCCTAATGGCTGAGAGACACTTGAAGAAATGCTCAACGTTCTTAATCATCAGAGAAATGCAACTCAAGAAGACTCTGAGATTCCATCTCACACCTGTCAGAATGGCTAAGATCAAAAGCTCAAATGACAGCACATGCAGGCGAGGGTGTGGAGAAAGAGAAACCCTCCTCCATTGCTGGTGGGAGTGCAGGCTTGTACAACGACTATGGAGGTCAGTATGGCAATATCTTAGAAAACTTTGAATATCTTTGCCTCAAGACCCAGACATACCACTTCTGGTTATATACCCAAACGACTCCTCATCAAATCATAGGGAAGTTTCCTCATCTATGTTCATAGCAGCCTTATTTCTTTTTTTTTATAATTTATTTTCTATTTCTTCAAGTTACATCTCAATCACAATCCCCTCCCTACTCCCCCCTCCAGTACCACCCTTCCACCCTCTTCTCCCTCAATCCCCCCACCCTCTATCTTTTTTTTTTAGTTTAAGGTATATCTTCCCCCCAAACAAAAGCTCCCCCTTTCAGTCCAACAATGGTTCTTTCTCTTATAACAATAAATACAATACAAAACAACAGAAATAAATAGGCCACAATTATGAGAGTTATATGGCTTAACATACATTCCCAGTGTCCCGTCCATATGTATTTTTCACCTGACTTTAACATTCTATGCCTTATTTGTAATAGCTAGAAACTGGAAACAACCCAGATGTCCCTCAACCGAAGAATGGATTAAAAAAACTGTGGTACATCTACACAATGGAATATTACTCAGCTATCAGAAACAATGAAATTATGCAATTTGCATCCAAATGGATGGAACTAGAGAAGCTCATCCTGAGTGACCTAACCCAGACTCAGAAGGATGCACATGGCATCTATTCACTTATAATCGGATTTTAGCTATATAATACAGGATATCTATACTACAACCAATGCACCAAAGGGAACACAGACATAGACTTTTGTTTGTTTTGGTTTTTTTAGTTTTCTCTCCCTGGCAATGAGATACTTTTCATTGGTGTTACTGCCTTGTAGACCCCCAGTGTATGAGGAGGCTCCTGGCCCTCATATGACTTCTGAACTGGGGCAAGAGACTGTTATGTAGGGACACTCTACTCCAGAGGAGTGGGATGGAAGGGTTGGGGGTAGGGGGTGGGAGGGCGGGACTTGGAGAGGGGGAAGAGGACAGTATGACTGATGGAGATGTAACCTGAAGCAACAAATAAATAAATTTATTTATAAAAAAAGAAATAGCACAAAAAATATATGACAGAACCTGCATCAAATAAAGTAGAAGGTGAAACCAATTCCTGATATTGTTGTATGATTTCTATATGAGTAGCATGACAGGTATCCATTCTCCGACACACACAGACACACAGACACACACACACACACGCAGACACCCGTACACATTATACTTTAGTTCTTTTCTCTACTTAAGTCAAAATAAGATCCTCATGATATTTTCTACATTTAAATTTATTTTCAGTTCCTTAGATAGAAATTCATTGTTGTAAGAATGTCACACTTGGTTATTGTTTTTAAATACTTATATAGTATATACTTTCTTCTACATTTGCTCAAACAATTTCTCAGTGGTGCCTTGTTTTAACCTGCTAATAATCTTCCTAGTAATCATTTATAATATCCCATGCTATAAAATGTATATATGTAGTTTTTTTGTAATCTAGGGTATTTCATACATCTATTATGGACATTGCAAATCTGCTGTTACACATATATAATATTATATAACATTTTTTGAGGAGACAGAAATAAATATTACTCACCCCATATAAGGTAATAATGACAAATCAAAACCAGTTAATTCTAGCAAAGTCCAACTTGGAGAATTAATGACTTTATTGCTTAATTATAGAAATATGAATAAAGATAGCTTACAAAAATATGGGTAATTTGAAACCAACATCATAGAAATTTCATCCCACAAAACCTGTATTTATGGTTATACCTGCTCAATTTAGAGACTGTATTGTCTCATTTCTCTGGCCATCCTCATTACATATATGACCTTGTGGTGGGTGGACTTGAAGCTTCTAAGTTTCAGCTATTTCCTCATACTTGTACAATGTTTATTTCTTAAGTTATAAGGAGTTTCCCTCCAGAACACTTTTTAAAAATTTTATTGAGTCCTTGTGAGTTTCAGATCATGCACCCAAGTCTGTCTCATCTCCCAGTTCCATCACATCCACCCTTTACCCTTGCAACCTCACCCCCAAAATAAAAGTCTCTCTCTCTCTGTCTCTGTCTCTCTCTCTCTCTCATACACACACACACACACACACACAC
>CAJQZJ010033173.1:4061889-4091347 GCA_907164525.1 Lophiomys imhausi | reverse complement strand
CACACACACACACACACACACACACACACACACACACACACACACAGCACAGAAAACATCTCATCGTGGAACTTGTAGTATGTCACAGTGTATCCCACAATGTGTCACTTTGTTCACACATCCTCACTAGCAAATGTTCACTGAAATGAGTCATTAGTCTGGTTTGATTTCTCTGGCTACTTTGACATAAACAATATTGGATCCTCATCCAGATTTCTCACCCTTATCTTGTTGACTTTTGTCATGGAGATCCTACAATTTTGGATCAGCAGGACTGATCTTTTCATGCATCCCAAACATTTGGAGGTGAATATATATATAAAATCATCAACACCAGGGTTAACTCTCCAACAGTGCTCCAGCTAGGTTACCCAATGTTGCCATATGTTGCCATTGGTCAGTTCTCATACCCTCAGGCCGACTTAGCCTGCACCCAAACCTTCAGAGCCAGCTCCACTGTGCTGCCCAGTCAAGGTGCAAAGCCCTCTCTCCCAAGTGCTATATAGCATATAAGGAGCTGAGCCAGTCCTCCAGCTTTCATGACACTTGAGCAGCTCTAGCAGGTGTTGATGGAGGAGTGGGAAGAGAGAGGACATAACCCCTCCACCACTTCACCTCATAGCAGAAGAATAGCAGTCTTGCTCTCCTGCTCTCTTGCCCTTGTTGCCAGCTTGTCTGTGGCTCCTCTACTATTGTCAGTTTTGCTGTTCTGTCCAGGCAAGATTGAAGGGCCCACTCTACAGAGTGATGCAGCTAGGGGGTTTGAAGAAATTTGGTGAAATGCCACTTCTGCACCTCTGACATCCCATAGTAGGACTTCCTTCGACCTGCCAATAGTTATATAATGGCATGGTGACTTATTAATATTAAAAAGCTTTGGGCTATATATAGTTGGGCAGGTTCTCAGATAGCTCATAAAAATTAACCCAAACGGTCCTGGCCTACATCTTGAAACATGGCCAGGTACTTAATTATCTTTCATCCTCTGTACATCTGTTCCTTCCTGTGTTATGCTGGCAAATCCCTTTGTCTGTTTCTTCTCCCAGAGACCCTCTCTCATTCTGGAAGTTCTGTCTTCCCCTTGCCTAGCTATTAGCAGTCAGATCTTTATTAAAGCCAATCAAATACAATTCCATATTGCCTTAGGCATGTGAGGGAAGATATATGTTTACAAAATATGAGGCCAGTGATGGACCATAGCTCTCAACCAGTACAGAATTAATAACCGAATTTTCAGAGAAATACCTTCACATAGTAAATGACAATATTGTCATTTTGCCAGTTGCCAGGGGAATAACCTTATGCTTTTTCTGTTACCTTTTCCACAATCCTCCCAGAATCTGGAAACAGATAATATATAAATATAGATATAGATAGGTCAGATATGGATATGGATATGGATATAGATATAGATATCATCTATGTGGTAGAAGTTAGGCCTGTTACAGTTCAGCTTAGCATCTAGTAGCATAGAGGGATTTTGGACTGCCAAAAAATAATGGGTCATTGAAGGATATAGAGATGAAAACACAGACTTTAATGCTAAATGGTTGTGACTAAACCTCTCTAGCCAAGCAGATGATGTCATTATCGATGAGAAGTAGCAAGAATACTGGGAGATCTTCTGCTGAAGATAGGGAGATAGGACCACATGGGCATGACTTGGGAAAACCCTTGCAAATGCTGGTAACCACGGCAATGGTAATGCTGGGAGACCCGCTGCCTGGGAAGATATATAAGCCAAAGTTCCACATGGTCTTGCTCACTTTTGCCCTGCTGGGATTCCACACGGGGGATGAGCTAGAAAGGTATGCCATTGGCAGAGTTTGGACTGTTGTAGCCCAATGCAAAGGCATGGCATAGACCTGATGAGGGAGAGTCCTTTGGAGGTGTTTGCCTTGGGGCTCCAGAGTACTGGAAAGGTGAGCAAAACAAGCAGAATTGGAAAGCTGTTTGGATAAGCTGTCGGACTTAAGATTTCTGGGCCAGGGAGACCATGGAGGTAATACTGGCTGATTGAGAAGACCGCTTTCACTTGGCCATTGGAACAGACTGACCTTATAAACTGGCCACAATTGGATGGTGAAAATAGATTGGCCTTACAAACTGGCAAAATAGGCACCAATGTATTTCGAACTTAAAAATACTGCATGATGGGACTGCCATAAGCCAAGCCATCCTGCACAGAACTATGCTGAGATTATTAATATCCTTCTAAGAAACATAAAATAGTGTTAAGTGTTTTTAGTTAGGTATAAGAAAGTTTTTAAGTATTAAGGTATTTTTTGATAGATTATAGAGTTCAGACTATAGGTTTAAGGTTATAGATTTAGGTATTTTACAGGTGATTGGTAAGTATTAATAAATACAAGTGTGATAAATAAATATATTCTGTTACAGGTGGTACCCAATGGCAATTATATATATGGGTGGCTTGGTTTTCAAAGCAATAGAGTAAAATACAAGTTTTGATGGTTTGACAGACATTATCAACCTAATGGCAATTATTCCCTAATATTTTCAATCAGACATCTGTCCAATGTTTTATGCTGATTTCCTTTTTCTCCTTTACTTGTTTATCAAATAGGTTATGCATACCATGGTTTTGCAATTACAAAGTTTGCAAATGCAAGTTGAGGGAATAAAATATAGTCTATCAAGGTTGGTAAATAAATTTGAAAATTTGGCACAAGATGAAACAGGTAAGCAGGAAGAGTTGCAATGCACATTGCGACCTCATCCTGCCCCACACACCTTTGCACCCAGGTTGGCACAGCCACAGTCATTGGCAACAGAAACTGATGACACTCTTAATGTGGAACCAAGTACACCCACAGAAGAGCTACTTGATACTCATCAGGCACCATTAGGTTTTCTAGTGATTTATCAAATAGGCCTGGTGTTAAGGGTCAACCCAATAAGGAGTTAATATGGTATCCAATAGACATGTTGGATTTAAAGCAATTCAAGGAGTCTATTGTGTCTTTTGGTATGCATTCATCCTTTTTAAGCAAATGTATGATAATTGCACAATGCAGAATAGAGTTATTCCCCAACATTGGAAGGGACTGATATCAGCTGTGCTAGAATGTAGCCAGCAATTACAATGGTTATCATGGTAGAGACATGAAGCCACAAAATTAGAAAAACAAAATAGTTGTTCAAAATCGCTAAGTATGTTCAGCTATACAGACTGTTCCAGCCAAGACTTCAGTAAAGCCCTGAAGTTCAGGTTCTGTCTACAAATTTCTTAGGACATTTAAGTAGCTGAGAATAAAAGGACTGAATATCAAATGATTCTATTAACATGGTTAACCATTTTTCTATTCTTATTTGGGTCTCAAACAGGTTTACTATGTCCCAAATCAGCAGGAAATCATTTTAAGAGACCAACATCCCATCTCCAGAAGGTGGGATGGGTGACTTTCCCCCCTTTGGTCATTTGATGGGTTATAGATACTTCTTGTTATATAGGGGGAGAGATTACAAGCTGTTTAATGGTCTTGTTAAATAGGTTTTGGAGGTTAGACCCAGGGATTTCTCTCTTTTTCTTTTATGTATCCTTCTTTCTCTCCTATGTAGGGGTGAAAATACTTGAGAAAAATGGGATACAGACATAATATAGGAATGATAAAGAAAAAAGGACAGATTGTTAAATATGCCCTTATACCTTTTTATAGTGATTCAAAATTAAGATTATATTTGGCTAAATTGGTATTGATCTTTGTATATTGATGCAAAATTAAGATTATATTGGGCTACATTGGTATTGACCTTTGTATATTGATACAAAATTAAGATTATTTTTGGCCACATTGGTATTGATCTTTGTATATTAATACAAAATTAAGGTTAACTCTTTTTAAGGTATTGTACTTAGGTAACGCTTAAAAATGAAAGGTAAAGTTTTGGTCTTTTGTTAGCAACTGTCGTAAACTGTTTAGGATAATTAAGAAATGCAAACTAATAGTCATTCAAGAATGTTATTTTGTTAGGTACTAGTACAGTCTATCACAGTTATTTTCTAAGTTAATCATAAATCAAGTTTCTAAGAGAAAAGCAACATTTGCTTATCCAAATATAAGGAGATAGATAGGTGGTCTTCAAAAACTTCAAGCGATCTGCAGAATATGGCATTCAAAGATGTCTTCTTAAGATTTTTTTTTAAATACTTTATTTTTTTTTCTTCAAGTTACATCTCAGTAACAAACCCCTCCCTATTCCCCCTTCCTAACCCGCCCTTCCACCCTCTTCCCTCCAGAGGTTTCCCCTTTCAGTCCAACAGCTGGTTCCTTCTCTTATAACAGTAAGTACTATACAAAACCATAGATATAAATATGCCACATTTATGAGAGTAAATTGGCCCAGTATACCTTCCCAATGTTCAGTTTATACCTATTTGGCCCCTGACTTTAACATTCTACTATCTACCCAACTCCATGAGTTTAAAGGTCTATATGTGACTCAACATTCATACTATCTTGCAACACACTTTTAAGAGTATCTTCTTAGATCTATAACACCCTCTTGATTCCTAAACAGTTCAAAATTTAACTATAAGATTCTATCTGTCTATTCTTCAAGATTTTTTTTTTTTTGATATTGAGACATGTCAGCTCCTGACAGCATGCCCTGTTCTACTCCAGGTAGAAAATGAGCATCAAAAAATCTCCAATTGGAGATGGTTGAAGAAGTGGCAAGCCTATCTATCACTTGGCAAGAAAAATTCCTTGCTTCAACTGTAGACAGAATGCTGTCCAAACAGGACAAAACTTGGAAGCAGGTATGTCGACAGCCTAGATCTGCCAAAACAGGGTAGGCAAGTCCTTCATAATTGCTGCTATACAGTCAATATCTGTTAGAGAAACGGGACCAATCGGCTGAAGATTGATGGTGTAATGTATGGAGAGAAATTGGGAAGTGTCCAGGCAGCCACTGGTATGTCATTTCTTAGTTTTGGAAGCTGCTGACCCTGTACCTCCTGTACAATCAGATATATTTATCCCTCTCAGATCTCTGATGTGGTTGAAGACTAGATAGCTAGAGTCTCATAGTAAAATTTTGAGTTGTTTAGGAATTAAGAGGGTGTTCTGGATCTAAGAAGATGTTTTTTTAAAATAGTGATGCAAGTTAGGATGGAAGCTGAGTTGGATTTAGAACTTTTTTAATAATTTATTTTTTATTTCTTCAAGTTACATCTCAATCACAATTCCCTCCTTACTCCCCCCTCCACTCCCACCCTTCCACCCTCCTCCCCCTCAACCCCTCATCCTCTTCCCCTTTTTTTTTTTTGTAGTTTAAGGTATTTCTTTTTCCCCCCAGCAGCTCTCCCTTTCAGTCCAACAAATGGTTCTTTTTCTTATAACTATAAATACAATACAAAACAACAGAAATAAATAGGCCTCAATTACAAGATTTATATGGCTTAGCATACATTCCCAATGTCCAGTCCATATGTATTTGGCACCTGACTTTAACATTCTACTATCTAACCATCTCCATGAGTTTAAAGTTCTATATCTAACTCAGCTTTCATACTAACTTGCCTCACAATTTTAAAAATATCTTCTTAGATCCAGAACACCCACTTGATTCATAAACAACTCAAAATTTAACTATGAGACTCTACCTATCTAGTCTTCAACCACATCAGAGACTTGAGAGGGATAAATATATCTGATTATACAGGAAGGGCAGGGCCTGCAACTTCCAAAACTAAGAAATGACATACCAGTGGCTGCCTGGACAGTTCCCATTTTCTCTCCATACATTACAGCATCAATCTTCAGCCATTTGGCCCCATTTCTCTGACAGACATTGATTGTAGAGCAGGAATTATGAAGGACTTGCCTACCCTGTCTTGGCAGAGCTAGGCTGTTGACTTACCTGCTTCCAAGTTTTGTCCTTTTTGGACAGCATTATGTCTAAAGTTGAAGAAAGGGCTTTTTCTTGCCAAGAGGAAGGCTTACCACCAATTCAATCATCTCCCACTGGAGATTCTTCGATGCTTATCTTCTACTTGGAGTAGAATAGGGGGTGCTGTCAGGAGCTGACATTTCTCGATATCAAAAAATCTTAAGTTATTTTGTTAGTTACTATGACAGTCTATCACAGTTATTTTCTAGGCTACTCAGAAATCAAGTTGCTAAGAGACAAGCAATATTTGCTTATGTAAATATCAGAGATAGATAGGGCATCTTCAAAAACCTCAAGAGATCTGCAGAATATGGATTTAGAACTTTAAACTCATGGAGATGGTTAAATAGTAGAATGCTAAAGTCAGTTGCCAACTATGTATGGACTGGACAATGGAAATATATGGTAAGCCTTATAATTCTCTTAATTGTGTCCTATTTTTTCTGTCATTTTTCATTTTATTTGTTGTTATAAGAGAAAGACCCATTTGTTTGACTGAAAGGGGGAGCTGTTGGTGGGAAAAAGATATACCTTAAACTTAAAAAAATAAGTAGAGGATGGCGGGATTGGGGGGAAGAGGTTGGGAGGCTGGGTCCAGATGGGGGAGTAGGCAGGGGATTGTGATTGATTTGCAACTTGAAGAAATAAAAAAATAAATTAAAAAAAGAACAGCAAAATATAGCAAGGGGAATAAATGTCACAATTGATCAAATACTTAATGAGAGTTTATATGCTGACTAAAGGGAAAAAATTCACATGGATGATATTGGACTTGAACAATGCCATAATGCAACTTTAAGAGCCTGGGATAAGATTGGAGAAAATGGAAAAAAGATTTATTTCATATACTAAGGTTATACAAGGTCCTGGAGAAATTTTCACCCACTTTTTACAAAGTTTGACTTCACAGTTGTAGAGAGAGCTATACCAAAACCTGATATCACAAAAGAGTTAATGAATGCCTTGGCTTTGGAAAATGTCAGTGGTGATTGTCAAGGGATAGTTAGACCATTAAAAACTTGAGGATCCCCAATAGATGAATGGATAAGAGTAACAACTGATATTTGTCCTCAAGAATATGAGGATAATGTCATAGTGCAAGCCATTGCTAGGGGTTTTAACTCATGCTTTAAATGTGGTAAATTTGGTCATTTCCAATAAGATCATATGGTTACAACTTCCAGAGCTTGAACTGATTTCAGAGCTTAAAATGGCAGGTGTCTTGACTCTACAGAACATGATCATAACAGGGAACTAATGGTTTCAAATAACAATGGAAGGTCAAGACCCCTCCAGGATTTTGTAGTCATTGTGGTAGAGGTAAATACTGATCCAGGGATTGTAGATCCAAAACAGATGTCAGAGGTAACACTGTGGAGGGAAATGGTGGGGGGAGGTCCTACCAGTTCAACGCCCTGTGGTAAAAGCTATGAACTGTTGTCTATCAGTTAGTCATTGAGAAACAAAAAGGCATGAAGAACAAAATTAACGATTGCTGATCTTTTGCATGCTACTGAAGGCACTGCAGCTTTAGATCTGACCACAGATGAGTCTACTACATTGTCCAAAACAGATGAATGTTATATATTAAGCACTGGTGTTTATTGTCCCTTACCATCAGGGACAATAGGATTAATCTTTGGAAAAATGGATTAACTTGTTAATGATTTTTTGTACTTTCAGGTGTTATAGATGGAGATTGCAAGGAAGAAATTAAAATTATGGTATATATATGAAAAGAAATGGCAATTAGTGTGAGGGGACAAAATTGCCCAATTGCTGTTGTTTCCTTACCTCAAGGGTAAGACTGCTCTAATAAATAGATCGGGAGTATTTGTGAGTACTGGAAAACATGTATTTTGACAAACAATAGTGAATGATAAGAGACCAAAATAAAAATACAAATGAATGGTATTTAAGTATAAGGATTGCTTGACACAGGAGCAGATATCACTATGCTCTCACAGGAATCTTGGAATCCAAAATGGCCATTTCAAAAGGTCCATATACAGCTTATAGAAATTGGTAAATTATCATACATACAACAAAATGTGCACTGGATTAACTGTGTTGGAACAGAAGGGCAAACAGGGAAGTTGAGACCTTATATGGCTAATGTACCCATAAATTTATGGAGAAGAGATCTTTACAACAATGGGGTATTCAAATTACTATTCCTGCAATCCCAGAGATAACTAACGAGAACAAGATAGATGCTTTTGAGGAAGATATTAATGTGAATACTGAAGAGCAATTGCAAGCTACATCTAGTGTTCAAATATAGTAACCCCAGGTATTGAGTTTCCAAATTAATAATAGGGCCAACTGTTGGAATTCCAAAAGCTCTACCCTTTTAATGGTTATCCAATAAACCTGTATAGAGCAGTGGCCCATAACAAAAGAAAAATTACAGACGTTAGTACATAGAAAAATCTAACAGCCCATGGATTTCTCCTGTGCTATGGTTAAATAGAAATTAGAGAAATGGAGGATGGTAACAGATTTAGGAGTTGTGAATGTAGTTATTCAACCAATGGGTTCCTTACAGTATGGTATATCATTACTTTTCTTTTTAAATTTATTTATTTATTGCTTCAGGTTACATGTCCATCATACTGTCCTCTTTCCACCCCTCCCAGTCCTGCCCTCTCACCCTCTACCCCCTAACTCTTCCATTCCACTCCTCTTGAGTGGAGTGTCCCTACCTAACAGTCCCTTGCCCCAGTTCAGCAGTCATGTGAGGGCCAAGAGCCTCCTCATACACTGGGGGCCTACAAGGCAGCACCACTAGAGAAAAGTGTCTCATTGACAGAGAGAAAAAGAAAATGTCTATGTCCGTGTTCCCTTTGGTGCGTTGGTTTTGGAAAGACATCCTGTACTATATAGCTAAAATCCGACTATAAGTGAATAGATGCCATACGCATCCTTCTGAGTCTGGGTTAGTTCACTCAGGATGAGCTTCTCTAGTTCCATCCATTTGGCTGCAAATTGCATGACTTCATTGTTTCTGATAGCTGATTGTATAGATATACCACAGTTTTTTAATCCATTTTTAAGTTATGGGGCATCTGGATTGTTTCTAGTTTCTAGCTATTACAAATAAGGCTGCTATGAACATAGATGAGGCAACTTCCTTGTGATTTGGTGAGGGGTCATTTGGGTGTATACCCAGAAGTGGTATGGATATATCCCAAGGGAGAGATATTCCAAGTTTTCTAAGATATCACCAGATTAAACTCCATTGTGGTTGTACAAGCCTGCACTCCCACCAGCAATGGAGGAGAGTTCCCCTTTCTCCACACCCTAGCCAGCATGTGTGGTCATTTGAACTTTTGACCTTATCCATTCTGAAAAGTGTGAAATGGAATCTTAGAGTCCTCTTGAGTTGCATTTCTCTGATGGTTAAGGATGCTGAACATTTCCTCAAGAGTCTCTCAGCCATTAGGGATTCCTCCTTTGTGAATTCTCTGTTTAACTCTTTTCCCCATTTTTTGATTAGATTATTTGGTTTCTTGGTATTTAATTTCTTGAGTTCTTTGTAAATTATGGATATTGGCCCTCTGTCAGATGTGGGGATGGTGAAGATTTTTTCCCAATCTTTGGGCAGCCATTTCGTTTGAATAACAGTGTCTTTTGCCTTACAGAAGCTTTTCATTTTCATGAGGTCCCATTTATTGATTGTTGGTCTTAGGTCCTGAACTGTTGGTGTTCTGTTCAAGAATTTGTCACCTGTGCCAATGAGTTTTCCGACTTTTTCTTCTAGTAGATTTAGTGTGTCTGGCCTTATGTTAAGGTCTTTGATCCACTTGGACTTAAGTTTTGTACAAGGTGATAAGTATGGGTCTAATTTCATTCTTTTACATGTGGACATCAAGTTGGACTAGCACCATTTGTTGAAAATGCTGTGCTTTTTCCATTGTGGGGTTTTGGCCTCTTTGTCAAAATTTAAGTGCCCGTAGGTATGTGGGTTCATTTCTGGGTCTTCAATTCGATTCTATTGATCCACTAGTCTGTTTCTATACCTGTACCATGTTGTTTTTATTGCTATTGCTCTGTAGTACAGCTTGAAATCTGGGATGGAGATACCTCCAGATGTGATTTTATTGTACAGGTTTGATTGAGCTATTCTGGGTTTTTTGTTGTTCCATATGAAATTAAGAATAGCTTTTTCCAGGTCTAAGAAGAATTGTGTTGGTGTTTTGATAGGCATTGAATTGAATCTGTATATTGCTTTTGGTAGGAGGTCCATTTTTATTATGTTGATCCTACCTATCCATGAGCATGGGAGATCTTTTCATCTTCTGATGGCCTCTTCAATTTCTTTCTTCAAGGCTTGAAGCTCTTGTTGTTCAGGTCCTTTACTTGCTTGGTTAGAGTTACCTCATGTATTTTATATTGTTTGTAGCTATTGTGAAGGTAGTTGTTTCCCTGATTTCTTTCTCAGCCCATTTATTTGTTGTATAAAAAAAGGCTTCTGTTGTTTTGAGTTAATTTTGTATCCAGCCACCTTGCTGAAGGTGTTTATCAACTGTAAGAGTTCTCTGGTAGAATTTTTGGGGTTGCTTTTTTATACTATCATATGATCTGAAAATAGGGATAATCTGACTTCTTCATTTCCAATTTGTATCCCCTTGATCTCCTTTAGCTACGTCATTGCTCTAGCAAGAACTTCAAGTACTATGTTGAGGAGATATGGCGAAAGTGGACATTCTTGTCTTGTCCCTGAGTTTACAGGAAATGCTTCAAGTTTCTCTCCATTTAATTTGATTTTGGCTACTGGCTTGCTGTATATTGCCTTTATTATTTCTAGGTACCGTCCTTGTATGCCTGTTCTCTCCAGAACTTTTAGCATGAAGGGGTGTTGGATTTTGTCAAATGCTTTTTCCGCATCTACTGAGATTATCATGTGTTGTTTTTTTTTTTTTTCTTTCATCATGTTTATATGGTGAATTACGTTGATAGACTTTCGTATGTTGAACCATCCCTGCATTCCTGGTATGAAGCCTACTTGATCATGGTGTATGATACTTTTGATGTATTCTTGAATTTGGTTTGCTAGTATTTTATTAAGTCGTTTTGCTTCTATGTTCATGAGGGAGATTGATCTGAAGTTCTCTTTCTTTGTTGGGTCTTTGTGTGGTTTAGGAATCAGGGTGATTGCAGCCTCATAAAATGAGTTTGGCATTATTCTTTCTAACTATAATTTGTGAAAGAGTTTGAAGAGTATGGGTATTAGATCATCTTTGAAGGTCTGATAGAAATCTGTGCTGAAACCATCTGGCCCTGGGGTTTTTGTTTGGGAGATTTTTAATGACTGTTTCTATTTCCTTAGGGAATATAGGTCTGTTTAATCTGTTAACCTGATCTTGATTTAGCTTCAGTAGGTTTAATCTATCAAGAAAATTGTCCATTTCACTTAAGTTTTCAAATTTGGTGGAGTATAGATTTTTTTAAAGTAGGACCCAAATATTCTCTGGATTTCCTCAATGTCTGTTGTTATTTCTCCCTTTTCATTTCTAATTTTGTTGATTTGGGTATTTTCCCTCGGTCTTTTAGTTAATTTGGCTAAGGGTTTATCTATTTTGTTCATTTTCTCGAAGAACCAACTCTTGGTTTCATTGATTCTTTGTATCGTTCTTTCTGTTTCCAAGTTGTTGATTTCAGCCCTAAGTTTGATTATTTCCTGCCTTCTCATCTTGGAAGTATTTGCTTCTTTTTTTTTTTTTTTCCAATTCACCCAGTTTAGCTGTTAATTCACTAATATGAGCGGTCACAATTTTCTTTTTGACGGCACTTAGTGCTATGAACTTTCCTCGTAGCACAGCTTTCATTGTGTCCCATAAGTTTGGGTATGTGTGCCTTCATTTTTGTTGGATTTTATTGTTCAATTTCCATGTGTGTGTAGACTTTCTGTTGTTTCTGTTGTTGTGGAAGACCAGCTGTATTCCATGGTGATCTGATAAGTTACAAGAGGTTATTTCAGTTTTCTTATATCTGTTGAGGCTCTCTTTGTGTCCGACTATATGGTTGATCTTGGAGAAGGTTCCTTGTGGTGCTAAGAAGATGGTGTATTCTTTTGTGTTGGTGTGAAATGCTCTCTAGATATCTGTTAGGTCAATTTGGTTCATGAGCTCTGTTAGACTCTTTATTTCTCTGTTTGGTTTCTGTCTTGATGATCTGTCCATTGTTATTAGTGGGGTGTGGAAGTCACCCACTACTAATGTGTGGGGATCAATCTGTGATTTAAGTTTTAGAAGAGTTTCTTTTACAAATGTAGGTGCCTTTGTATTTGGGGAATAGATGTTAAATATTGAGATGTCCTCTTGATGAATATTTCCTTTAACAAGTATGTAATGCCCTTCTGTATCTTTTTTGATTAACTTCAGTTGGAAGTCAATTTTTTTTGATATTAAGTTGGCTACTCCAGCTTGCTTCATGGGTCCATTGGCTTGCAAAACATTTTCCCAGCCCTTTACTCTGAGGTAGCATCTATCTTTGTTAGTGAGATGTGTTTCTTGCATGGAGCAAAATGATGGGTCTTGTTTACTGATCCAATCTGTAAGCCTGTGTCTTTTTATTGGGGAGTTGAGTCCATTGATGTTGATGGATTTTAGTAACCAGAGGTTGTTATTTACCATTATTTTGGTGTAGGTGGTGGGTCTGTGTTTCTTTTCATTTAGTTGCCGTGCAGTTTCTGTTTTCTTGGGTGAAGTTATTTCCTCTGGGTTGGAATTTTCTTTCTACATCTTCTGTAGGGCTGAATTTGTGGATAGATATTGTTTAAATTTGATTTTGTCATGGAATATCTTGTTTTCTCCATCTATGTTGATAGAGAGTTTTGCTGGGTATAGTAGTCTGGCTGGATACCTATGTTCTCTCAAAGCTTGTAGGAAATTTGTCCATGCCCTTAGGGCTTTTAAAGTTTCTGAGGAGAAGTCAGGTGTAATTCTGATGGGTCTGCCATTTTATGTTACTTGACCTTTTTCTCTTACAGCTTTTAGTATTCTTTCTATGTTCTGTACATTTGGAGTTTCAATTATTATGTGATGAGAGCCGTTTCTTTTCTGTTCTAATCTGTTTGGTGTTCTGTAAGCCTCTTGGATTTTTATTGGCATCTCTTTCTTTAGGTTTGGGAAGTTTTCTTCTATGATTTTGTTGATGATATTTCCTGGACCTTGGCATCGGGAATCTGTTCTTTCCTCTATGCTTATAACTCTTAGTTTCCATCTTTTCATTGAGTCCTTGATTTCTTGGATGTTGTGGGTGAGAACATTTTTAGCTTTCTCATTTTTCTTTGGTTGTTGTACTGGTTTCTTCCATCGAATCTTCCATGCCTGAGATTCTGTCTTCCATCTCTTGTGTCCTATTTTTGATGCTCACATCTGTAGTTCCTGTTCTCATCCCTTGATTCTCCAATTCCACTCTTATCTCTGAGTGTATTTTTTTTTATTGCTTTCATTTCCATTTTCATGTCTTGAATGATTTTATGCATTTTATACATTTTCTGCTCCAATTTGCTTGTCTTTGCCTGGAAATCTTTCATATCTTTTAAATACTTCATTGCCTTGTCTCTTTCCTATTCAAGGTGAGCCACTTTGGCTTGGAGCTCTCTAAAGTTATTCTCCATTGCTTTCACTTGTAAAATTGTGGATTCTTTGAATTCCTTCATAGATTTAAATTCTTCTTTAAAGAACTCTGTAACTTTTCACAATGTAGAATTGTCATCGTTTTCATGTGTTTCAGCTGTGGTGAAGTGGTCAGAGCTTGCTGTACTAGCATAGTTGTGTTTTATTGGAATCATATCTCCCTGACTTTTGTTGTTTCTAATTTTTCACTGACCTTTAGCCATTTGGTTGTTCTTAGCTGTTTGTTCCTGGTTCCTTCTGTGTTTGGTGCCAAGGGGGGCCCTTTGGTGTAGCAGTCTTATCGCTTGGTGATCAGTAGCTTTCCACAGGTTGGGAGGAGCCTTGTGTGGAGGTTCTCAATTTCTCCCAGAGTTCACCTCTTTTTGTTTTGTCCCAAATGGGGACTGAGATGTTTTTTTTTTTCGTATTTTTGTTTTGTTTTGGTGTGTTTGTCTGAGAAAGAGAGATAGATAGATGAGAGATAAATGATAAAAATTGGAAACATTGATTTGCTTTTTCTTATGATTGATTTCTAATGATAAACAAATTATAAGTTTGTATAATTGAGAGGGAGTAATCTTACAGAGAACAAAATGATATGAAGGAGAGATGAACAAATGTACCTCAAACCAAACTGAAGAAATTAAGCTTTTAAGAAATAAAATTGAGTCTCCAAAATACAAAGCAAAAAAAAAAAAATTCATCTTTATTATAAATAAAACAATGAAGTACAGGAAAAATCCAGGAAATAAGGAATAAATAAATGCAAAAAATGAGATGTTTCAAAAAATGATATCTTAATAGTGACAAATGATGAAAAGAAGTAGAAATAGCCTAATATCTGATAGAAAAAGACATAGCAAAAAGATAACAAAAGAAAGGAAATAAAAATTCAAATACAGATTGATAATTAATGATGGTAAACTGGTTGCACAAAGTAATCTTTTTTTTTTTCTTAAAAGTAAGTATTGTCGGGGTTGAAATGAGAATTATCGTTCAAAGGCTCATGTGTTGAACATTTGTTCCAAATTTGTGGCCTTTGTTTGGAAGGTTCTGGAACTTTTAGAAAATGAAGACTTGATGGTAGTT
Organism: Lophiomys imhausi; assembly: GCA_907164525.1. Classification (NCBI taxonomy): domain Eukaryota; kingdom Metazoa; phylum Chordata; class Mammalia; order Rodentia; family Muridae; genus Lophiomys; species Lophiomys imhausi. The sequence goes on along the minus strand of CAJQZJ010033173.1, from coordinate 4,076,717 downwards.
TCTCTTGCAATTTTTTTATTTTTTGTTTGTTTTTAAATTCTTTGATAGATTCTAACAATGTGTGTTGATTATATTCAAACCTCTTAGCTAATCCACCTTGATCTACCTACTCAATTTAATATTCTTTTCACACTTAACCCATTAGAAAAATTTGTGTTGTCCAAAATTCTTGTATATGTCATGGTGCTAGAGACTAGAATGTGGTCACAATATCACTGGCTACACTCTTAAAGAAACCCTTCACCCTCTTCCTTCTGCTAGAATTGCCAGTATCTCCAGGACTAGAATAAAACACAATGTTCCTTTTCATGTTTGTGGTGTGATTTGCTTAATTTTGAGATCATGGTCTTGCATATACAACCAAATGTTAGATTACATTTTAGCTACCCTATTGTGTACATAAAAATGATTTCATTGCTGTCATCTATTGCCTCTGGTTCTTACCCTCTTCTCATTTTGTGCTCTGAAATGTTTCCTAAATCTTGGGAGAAAGACGTGCTATGTTTATTCACTTTAGGGATGAACATTATACAGCATCTTTCTGCATTTGGCAAGTTATAGCTTCCTGTGTTAATCACTGTATACTGTAAATAGAAGCATCTCAAATGAGTGTTGAGAAGTCCATTAATCTCTGGGTATAAAAGTAAGTCGTTAGGAATTGCTTGAATATTATATCCACTTAGGAAAATAATAATTGTGCTTTTTTTCCCCTAAAGTATAGATCTGTCTACACATATGTTCATGGACAGATAATAGTGACAAGTATAGGTTCCATCTTGTGGAATATGAATTAGATACAATCAGAAAGTGCTTAGTTATCCCCACAGTGGTTATGCCACCATTGCAATAGTGGGTATGTCTTGCCAGGTCAGTTATTACTATAGCATACAGTAATCACATCTAGGTAGGACAAATACTTAATTTTTTCTCTTCCAATAGTATGCATAGCTCCTTCAACCATATTGGAAATTTACCATTAAGGGTGAAGCATCTAAGTGAGAAACTTCTTTCTTTCTCCATGTTCAATGATTCACATATATTATGTTTTGGGCCATTTTACCATCAATTTCTGGAGATTAATCTAAAGCAATGTCAACATCCTTAAATGTTTGAGAATCTAAGGGACCTCATTAGTCAACTTTTCAAAAGATATAATCCATTTCTGGCACTGGGCTTTTTATTTGTTGGTCTCTGGTGTCTTGTAGTGACACTATTGTCTGTTATAGGACAAGTTTATTTAATAATTTTATATAATGAGATATGTGAGTGACTGTGTGTGTGTGTGTGTGTGTGTGTGTACTTCTACAGTTTAAACTTTCATGTACTATCATTCACTTTAGAGTGTTTAGACTCAGAGAGACAAACTTCCCAAGTTTTCCCTCATTTGTGAGTGCTACTTTGAATCTTTAGATATATGTATTTCATTTGCAATACTCACACTGGTCAGAAAATTACTAAGAGGTAATGTAGAGGGGCTTCTAAGGGAAAGGAGATAGAAGGCAATACCTTGACGTTTTAAAACTGAATATTGCTTCCTATTTATTTTTTACTTTCTAACTGTTCATAAAATGTCACCAATTGGCTTCTGTTGCTGTCTGCAAGCCTGCTCCATCATGGTAGAATGTGCTTTCTTTAAATTGCATCTTGTTAGGTATTTTGGCCACAACAATACAAAAAAATAAGAAATATGGGCCTATTTTGATAAAATAGTCACTTAATATTCTAGTGATACAATTCATTTATTGTGAAGTGAAATGTAGATCTGGATTATAATATTCTTCTTAGATATTCACTTTTATTACTGTAGGAATATTAGATGTGAATCTATTTTCATCTAAACAGTATATGTTGTCATTAAATAAGATTATGTATCATTAAATGAGAATATGTAACTTTATCTCATAGATTTAGTTATTATTAATAAGATATCTTTTATTTTCAACTTTAGTGATAGCCTTCTCAAAAATGTTCAGTAATTACCTTAAGCTAGACATAAATGCAGGGACACTATTAAATTTTCTGAATACCATTGGCATGAATTTTAGGCCAAAATAATTTCTAATTCTATTTCTAAAAATAGCTACAAGACTTTGATTTAGAATAACTTCCACTTAAACAGTCTGTTAAAGATTTTTAAATGTGGTTATGACTTGAATTAGACATTTTTCTCAATACATTTTTATTGACAAGGGCATAACTCTTTCTAAAACACCCTGGGTACAACAAAGAGAGCTCACTAATGCAACCTTTTTCTGTCATCTTCCCTGATGCTTCCCTTCTCATTTGGAATATTTCATGCATTCCACTTTCATCAAATAGAAGTAAACTAGATTAAACAGATTTATCAATCTAAAGGATGCTGGGATGCAGTCAGTAGCTATGTTTTTAGTGTCTAGCTTAAGCTCACAGCACAAATTGGGTGAGTGACTGAGTAAGCATGTGAAGAGCATTCTATATTTTGTATTATGACTCTAAAAGCTCCTTGAAGATAAATATTAATGTTTTATAAGCATTTCCACACTGTTTCAAGTACAATTTATATTTAGAAACTTTGGGGAATGAGTTCCTATGAAAGGAAGAACAGCAAGTAAAGTGAAAGCTAAATGAAAAGTACATAAATTGTAGAAAGGCCTCTGAAGATGTAAAATAGCCTTGCTGTTCCAATTTAGTGTTTTATTTATCAGAGTGGATAAATCATATTTCTAATAGGGGTTACCACAGTCTCTTTAGGACATCTTTGCCCTCAAACCAGAAAATGTGTTTAAGATTATTTTATACCTAAGGTATATAAAAACATTTCAAGTCAAGAAGCCATCAAACAAAGACATTGATCAAATGTAATTTTCCTTGCTTGTCCTTCTAGTAAACAGGTGCTTCTAGGTGTAAATCAAAACACTTAGAAGTTAGATGTCTGTAGCTCTAGGTACTTTCACAGCATTGTCATCAAGTCTCATCTCACTCTTCCTTCAAATGAAATGATTGATTTATTGCTCACAGCTTGCTGGACTCTGTGATTCCTCAGATCTCTCTTGCACCCCACATGGAGTTTGCATCATTGACTTTCTGCCAGCCATTTTGTGCCAGAACACTGAGTGACACTTAATGATCTTCTAACACCACAATGTCACATTTATCACTCTTTATCAGTTATGACAGACACAAATTCAAATGCAGAGATGAAATAGACACTTAAAACAGAACTATGGTATATTATTGAATTGACATATCAACCCAAGTTGATGAAAGACATTATAATAACCTGTTGCTTGAGAACAAGTTTAAATTACCAGTTGTAAAGATGTCCTGAGAAATTAAGGATAAGAGAACAGTTTTTATTTTTAAGGCTTTGAGGTGAAAATTATATGCTTCCTCTCATTTAAACTAGCATTAAATGTGTACATGAACCTGTAGAAATTATCTTATTTTTAATTTAATACTTTGCATTTTCAAGCAAATACTTCAATTTCACAGAGGTCTTGAACTCTTTCTTTAAAAATTCTTTTTAGATGCATTTATTTTAAAGTTTTGTGCATGAGTATTTGTCTGAATGTGTGTATGAGTATTTGTCTGAATGGGTATATGTACATCATGCACTTCCCCAGTGCTGGCATAGGTCAGAAGAGGACCTGATATTCTTTGCAGTCTTGCAATTGGTGTTGCAGATGTTTGTGATCCACTATGTAGGTGTTGGTAACTGAACCTGACTCCAATGAAAACAGTAACTGGTTTGAACCTCTGAGTCATCTCTGTTGCTCCTTCATTTCTTGGAGGTGGGGTAGCTTAGAAGTCTTAATAATTATTTAGAATTTTTTTCATAATAATTCCAACATGTGCAGTCCTGTAAGTCATCTTAGGCACTATTAAATCTACACTATATTTTTTCCTAAAACAAGAACCTCTCTGATGCTTAGTTTTTCATAGTACAACAGATAATGACTTGCACAAAGATGGTGAAATATCACTTAAATTTGTGGTAATAGAATATTGGCAATGTATTATGATTCCCTATAATATGTAGTTGTTAGAATGTATAAAAGTTGTATGAAATGTGTATATGAAGTTCAGGGTTTGAAACTTCTTCACCAATTCTCATGATTATAACCTTCAAGTAGCCTTGTACTTCTTTTTAAAAACTAATAGTTTTTCATTGCAAAGACGATAACTGAAAAAAATGTTGCTATTAAAAAGTTCAACATTTAAGTATTTTGTAATTCTAGGAGTAGGTGGGAGAATGCTGGGGAAAAAATCTCTCTAAAATATAATTTTGACATTAAAGTAAACTTCATGTGATGAAGGATAGCAGGTTACCCTGAGTACTTCTGTATCCACAGAGTCTGACGTTGGTCTTTAAGGAATATATTCTAAAACTTTCTTAATGTCATAATAATAATAAAATTCTTTGCTATTGTTTTATAAGCTCACAATGGTATTCCTCTGAAGAATGGTCCTTTATTGTAATGTCACTTTACTTTAGACTGAAGTTATGCTCTACATGTTAATAACTATATTGTATGCCTAACTTTTGTTATCTGTCAAGTGATGTGAAAATAGAGAGCTGGGGTATGTATTCAAAACAAGAGCCACATGAGATGTTTAGGACTGTAAATTATCAGATAAAATTTCGTGAGTGAAACCTGTCTCTTCCAAGCTTCTTCTTCAAGATTTTCACAGAATAGTGGCCTATTACACTTCCTGAAGGCAACATGTCCATCCTTGCTCTCAGTTGCACCCTGGCTACTTCTATGGTAATGCTACTTTTTTAACAATTCAAAGTCCTTCCTGTTACATGTTATTTCCTTCAGTCAAAAAAGCTGGATTAATCCTAATTCATAGGGGAGACAAACACACTCACTGAATACAAAACAGATAACTCACTGGGTAGGGCTTAATTCTTTATGGCATAGAGCATGGCAGCAGACAGGCATGGTACTAAATAAGTAGCTGATATCTATCTTATTAGCCACACAAGAAGAAAGAGAGACAGAGAGAGAGAGAGAGAGAGACAGACAGACAGACAGACAGACAGACAGAGACAGAGAGACTATGGGTTTTGTATGGGCATTTGAAACCTTAAATTGTAGGCCATAATGTACATCCTATTACTTCAGATACATCCCAATATAGGTTTCAAAAGGCTACACCAGACCAAATCTCTCTATATTCCTGCAGCTTAGGAAACAGCATGTAGCTCCCAACAACATCACCAGCACCATGACTGTCCTGGCTGCTGCCATGGTTTCTGTTATGATGATAACATACTAAGCCTCTGAAATTTTAAACATGCTTTCAAAAAACCTGAAATAAATAAATAAATAAATAATTTCTTTTAGAATAGTTTCCTTGATCATCGTGTCTCTTCACAGCAATAGAAGAGCAATGACTGGGGGGATCCAAGATGGCTGCAGCCAGCGCGGACGTATTTTGATTTCAGGATCAACAGCCACAAGGCGGCAAGTGTTGCAGGACACTGTACAAAGGGCACGACTCCTTCTAAATCTCACCCAGCTACACAGGGACCACAGAAGATCCCTGGGCAGGACGCCCCTTCCAACTCTCGGACACGCTAGGAAGCCTCTGGACCCGGGAATCAGGATAACCCATCCCTCAAAAGGAGAGACCCCCAGTAAGTTCCAACCTAATACCCAGCCGGCAGATTCAGAAACCACACAAAGATAATCCCCACCCTGCTGGGCACTCCCAGGTCTCACACAAAGGATCCAATTATCTGGTGAAAGGTTGCAACCCTTGGAAGTGAGCAGAGATCCGCTGCAAAGTGCCTTCAGACCACAGATCGCAGTCTGTGATGTCAATGGCCAGTTTCCAAGCTGCAGGAGTGGCAAGGCTACTGGAGCTGAACTGCAGATTTACCCGCTACAGGTAACAACCCTGGGCAAACTGCAAGATATTTGAAACTGTTGTATATAAGACATTTGTACCAGTACTGGCCCTTCCGGTGGGGAACCAGAGATTACTTTTACACAGCGCCACCACCTGGATTAGTTAGGTCTCCTCCTTGGAGGCGGGGCCGAATGACTCACCTTATAGGGGTGGAGTAAGTCAACTCTACTCCTACACCACAGCGCCCCCTTTAGACCCAAATCCAGAAGACAGCAAAAAAAAAAAAAATCCACATGGCCAGAGGCCCCAGACAAAACAAAACAGAGCGAAATATCTCCAATAAATGAAAGCAACGCTATTCCTTCCAGCCCAAACCACCTCACCACAACTGAAAACGATGACAATTCAACATTATGGAAAGTGATAGAGTCCCTTCAAGAAGAACTTAAAACTATGAAGGAATTCAAAGAAGCCACAATTTTACAAGTCAAAACAACTAATAACATCATTAAAGAGCTACAAGCCAAGGTGACCCAGCTTGAACAGGAAAAGGATAAAGCAATAAAAGATCTCCAGACAAAAAACAAGCAAACTAGAGAAGGAAATGTACAAAACGAACAATACCATTCAAGACTTGAAAATAGAAATGGAAACAATAAAGAAAACACAGTCAGAGTTAAAAGAGGAAATGGAGAATCAAGAGAAGAGAACAGGAAATACGGATGTGAGTATGAAAAATAGGATGGAAGAGATGGAAGACAGGATCTCAGGCATGGAAGATTCGATGGAAGAAATCAGAACAACATCCAAAGAAAATGAGAAAGCTAAAAAAATCTCTCACCAACAACATTCAAGAAATCAAGGACTCAATGAAAAGACGGAACCTAAGAATTATAGGCATAGAGGAAAGGGAAGACTCCTGAATCCATGGTTCAGGAAATATCTTCAACAAAATCATAGAAGAAAACTTCCCAAACCTAAAGAAAGAGATGCCAGTAAAAATCCAAGAGGCTTACAAAACAACAAACAGATTAGATCAGAAAAGAAACTCCTCTCGCCACATAATAATAGAAACTCCAAATGTAGAGAACAAAGAAAGGATATTAAAAGCTGTAAGAGAAAAAGGCAAAGTCACATACAATGGCAGACACATCAGAATCATACCTGACTTCTCCTCAGAAACTTTAAAAGCTAGAAGAGCCTGGACAGATGTCCTACAAGCCCTGAGAGAACATAGGTGCCCAGCCAGAATACTATACCCAGCAAAATTCTATTAACATAGATGGAGAAAACAAGATCTTCCATGACAAAATCAAATTCAAACAAGATATCCTCACACACCCAGCCCTACAGAAGATCCTAGAAGGAAAATTCCAACACAGAGAAGATAACTGCACACAAGAAAACAGAGGAAATAGAAACCTCCACAGCAACTAAACAAAAAAGAAACACAAGACAGCCAGCTAATATCCATCAACATCAATGGACTCAACTCGTCAATAAAAAGACACAGACTTAAAGACTGGATCCGTAAACAAGACCCATCTTTTTGCTGAATACAAGAAACACACTTCACTATTGAAGATAAACACTACCTCAGAGTAAAGGGCTAGGAAAAGGTTTTCCAAGCAAATGGACCCAGGAAAAAAGCTGGCGTAGCCACCTTAATATCAAACAAAATAGACTTCCAATTGAAGTTAATAAAAAAAGACAGAGAAGGGCATTACATGCTCATTAAAAGATATATCCACCAAGAGGTCATCTCAATATGTAACATCTATGCCCCAAATAAAAAGGCACCTACATTTATAAAAGAAACGCTTCTAACACTTAAATTGCACATCGATCCAAACACTTTAGTAGTGGGAGACTTTAACACCCCACTCACAACTATGGACAGATCATCAAGACAGAAGCCAAAGAGAGAAATAATAAGTCTAACAGAGATCATGAACCAAATGGTCCTAACAGATATCTACAGAACGTTTCGCCCAAATACAAAAGAATACACCATCTTCTCAGCACCTCACAGAACCTTCTCCAAAATCGACCATATAGTAGGACACAAAGATAGCCTCAACAGATACAAGAAAACTGAAATAACCCCTTGTATCTTATCAGACCACCATGGAATAAAGCTAGACTTCAATAGCAAAAGAATCAACAGAAAGTCTACACTCACATGGAAATTGAACAACTCTTCACTAGAGGACCACTGGGTCAGGGAAGAAATAAAGAAGGAAATCAAAGACTTCTTAAAATCCAACGAAAATGAAGACACAACATACCCAAACCTACGGGACACAATGAAAGCTGTGCTATGAGGAAAGTTCATAGAACTAAGTGCCTTCAAAAAGAAAATTGTGACAGCTCATATAAGGGAATTAACAGCTAAAATGGGTGAATTGGAAAAAAAAGAAGCAAACACTCCCAAGAGGAGCAGAAGGCAGGAGATCATCAAACTTAGGGCTGAAATCAACAACTTAGAAACAAAAAGAACTATACAAAGAATCAATGAAACCAAGAGTTGGTTCTCCGAGAAAATCAACAAAATAGACAGACCCTTAGCCAAATTAACTAAAGACAGAGATAGAAAACAGAAATCAACAAAATCAGAAATGAAAAGGGAGAAATAACAACAGACATTAAGGAAATCCAGAGAATATTTGGATCCTACTTTAAAAATCTATATTCCACCAAATTTGAAAACTTAAGTGAAATGGACAATTCTCTTGAAAAATTCCACCTCCCGAAGCTAAATCAAGATCAGATAAACAGATTAAACAGCCCTATAACACATAAGGAAATAGAAATAGTCACCAAAAAACTCCCAACCAAAAAAAGCCCAGGGCCAGATGGCTTTAGCACGGAATTCTACCGGACCTTCAAAGAGGAGCTAACACCAATACTTTTCAAACTCTTTCACAAAATAGAATCTGAAAGAACATTGCCAAATTCATTCTACGAGACCACAATCACCCTGATTCCTAAACCACACAAAGACCCAACAAAGAAAGAGAACTTCAGACCAATCTCCCTCATGAACATAGATGCAAAAATACTTAATAAAATACTAGCAAACCGAATTCAAGAACACATCAAAAGTATCATACACCATGATCAAGTAGGCTTCATCCCAGGGATGCAGGAATGGTTCAACATACGTAAGTCTATCAACGTCATTCACCATATAAACAAGATGAAAGAAAAAAACCACATGATAATCTCGCTAGATGCAGAAAAAACATTTGACAAAATCCAACACCCCTTCATGCTAAAAGTTCTGGAGAGAACGGGCATACAAGGGCCGTACCTAGAAATAATAAAGGCAATATATAGCAGGCCAGGGGCCAACATCAAATTAAATGGAGAGAAACTTCAAGCATTTCCTCCAAACTCTGGGACAAGGCAAGGATGGCCACTTTCACCATATCTCTTCAATATAGTGCTTGAAGTTCTTGCTAGAGTAATAAGACAACTAAAGGACATCAAGGGGATAAACATCGGAAAGGAAGAAGTCAAATTATCCCTATTTGCAAATGATATGATAGTATACATAAGCGACCCCAAAAATTCCACCAGAGAACTCTTACAGCTGATAAACACCTTCAGCAAAGTGGCTGGATACAAAATTAATTCAAAAAAATCAGAAGCCCTTCTTTATACCACAAACAAATGGGCTGAGAACGAAATAAGGGAAACAGTCCCCTTCACAATAGCCACAAACAACATAAAATACCTGGGGGTAACTCTAACCAAGCAAGTAAAGGACCTGTACAACAAGAACTTCAAGCCCTTGAAGAAAGAAATGGAAGAGGCCTTTAGAAGATGGAAAGATCTCCTATGCTCATGGATAGGTAGGATCAACATAATAAAAATGGCCATCCTACCAAAAGCAATATATAGATTCAATGCAATTCCTATCAAAATACCAACACAATTCTTTATAGACTTGGAAAGAGCTATTCTCAATTTCATATGGAACAACAAAAAGCCCAGAATAGCTAAATCAATCCTGTACAATAAAAAAACATCTGGAGGTACTACTATCCCAGATTTTAAGCTGTACTACAGAGCAATAGTTGTAAAAACAGCATGGTATTGGTATAGAAACAGACCAGTAGATCAATGGAATCGAATTGAAGATACAGAAATAGACCCACACACTTATGGCCACCTAATTTTTGACAAAGAAGCCAAAACGGCATAATGGAAGAAGGACAGCATCTTCAACAAATGGTGCTGGTCCAACTGGATGTCCATTTGTAAAAGAATAAAGTTAGACCCATACTTAACACCTTGTACAAAACTTAAGTCCAAGTGGATCAAAAACCTTAACATAAGGCCAGTCACACTAAATCTACTAGAAGAAGAAGTGGGAGAAACCCTCGAACTAATTGGCACAGGCGACAACTTCCTGATCAGAACACCAACAGCTCAGGACCTGAGATCAACAATCAATAAATGGGACCTCATGAAACTGAAAAACTTCTGTAAGGCAAAAGACACTGTCATTCGAACAAAACGGCAGCCTACAGACTGGGAGAAAATCTTCACCACCCCCACATCTGACAGAGGGCTAATATCCAAAATCTTCAAAGAACTCAAGAAATTAAATGACAAGAAACCAAATAATCCGATCAAAAAATGGGGACAGAGCTAAATAGAGAATTTTCAAAGGAGGAATCCCTAATGGCTGAGAGACACTTGAAGAAATGTTCAACATCCTTAATCATCAGAGAAATGCAACTCAAGACGACTCTGAGATTCCATGTCACACCTGTCAGAATGGCTAAGATCAAAAACTCAAATGACAGAACATGCGGGCGAGGGTGTGGAGAAAGGGGTACCCCTATTGCTGGTGGGAGTGCAGGCTTGTGCAACCACTATGGAGGTCAGTCTGGCGATATCTTAGAAAACTTGGAATAGCTCTGCCTCAGGACCCAGCCATATCACTTCTGGGTATACACCCAAATGCCTCTTCACAGAATCATAAGGAAGTTTCCTCATCTATGTTTATAGCAGCCTTATTTGTAATAGCTAGAAACTGAAAACAACCCAGATGTTGCTCAACCGAAGAATGGGTTAAAAAACTGTGGTACATCTACACAACAGAATATTATTCAGCTATCAGGAAAAATGAAATTATGCAATTTGCAGCCAAATGGATGGAACTAGAAAAGCTCATCCTGAGTGAACTAACCCAGACTCAGAAGGACGCATATGGCCTCTATTCACTTATAGTAGGATTTTAGCTATATAGTAGAAGGTATCGATTCTACAACTAACACACCAAAGGGAACTTGGACATAGACTTCTTATTTTTAATTTTAATTTTTAATTTTTTATTTATTTTTATATATTAGTTATATTTTTTTTCTATTTTTAGTCTTTTTTATCTTTTGTATGCTTAGAGGTTTGTTTGTTTAGTAGTTCTCTCTCCCGGGCAACGAGACACTTTTCATTGATGGTACTGCTTCGTAGACCCCCAATGAATGAAGAGGCTCTTGGCCCTCATATGACCACTCAACTGAGATGAGGGAATGTTATATGAGGACATCCCACCCCAGAGAAATGGGATGGAAGGGTTAGGAGGTAAAGAAAAAAAATGAAATGTGATGTTTTGGCCTTTTACTACTAATTGTCATAAACTGTTTAGGATAATTAAGAAATGCAAACTAATGGTTATGCAAGCCGGTCATTCTGTTAGGTACTATGACAGCCTATTATAGTTACTTTCTAAGCTAATCAGAAATAAACCTGCTAAGAGACAAGCAACATTAGCTTACAGTAATATAAGAGATAGATAGGGCCTCTTCAAAAACCTCAAGAGATCTGCAGAATATGGCATTCAAAGATGTTTTCGTAACTTTAGATTTTTTTATATCAAAACATATCCACTCCTGATAGCACCCCCTATTCTCCTCCAAGTAGAAGATGAGCATCAAAGAATCTCCATTTGTAGATGATTGAATTAGTCGCAAGCCTATCTCTTGGTAGGAAAAGCCCCTTGCTCCAACTGTAGACAGAATGCTGTCCAAAAAGGACAAAACCTGGAAGCAGGTAAGTTGACAGCCTAGCTCTGCCAAGACAGGGTAGGTAAGTCCTTCAGAACCCCTGCTCTACAACCAATGTCTGTCAGAGAAGCAGGGCCAAATGACTGAAGATCGATGCTGTAATGTATTGAGAGAAAATGGGAACTATCCAGGCAGCCACTGGTATGTCATTTCTTAGTTTGGGAAGCTGCAGGCACTGTGCTTCCTATAAAATCAGTTATATTTATCCCTCTCAGGTCTTTGAGGTGGTTGAAGAACAGATAGCTAGAGTCTCATAATAAATTTTGAGTTGTTTAGGAGTCAAGAGAGTGTTATAGATCTAAGAAGATGCTTTTAAAATTGTGTTGCAAGTTAGTATGAATGTTGAGTCAGATATAGAACTTTAAACTCATGGAGGTGGTTAGATAGTCGAATGTTAAAGTCAGGTACCAAATACATATGGAATGGACATTGGGAATGTACGTTAAGCCATATAAGCCTCATAACTGTGGCCTAATTACCTCTGTGGTACTGTATTGTATTTATTATTATAAGAGAAAGAGCCATTTGTTGGACTGAAAGGGGAAACTGTAGGGGGAAATAAGATATACCTTAAACTTAAAAGAAAAAAAAAGGGAAGAGGATGGGGGGTTGAGGGTGGGAGAGTGGGACTGGAGGGGGAATAGGGAGGGGACTGCGATTGAAATGTAACTTGAAGAAATAAAAAATAAAGGAAAAAATTAAAAAATAAAAACATACACAATATTAGAAGCACAGTAACTAAGTGGAAGCAATGCAGGTGCTAACTACCTGATGACAGGCTGCACACCTACACATTTTGATGCTTGTCAACAAGAAGGAGTGAAATATGATGCTAATAGAAGTGATCCTCGAAAAATCCTTTGCCACTAGAGAAATGCAAAATAAAGCTACTTTAAGATTAAAAAAAAAAAAAAAAAAAGAAGAAGAGCAATGATTAAGACAGAAGGTGGTTCCAAGGACTGGGATATTTTTATCACAGACCTGCTCATAGTCTTTGTTGGGAGAATTTGGAAGACTTTGGGAGTTTGGATTATAAAAGTAATTATATTCGTTAGGTGGGGTTCTGTTGGCCATCTTAGTAAGAGTGTGGAAGTCTGTGCTGAGGACAATTTAAACTATGGGATGCCAATTAATGAAGTTTCAGAAGGAAAAAAAAATCAAATGAAGTAGCCTAAAGTCCATTCTTGTGATATTTTGGTAAAGAATGGGGTTGCTTTTTGTCCTGAGACTTAACTGAAGTATTTTGGATTTAATGCCATTGGCAGAAATTTCAATACAGCCTGGCATTGCTATGTTGTCTGGTTACTAGAGGTCACTCTTCTTTAGATCATGAAAAAAGAAGAAACTGCACCAAGAGAATTGCAAAATGTACAGTTTGAGGAGAAAAGGAAGTTAAGGAAATATAATGTTGGAGACAACTTCAGTGTTCAAGGAAGTAAAGAATTTAAAGAAAAGTTTGATGCTAAGTGGAGTAAAGGCATGGTAATTCTCAAGGCAAGAACCCACCCAACTGAGCTTCCAACTTGTAAAAAGAAATAAAAGGAGAGTTCAAGAAGAGAAGTAAACAACTAAAAACAGAAAGCTGATAGAAATATATATGAACTAGGTGGGAAAACTCCATTTCTTGCAAGGAGACAATTTTGGCAGCTTTAGCCATGTAGTTCTGGCTTTAGAATAAAAGTATAAGAAAGGGATTGTAGATCCTCCTTCTCAGTAAGATCAAGAGTGTATCAGTAGTGTCCCTGCATTGAGACCCAGAAAGGTCATTGTGTGATGCTGTAAAGGTGAAGCCTGGATTGTGTTGCAGACCTCAGTATGTTAGAGATGCCATGGTCATGGGATAACTGCCAAAGAAAATTGAATGTGGAGCTATCTCAGTAAAGAAGACTTTATTATAGTCAACAACACAGAAAAGAGCTGGAGATCTGAAGAGTGATTTGACATCAGTCATGGAGGTGCAGAATTTTGAGTTTGCCAGGAAGGTTTTTGATCTTGCTTTGGACCAGTATTTCCTCACTATCCTCCCTCTCCTCTTTTGAAATGGGAATGTATATTCTGTGCTACTGCATATGAGAAGTATGTGATCTGCTTTTTGAGTTTTATTTTACTTACAGTTCTGAGATTGACATGTGTTTCAGAAGACTTTCAACTTTGGAATATTAAAGAATGTTAAAATCAAAGGACTACGGGGACTTTTAAAGTTGGACTAAATTTATTTTTGCTTTATGATTTGGCTATAAGCCTATGGGTGCCAGGAAGTGGAAAGTGGTGGTTTGAATAAAAATGACCCCCATAGGCTCAATTAATTGAATTCTTAGATATCAGGGAATACCACTATTTGAGAAGGATTATTAGATGCAGCATGAGTAGATGTGACCTTGATGGAGAATTTGTGTCACTATGGCTGGGCTTTGAGATTTTAAAAACCCGAATGCCAGGCCCAGTCTCTTTTCTGCCTGATGTTTATGGATTGAGTTATATCTCTCAACAACTTCTTCAGCACCATACTTGCTATTCCTGTCATGCTTGTTGATATGATGACAATGGATTAATTCTCTGAAACTATAAGCAATCCTCGATTAAATGCTTATTTTTATAATAGCTGCCTTGGTCATGGTGTCTATTCAAAGCCATAGAGCAATTACTAAGTCATACATATTAAGCAATAGGTAATTAGTAATCTGAGTAGATCTCAGATTTCATTCACCCCCCCACACACACAGAGGGAGGGAGAATAAATTAGTAACTATATGAGATGATGTGTATGCTGTTACTTTTCCTATGATAAACAAATCACAGTATAAACATATCAAAACATGATACTTTTGTGTACTGACTTCTTCCAAGTTGAAACCTGACTTTTTAAAAATAATTTATTTTTTATTTCTTCAAGTTACATCTCAATCACAATCC
>CAJQZJ010033173.1:3888478-4047174 GCA_907164525.1 Lophiomys imhausi | reverse complement strand
TCCTTAGCATCAGGTCCAGTAGACACTAGGAGCAATCAGCTAAGGACAACCGGATGGCTAAAGGTCATCAGAAAAACAAATCTGACAAAACTCAAGGAAATATGACTCCAAAAAAATATGCAATGCTAATACAGCAAACACTGATCATCCCACTACAGCTGAAACACACAAATATGATGACAGATCTATAATTAGGATAATGTTAGAGTCCTTACAAGAAGTTAAATCGCTGAAAGAATATAAAGACTCTTCAATTTTACAAATGAAAGCAATGGAGAATACCATTAGAGACTGCCAACCTAACTCAGCAGAATATGAATGGAAAAGAGACAAGGCTATGAAAGATTTGAATGATTGGCAGACAAAGTCATCTAAGTTGGAACAAGAAATGTATTAAATGTATAAAAGCATTCAAGACTTGAAATTGGAAATGGAAGCAATAAAGCAAACACAAGCAGAGATAGTTCTGGAGGTGGAAAACCAAGGAAATAGAACAGTAACTACACACATGAATATCAAAAATAAGATACAAGAGATGGAAGACAGAATCTCAGGTGTAGAAAGATTCAATTGAAAAAATTAGTACAACAACCAAAGAAAACAAGAAACCTAAAAAAGTTCTCACCCACAACATTCAAGAAATAAAGGACTCAATAAAAAGATTGAACCTAAGAATTACAGGCATAGATGAAAGAGAAGACTTCTGACTCCAAGGTCCAGGAGACAGCTTCAAAAAAATCAGAGAAGAAAACTTCTTAAACTTAAAGAAAGTAATACTAATAAAATTCTAAAGGGAATACAGAACTCCAAACAGATTCTACCAACAAAGAAATTCCTCAATAATAATTGAAACTCCAAATGTAGAGAATAAAGAAAGAATAAATATTAAAAGCTATAAGAGAAAGAGGTCAAGAAAAGTATAATGGCTGACCCATCAGAATTACACCTGACTTCTCCTCAGAAACTCTAAAAGCCAGAAGGGCTTGGACAGATGTACTCCAGGCCCAAAGAGAACATAGGTGTCAGTCCTGACTGCTATATCCAGCAAAACTTTCTATCAGCATAGACAGATAAAACGAGATATTCCATGAGAAAACCAAATTTAAACAGTATCTATCCACAAACCCAGCCTACAGAAGATCCTAGAAGGAAAATTCCAATCCAAAGAAGATATGTAAACCCAAGAAAACAGAGGAGGCAAATAACTCCACTGCAGCTAAACCATAAGAAACATGCAACCACCACCTACATCAAAATAACAGGAAACAAAAATCTTTGGTCATTAATATCCCTCAACATCAATGGACTCAACTCCCCAATAAAAAGACATTGGCTTGCAGAATGGATCCCTAAACAAGACCCATCATTTTGCTGTATACAAGAAACACATTTAACTAACAAAGATAGACTCTACCTAAGAGTAAAGGGCTGGGAAATGTTTTTCAAGCAAACTGTCCCAGGAAGCAAGCTGGAGTAGCCATCTTAATATAAAATAAAATAGACTTTCAAATGAAGGTAAGAAATAAAGACAGGGAAGGACACTATATACTTGTCATAGGAAAAATTAATCAAGATGACAGATATCTCAATACTGAATATCTAAGCCCCAAATACAAGGACATCCACATTTCTAAAAGAAACTCTTCTAAAGCTTAAACCACACATCATTTCCCACACATTAATAGTGGGATATTTCAATACCCCACTCACAACAATGGACAGATTATCGAGATAGAAACCAAACAGCGATATAATGAGACTAACAGAGGTTGTGAACTAAATGGACCTAACAGATATCTATAGAAGATTTCACCCAATCACAAAAGAATACACCATTTTTTGAGCTCCTCACAGAACCTTCTCCAAAATTGACCATATAGTCAGACACAAAGCAAGCCTCAATAGATACAAGAAAATTGAAATAACCCCTTGTATCTTATCAGATCACCATGGTTTAAAATTGGACTTCAGCAACAATAGAAATAACAAAAAGCCTATGCATTCATGGAAACTTAACAGCAACTCTCTATTCAATGAACACTGGGTCAGATAACAAATAAATAAGGTTGTCAAAGACTTCTTAAAATTCAATGAAAATGAAGGCACTACATACCCAAACCTATGGGACACACAAAAAAAAATGCTATGAGGAAAGTTTATAGGATTAACTGCCTTCAAGAAGAAAATTGTGACAGCCCATATGAGCAACTTAACAGCAGAACTGGAAGAGCCAGAAAAAAAAAAAAGAAGAAGCAAACACTCCCAAGAGTAGTAGAAGGCAGGAAATTACAAACATATGTCTGAAATCAACAACTTAGAAACAAAAATAACAATACAAAAAAATCAATGAAACCAATAGTTGGTTTTTTGAGAAAACCATCAAAATAGACATACCCTTAGACAAAATGACAAGAAGGCAGACAGAAAATACCCACATTGGTAAAATCAGAAATGAAAAGGGAGAAATAACAACAGACATTGAAGAAATCCACAGAATCTTTAGGTCTTACTACAAAAATCTGTACTCCACAAAATGTGAAACCCAAGTGAAATGGAAAATTTTCTTGATACATTCCACATACAAAGCTAAATCAAGATCAGGTTAACAAATTAAACATACCTATAACCTGTAAGGAAATAGAAACAGTCATTAAAAATCTCCCATCCAAAAAAATCTCAGGGCCAGATGGTTTCAGCACAGAATTCTACCAGACCTTCAAAGAAGAGCTAATACCAATACTCTTCAAACTTTTCCACAATATAGAAACAGAAGGAACACTGCCAAACTCATTCTATGAGGTCATAGTCACCCTGATCCTTAAACTACACAAAGACCCAACAGCGAAAGAGAACTTCAGATCAATTTCCCTCATGAACAATGATGCAAAAATACTTAATAAAATATTGGCAACTCAAATCTAAAACACATCAAAGGTAACATACACCATGATCAAGTATGCTTCATCACAGGAATGTAGGGGTGGTTCAACATACGAAAATCCATCAACATAATTCACCATATAAACAAGCTGAAGGAAAAAAAAAACCCACATGATCATCTCAGTAGATGCTGAAAAGGCATTTGATAAAAATCAACACCCCTTCATGCTAAAAGTCCTAGAGAGAGCTGGCATACAAGGACCATACCTAGAAATAATAAAGGTAATATATCGCAAGCCAGTAGCCAACATCAAATAAAATGGAGAGAAATGTAAAGCATTTCCTATAAAATTAGAAACAAAGCAAGTATGCCCACTCCTCCCATATCTCTTCAATATAGTACCTGAAGTCATAGCCAGAGCAATAAGACAACTAAAAGAGAACAAGGGGATACAAATTAAAAAGGAAGAAGTCAAATTATCCCTATTTGCAGATGATATGATAGTATACATAAGTGACCCAAACTTCCACCAGAGAACTCTTACAGATGACAAGCACCTTCAGCAAGGTGGTTGGATACAAAATTAACTAAAATAAAAAATCAGAAGCCCGTCTCTATGAAAAGATAAATAGGCTGAGAAAGAAATTAGAGAAACAACACCCTTCACAATAGCCACAAACAACATAATATACCTGGGAGAAACTCTAACCAAGCAAGTGAACAACCTGTATGACAAGAACTTCAAGTCCTTCTAGAAAGAAATTGAAGAGGACATCAGAAGATGGAAATATCTCCCAGGCTTATGGATAGGTATAATCAACATAATACAAATGGACATCCTACCAAAAGCAATGTACAGATTAAATGCAATTCCAATCAAAATACCAACACAGTTCTTTACAGAACTAGAAAAAACAATCCTGAACTTCATATGGAATAACAAAAAACTAAATCTAAATCTATCTTGTACCAAAAAAAAAAAAAAAATCAGGAGGTATCACTATACCAGATTTCAAGCTATACCACAGAGCAATAATAAAAAGAACAGCATGTTATTAGTATAGAAACATACCAGTTGATCAATGGAATTGAATTGAAGACCCAGAAATGAACCCACACCTATGGTCAATTAATTTTTAACAAAGAAGCCAAACCATACAATGGAAAAAGGTCAGCATTTTCAACAAATGGTGCTGGTCTAACTTGATGTTGACATGTAAAAGATTGCAAATAGAGCTATCCTTATAAGCCTGAACAAAACTTAAGTCCAAGTGGATCAAAGACCTTAGTATAAAGCCAAACATACTAAATCTAATGGAAGAGAAATTGGGGAAAAAACTCAAACTTATCAGCACAGAATACAATTTCCTGAACAGAACACCAACATCTCAGGCTTTAAGACAATCAATTAATAAATTGGACTTCATGAAACTTTAAAGCTTCTGTAAGGTTTTGTCATTCGAAGAAAATGGCAATCTACAGATTGGAAAAATGTCTCTCTCAACCCCATATCTGACAGAGGGCTAATATCCATAATTTAAAAAGAACTCAAGAAATTAAATGCCAAGAAACCAAATAATCCAATCAAAAAAAAATAGAGAAAAGATTTAAAAAGAGAATTCACAAAGGAGGAATCCCTAAAGGCTGAGAGACACTTGAAGAAATGCTCAACATCCATACTTATCAGAGAAAGTCAACTCAAGACGACTCTGAGATTCCATCTCATACTTGTCAGAATGGCTAAGATCAAAATCTCAAATGACAGCACATGCTGGCGAGGTTGTAGAGAAAGGGGAAAACTCCTCCATTGCTGGTGGGAGTGCAAACTTGTACAACCACTATGGAAATCAGTCTGGCTATATCTTTTAAAAATTGGAATAGCTCTACTTCAAGACCCAGCCATACCACTTCTGGGTATACATCCAAATGATTACTCAACAAACCACAAGGACGTTTCCTCATCTATGTTCATAGAAACCTTATTTGTAATAGCTAGAAACTGGAAACAACCCATATGTCCTTCAACTGAGGAGTGGATAAAAAAAAAAAAAAACAGCGGTACATCTACACAATGGAATAATACTCAACCATTAGAAACAACAAAATCATGTAATTTGCAGCCAAATATATGGAACTAGAAAAGCTCATCCTGAGTGAGCTAACCCAGGCTCAGAAAGATGCACATGGCCTCTATTCACTTATAATCAGATTTTATCCATATAGTACAGGATAACTATATTACAACTAATGCACCAAAAGAACAGGAACATAGACTTTGTTACCTGTTAATGAGACACTTTTCCCTACTGGTGCTACCATGTAAGCCCCCAGTATATGATGAAGTTCTTATCCCTGATATTACTGCTGAAATAGGGTGGGGGACTGATATATAGGGACATTCTACTCCGGAGGAGTAGGATAGAACGGAGAGGGGATAGAGGTGGGAGGGTGGGACTGGGAGGGATGGAAAGAGGGCACTGTGATGGAGATGTAACTTGAAGTAATAAATAAACATGTTAAAAAATTCTGAACTTAAATATTTTCCATCATATCCTGTATTTATAAACCTAAAGATTTCACTTAGTTTTGAAAATACTGTTTTAAATTCTAAACAGCTCAAGTTCAATTGAAATTTTATATCTATTATGTCTTCAAGCCTATCAAAACATAAGAAGGGATAAAATTATTATTTGAGTGAATAGGAATCATAGGAGAACAGCTTCTAAAAAGAAAAAACAGTTTGCTTCCCTAGAGAGTCCCAAATATCTCCCAATATCATTGCAGCATCACCCTCAGCCTTCTGGCCAACCATATCTCACTGACTAATTTATACAGCAGGAAAAAGAAGGATTTGACTACTCTGTCTATGCAGAATCAAGCCATTGACTTACCTGCATTTAATCTCTGGTCTATCTTTGGACTGCATATATTCTATTGAGAGAGCAGGGGCATTTTTTCCCAGTATAAATTATCTCCTAATCTATTTTTGATGCTCATTATCTCCTTCCAAGTCCAATAGGAGCTGTCAGGAGCTGACTGTCTTAAGTCAAATATTCTTAAAACAGTAAAAGCATCTTTAAATGTCATTTTCTGTACAACTCTGAGGGTTTTGAAGACATCTATTGATTTATTTATAAATCTATCTATCTAACTCTGTGAGTTGGAGGCCAGCCTATCTATCACCATCTGTCTATCTATATGTATATTTGAACAAGCAAACTCTATATATTTAACCATCTACAATCTGTTTAAGCTAGTAATCCTATTTTGGGATAATTTAAGACTAGTATTTGACATGACTAGGAGCTTGACAGACCAGCCATCAACCTGTATTACCCAGACTCCTAAATAGATTGCAATAGCAAACCATAAAAGAATTGGAAGTAAACTAATATTTTTGAATGTGTTGTATAGTCACACTACCTTAAATATGTGTTGAAATATGCATATATGTGTATCAAAATATAAAATTCTATACAAATGAAAAACAATTGACCTTATTTTTGTATCAATATACAAAATTCTGTACCAATATATTAAAAGATAACCTTGTTTTGAGAATAACAATAGATTTAAGTTTCAGAGCAGATTCAATAATCTACCTTTATATCTTATCATTTCTAAATTATATACCCATATTCTCCCTTTTTTTCCTTTCAATTCTTTTCCCCCTATATAAGAGAGAAAGAAGGATAGAGAAAAGAAAAAGAAAGAAGTCTCTGAGTCTAACCATGTATACATTGCTTAACAAGACCATTTAACAACTTGTAACCAATCCCCCTAAACAACAACATCTATAACCCATCAAATAACAACAACAACAACAAGAACAAAATCATGCACCCCACCTTTTGGGAATCGGGTGTCACTCTCTTAAAATTACTTTCTGTTGAATTGAGACACAGAAAATCTGTTTGAGAGCCCAAATAAAATGCAAAAAAAAAAAAATGGTTAAGCAAGTTAATAGTAACATTTGTTGTCTAGTCTCTATATGTTCAGTAAATTGAATGTCCTGAGCAGTTTGTAGTCCAAAGTTGAACTTTGGATGGAAAAGTTCAGAGCTTTATTGTAGTCCTGGCTGGATCAGTGTGAGGCTGAACCATCTTAGCAAACAGTTGAAGGAAGTTGTACTGTATGGTTTGTTTTTTTGTTTGTAGACAAATTTGTAGGAGCCCTTTCCAGTCAAATTTGATTTTTATCAGTGTTGATGGAAGACCTTTTTCTTTCCTGTAGTTATTATTACATATATAGCTATATATAATCCATTTGAAGTTGAAGACTGTATGGAGTTTAAGTATTCTCCTGCACAGTTCACATAAATTTATTAATTGATTGTAACAGGTTTTTTTTTCTGTGTAGTTCTGGCTATTTGTAGATTAGGTTGGCCACAAACCCAAAAGGAACGTATCTGTTTCTGCCTTTATCTGCCACATTTTGGGATAAAAGGTATGGATTTATTTTTTTTCTTTCCTTTTCCCTTTCCCTGGAGACTTAACTTGTATGTGGACATATCTATATTTATTGAGACTGGGTTTCTCTTTGTAGCTTGGGCTGTCTTGATTTGTTCTGTAGAACTCTATAGATTAGATTGGCCTTGAACACACAAGGAATCTGTTCTTTCTTGTATCCCAAGTTTGGGATCCAGGTATGAATTTAATTCATTGAATTAGCATTATTAAACAGTAATATTAACTAAAACATTTTGTATTAGTCTGAGTTATAATTCCCCCATGGGAGCCTAATTCTTGAGGAGATTGATTCAGAGTAGCATAATATGCTACTTTATGTTAACTTTTCTTTTTCTTTTTTTTTTTTTTTTTTTAGTTTTTTGAGACAGGGTTTCTCTGTGTAACAGCTCTGGCTGTCCTGGACTCCCTTTATAAACCAGGCTGGCCTCCAACTCACAGTGATCTGCCTGCATCTGCCTCCCAAGCGTGTGCCACCACACCTGGCATGTTATTTTTTCTTAACTGTTGGCCATAGGAGGCATGTAATTTGCATATTCCTCCTCTAGCCTAACTCTGAGTCTTTACATTAACTAACATCTCTCTCTCTCTCTCAAGTTTTTTTTTTTTTGGACAGGATTTCTCTGTGTATCCTTGCTCTATCCTAGACTCAGTCTGTAGACCAGGCTGGCTTTGAACCCCCAGAGATCTGCCTGCCTCTGCCTCCCAGGTGCTGGGATTAAAGACATGTGCCACCACACCCAGTGACTAACATATTTCTTATAGGATCAAAATGCCTCCTAAAACCAGTATTCCTGTGGAACCCCCACACCTAAGGAGACTGGTTTGTGACCCCTTTCTTTTTACATGAAATTAAGATTATATGTATTTATCTATTAGATCAATAAGGCAATTATCCACATATATACAGAAACATGGAAAGAAATACAGGGACAGGTACAGCCTTCGGGCAAACATAGATTCAGACAAATAGATTCAGACAAATGCAACAGACAGCCATGAGATGTAAGACAATGGGATCATGAACCAGACAATTTATATCTAGATTCATTCTTGGTTAAATGACTCTAAGGAGAAGCACTTTTATTTATTTCCTTAATGAGGCACTGATATGTTATTGGTAATAAAGAGTTAATCACTAATGTGTATAATCTGCATATGTATGTACAAAGGTCAGAATTTAAAGGTCATTTTACTACTATGTCCATTTTGCAAAATAAAAGTTCTGGGTTCTACTTTATACCTTAGGCAACCATAGTTTTTTGACCCAGTTAATAGTAAAATGCTTCATCTTGTGTTGCAGGCCTTAAATCCAAGCAGAAAATGGCTTGTTATTCCCATAAAATTTTTTCACTATTTCCTCAGTGGGCATGTCAGGTCAGTCTTTACTGTAGTTCTTAGAGTTCATAACTGGATTTCACTGTTTACTTTTCTCCCTCATTTGTGTATATATATCCATGCTGCACTGTGAAAGACACCCAGCAGGGATGAACAAGAAAATGGTATCATCTTCATTTCTTTCTATCTCTAACATTTTTCTCTTGCTAAAGAAACATTTAACATTTGTATTAAATACTACTTATTTTTTCAAATCTTAATGAAGTGTGAAAAACACCTCTCATTTGTATCTCTAATTCTGTGTTTATTTCTTATAATTTCATGTTTAGGCCAGAGTTAAAATTAAAGTAATGTAAGGATACTTACAATTTTTCTGCTAATTATTTCTCTTTCATTTTAGAATAAATTTTTTGTTATATTGAATTTTCTATTGACAAAATAATTAATTTTTATTCACTCTTTTCAATTAGCATTCATTTGTATTTTTACATGCTTTTGGGGAGTTTATTTTTATTGTTTGTAATATACTAATATCTCCCACACTTTGGCTCCTCCCTTGTTGCTTTTGTTTCATTACTTATTTTATACTTTGAATTTTTTAAATATATTTTTAATGTAGAAGTTTAAGTTAGTGTAAGTGCATGTGTGCTTTTTTATGTGTGGGTACATGTGTGTAGATATGTGTGTGTGTTTGTGCATGTGTGTTGTTTATGTGTGTGTATGTTTCACTATCTTTTTTTTTTTTTTTTTTTGAGACAGGGTTTCTCTGTATATCTCTGGCTGTCCTGGACTCACTTTGTAGACCAGGCTGGCCTCGAACTCACAGAGATCCGCCTGCCTCTGCCTCCCGAGTGCTGGGATTAAAGGCATGCACCACCACCGCCCGGCTTCTTTTTTTTTTTTTCTAGTGTTTCTGAGCTACTTTTTTCTGGAATTTGTTATGTTAATTTGGCAAAATTTCTTTCAATTGGCTTCAATGATTTTTCTTGTTATTGTCACTTTTTATAGATTTTAATTAGGCAACTTTTTATTAATATTAATTTATTTTTTAAGTTACATCTTGATCAAAGGCCCTTCCCTTATCCTTTCTAGGTCCCAACCTACCTACCACTTCCTTATCTCCATTCACTCCTCCTCAGATGAGGGGTGCCCCCACATATCAACTTCCTCAGTTCATCAGTCACATGAAGGCTATGAACTTCCTCTTGTACTGGGGCCTGATATGGAAGCCAAGCTATGGTAATAATGTTCCACTTACAGACAACAAGGTCTATGTCTCACTACTGGGTGGAGTTTTTCATAGGATGGTTATACTAGGTTCCTGTCTTTTTTTTTTTTTTTGTCTGTGGGTTATAGAATGGTTGTCCTGTGTTAAATCATTAATATCCAATTACTAGTGAGTTTCAGTGATGGACCTTGATATTGTCTTCTACTGTTACACCAAGAATAAAGATCTACCTTTGTATTCCACAGTCTGTCCCTTCTAGATATAAGCTGACAGATTGACTTGTTGCTTTTCAAATAAAAAATTCATTTTTCAGGAAGAAGTAATACACTTTTTAGTGGATAACAAACATAAAGATATCTAAGCCTAGCTCCTAAACTTGATATAGATTATAGGTTATCTAATCTTTTATTCTTTTCTGCAGTGGTATATAATTCCATGTAGAGATAGTGCCTTTCCTGTTTCTAAAAATTCAGGAAGAAATATAATCTCTGCATTCTGTTATGGAGAGTTCACAACTGAATAGCATAATCTTAAGATTGGTGTCTCTTACCAGCCCTCATGTGACCATTGGCTTTGACAGCAATCCAAGTATATTTCTTCCTTCTTTCTATGGAGCAAGTAAAATAGGGTTATGCCCCTTAGAGCAGAAAACATTTCATTTTTAAAACAATTTACTTTTGTCATTTTTCAGAAAGTGTCTTCCTTTTTCAGTAAATAAAACCTGTAAACATTGGTCCTCCTAGTATGTGAGAAGTGAATCTGTAATTGTGATTTCTATTATCTGAGATTCTGATTTCTACTGGAGTTCTATATAGTTTTTTTTTTTTTTTTTTTAGTCTACTTTGTTGTGCTGGTAACTGAACCCAGGTCCCCTGTAGGACAAAAAAAAAAAAAAAAGTGCTTGTAACCACTGGGCCATTTCTTCAACCCCCTTAATTTATTTTCTGAATGTGATTTTAGTAGATTTCTATTTAATATTAAGTGATGTGTGTTCTTTATACTATATCTTTATGTTATTATATCATAGGAAACTGAAGGCCATGTCTCTGAATTCAAAATTTGCTTTTTCAATAAACTAAACACCATGAAAATAGTTGGAATGAGTCAAAATAAAAAATTCATTATGAAATGATGGCAATCATAACAGGACCATTGAAGTGAATAGTGCTAAAACATCAGTCCCTAGAGGCATAGCAGATGTGACTGCTCTGTCACATCTGCATTAGTAAGTGGCAGAGAGGAGGAAGCTTATATTTACATTCAGTGTTCTGAGGTATGAACATCTCAATGATTTTGGGGGATGGGGCAGGGGAGAAAAAAAAAAAAAGAGAAACTAACAAAATTTCTATGTCATGAAGCCCAGATTGGGGGATAGCCTGTCTACTACTGGTCCAGCATCAAGCTAGCACGAGATAGGCTACCAGGACAGTAAGTAAGCCAGAGAATAGGGGAGGCCTGCCTGCCTGCTCTTAGAAGAAGGAGTATGGGTGAGGCAGCCCCTAGGGTGTGTGTATGGGAGAGACAACCCTGCCTTTTGTCTTCTTTATTGTGGTGTTGGCAAGGGAGAGATCCCCTCCCTTTGACCCTCACCACCAGTTCCAGACAGGATATCTGGCCTTTTGGGGTCACAAGAACAAGAGAGCTGTCTTCTCTACTTACATGCTGCAGCACTCAGGAGAACAGACCTTGCACCTTGCCTGGGCAGCACAGTATAGCTTGACCTGGATTGAGGGTTATGGTGAGTCAGTCCCAGGGAAGGAGGGTGAGAGAGTCAGCCTCACCTTTTGTATGCTTTGTGGAGATGTTGGTGAGGGAGAGCTCCCCTCCCTTCCCTCTGCCCTCACCACCAGTGGATGATAAGATATCTGGCCCTGCTGAAGACATTAGAGAAGTAGAGCTGTCCCTGCCCCCCACGTGCTGCAGCACTCAGGAAAGCAGGCCTTGCATCTTGTCTGAGCAGCACACTAAAGCCACCCCTGGATGTGGGGGTTGTAGGTGAGCCAGCCCTGCCTTCTGTCTGCTTTGTGATGTTGGCAATGGAGAGATCCCTTACTCTTGTGATCCTTCTACAGGTAACAGGCAGTAGAATTGAACCTGATTTGGTCATGAAAACAGGAGAGCTGAACCAACTACTTACCTGTTGCAGCACTCAGGAGAGTAGGCCCTGCAAGTGGGGGATTTCAGGCGAAGAAAGAGGCCTTTGAGTTGGTCCACCCCATGAATGAAATGCTGGAGTGTATAAGAAGATCAGTTCCATAGACCCAAAACTACAGAGTCCCCATGACACAGGATAATAACAGCAAATGTGAGAGGAGTCCCAGTGAGGTTCCAGTACTGAAATAGCAGAAGCAAAAGGCCAGACAAGGAATCTTTATAATGAACATTTGCAAGCAAAAACGTGTGGACAAAAGAAATATTGTGGAGCACACTGAGAAACACTACAGCTTCGCCAATGAGTGTTTTTTTTGGGGGGAGGGGGGTTGCAAGACTGAAAGATGGGTCTGAGGGTAGGTGGGAGATGAGAGGGAACAGGGTGCATGACGTGAAATTCCCAAAAATAAAAAAAACAATATTTATTTTTAAACCACAATAAATAAAATGCTAAAACAAGCTGAGAGTGGTGGCACTGAAGGGAATGAAAATTATTAAAAGACCCCCTAAGTCTGCAGTAGAGCCAGGCCAGCTGCCAGGTGATTCCCGGACCATAAACAGGTTGAAACCAAGAATGAAGGTCAATTGGGCCATGGGCCCCCAGGGCTTCAGGAACTGGCTGACCACAAAGTAGATAACAAAACAAGATTAGATTCATTCCTGAGACAAACAGATGTAGGATGTTTCCTGGTGATTAACTAATGGGCTGGTACATTCCAGCTGTATTTCCCCTCCCCCTTGGGTTGTGGTAAACGATGGGCTGGGCTGGTACATTCCAGCTGTATTTCCCCTCCCCCTTGGGTTGTGGTAAACAATGGGCTGGGCTGGTACTTCCCACCTGTAATTTCCCCCGCCCCTTTATCTGTGGTGCTCCCCTATTAAATTATCTACTCTAGCCCTGCGTGGGGATCGCCGCTCCTAGCCCTGCATGGGATACGAGTGGCGTCCCTCAGTGCACTGAGCCCCTCCCCCTTTTTCCCCTTTTTTCTCCCCGAAATAAACCTCTTGCGATTGCATCAAGATGGTCTCTTGCGAGTTTTGGGGCGGCCGTGATATCCTGAGAGTCGGGTGAGGAACTTCCCTCCCCCAGGTCTTTCAGCACACACCTTAAATCCCAGCACTTGGGAGGCAGAGGATAGCAGATCTCTGAGTTTGAGGCCAGCCTGGTCTATGAAGCAAGTTCCAGGACAGTCAGGACTATACAGTGAGACCCTGTCTCAAAAAAAAAAAAAAAAAAAAAGAAAAAAACAAAGGAAAAAAAACTCAATGCTGAAACATTTTTAAGTTTAAAAATTGACATTTCCTTAAATATACACATATTTAATTAATAATTTCCCTATATATCATAAATAAATTTTATACATGAGCAGGTACATTTAAAGTTTAAAATTGAGGTTATAAATTTTGATTAGTTATTACATGTATCTGTTTTTAAATTACTGTAGAAATTTTAAACAAATTATTCCAGAAAACTTATAGTGGGAATGAATAATATGATGATGCTTACACTCAAACAAAAGAAAGATCACACAAAAGGAAGAATAAACATGTTCTAAAACTTCTGATGCTTTGTTTTAAAAATATTGGAATGCTGAACATTGCCTATTTATTTATTTATTTATTTATTTATTTATTTACTTACTTACTTACTTATTTTGCATATTGTACTTGAATAATTTGAACTATTCATGCTTCTTTTATTGCAAATGATACATTAGAGATTTTCTCATAATTCAAAACAATAAAAATACTTATGAGTTTCATAATTATTCATATTTTTGCTCATAAAATACAACCCAAAGCATTATACTTTACTTTTAGCCTAAAATCCTACTTAAATCTTTCAAAAGATTAAAAAAAATCAATTTTCAGTTCCAAATACTCCTGTGCTAGGCAACAAGGAAGCTTTTAAACTCATTTCTGCATTTGTAATCTCTAAAATATTGATTTTGATTTTACTCTTAGAAGAGTTTTTTTCCTATAATTAGGAGAAAGAGCTTTTTTTCTATAATTATGAGGCAAATATGTATAAAACTGAGATGAAATAATGATATATGCTCATTATATGCCTTTTCAATTTTATAGCTACAATTATGTATTTCTTTATATTTAATTCTTTGTATGAACTTAAATTTAAATAAAGGCAAAACCTGGGAAAATTGGTATGTTTTCCAAGGCATAAAGACAGAAATCATCTTAAAATCTAAGCCAATATACCTCTGAGGAATCAAACATAATCCACTTCAAAATACTGTAAACTCTTTTGAAATTGAGGTTTAGTGTTAATTCCTATGATATTTGAACATGTATATTCAATAAAATTATTCACAAAAAAGAATAGTTTGTTCTTTTATTACAAAAGCAGTAGCCTCTGAACCATGATTAAGTACAGAAAACTGAAACTTTTGAACCTGCCCAGGAGATGTGTTGAAGCAAGAACATTTATTGTTACAATGACCATAAGTTCTAAACAAACTATTCACAGTTTAAATTTTTAAATACTTTCTGTAAATTTTGTAATATTTTTTCAACACTAGAAGTTGGATCAAAATCAAAACGAAAAATATTTATTTGTTCATATAATTTATGATCTTTTTTGCGTGGTCTCAATATTTACTCAATCTAATATTTTCAGTGCAATACATATGAGAGTCACCCAGTTTGTTTGGTGATGTTTTCCCAACATGAATGAGTGTCTCCTGAGGCATAATGCTGGTGATAGAGAAATGACAGTAAGACAAAAATCTCTGATTAAAGGAGAAGAAAATAGGAGTGTCACAGAAGCATTTGAAGAAGAAATAATAAAAATGTCCCCACTGCTGAGTAAATATCTCACATGTATTCATCAAAATATAAAAACATGCAAATCACTGGCCAATAGGGTCACATTAATACAGGACAAACAAGTTGATTTATGTTCTAGGTTCACAGAGATTTTACTACGTCTCAAATTGCATTGATGTAGATTCATGAAATCTTCCATTTTAACAGAAAGAAAAATGAAGACAGAGTTGTTATTGTGGATTTATATAGGTTTTGAATATTTTTGTTCTCTGTCTTCGTCTCCCCTGCCCGTGTGTGTATGTGTGTGAGTGTGTGTGTGTGTCTGTTTGTGTCTGAGTTTATGCGTGTGTACTGTGTCCACCGTTTGTATACAGGAGGTCAGAGAGGCCATCAGATCTCATGGAACTGTAATTACAGGTGATTGTGAGATACTGTAAAGGTGCTGGGAACTGAGCTGATCTTCTGCAAGAGTAGTAATTACTCTTAAATACTAAACCATCTCTCCATCCCGGGACTTAATTTTTAATGTGGAAATAGACTCATTTACTGTACTGCCCTGAAGAGTTTTATTGGATTGGCCTGTTTGTTGCTTACCACTATGTAGTAATAATTATGATGATGATACTAATAATACTAAGTGCTATTGTTATGCTATTTGAATAATTATTGAAAGTGCCAGAACTAAGGTGGGAATAAATGTTGATCTGACAAAATGTGAGGAGATTTAACAAAAGCATGTGTCCATTAAAAGTCATTGAACAGGAATTTTTTTTTTAAAAAGAATTGTGAGTTTATAAAAAAAAAACATTTCCTAGCCACTATTATATGGGATTGCCAGTTATTTAGAAATTCTCATAAAGAATATATTTGAAATTCTGAAACATTCAGTATTGTTGTCACTGTTATTTTATAGGAGATTGTAGCATGAATCAAGGATTACACAGATTCTTGATAGTATAAATTCCATAAACAAGATGTGCAAGCCAAGTCATATTCCTTTGGATTGACTTATTAGGGAAACAAATGTTTTTTTTTTTAATTAAGAGGAAAACACATAAGAAACAGCATACAGGCTACATTGTGTGAGTGGATTAACTACCTGACCTGAAAACTGTCATTAACTAAGATATTATTCTGGATCTTCAAGTGTCAAATAAGAAAGTGAGTTATGTCTCTGGACTGGAGAAATGGCTGAGTAGTTAAGAGCATTTGATATTTCAGAGGACCTTGTTTCAGTTCCTAGAACACACATTTTGATTCACAATCATTACATTAAATAAGCAACTCTAAAACATTAAAAAGTTGTGTGCCTCTTATTTTTGATTCTCAATCATTACATTAAATAAATAACACTAGTGCATTAAAAATTTGTGTGCCTTTTAATTTTGGTTCTCAACCATTAAATTAAATAAACACCTCTAGAACATTAAAAATCTGTGTGTCTTTTATTTTAGAAGCACATAAATTGAGTTTTGTAGGTATGAT
This sequence comes from Lophiomys imhausi, assembly GCA_907164525.1. Classification (NCBI taxonomy): domain Eukaryota; kingdom Metazoa; phylum Chordata; class Mammalia; order Rodentia; family Muridae; genus Lophiomys; species Lophiomys imhausi. The sequence goes on along the minus strand of CAJQZJ010033173.1, from coordinate 4,030,841 downwards.
GTCTGAATAGATTTAAAATTTTTGGTCTTTGTATCATAACACACAATTTTTAGCACATTTTATCCTGAAGTGTGCTTAAGTTTCTATCTCTGAAGATTCTACTCTAGAGAAATAACCTGATGTAAGATTCTTAAACCTGGAGATAAATGGGTTATTCACAGAAAACATTTGTTAGATATGCTATCCCCAAGGCTTTGCAATAATAAGATCTCAAACAATAAATGCTCACAGAAAATTCTGGATTATTAAGTTTGTATTTCCTTTTCCATTACTACTTTAATAGTGCTATTCCAGTAACTGGAAATGATATTATTTAAATATTTTGTTTGTTAACATATTTTCTATATGCAAAGCTATGTCTATAAGCAAATGATCTACTAAATTAATATTACAAAATAAAGCAAAACAAGCAAAAATATGAAATTAAAATCACTATAGTTATTTTTAGAAATAGATATTTCCTGAGATACTAGAAAACTCAGAATCTAAATAGTTTATTTTGTAGACTACCTTCACAAGCAACACAGATCTACACTCTCCATCCATGGGTTGAGGAAACTAACTATGCAACTCACAAAAAATATTTCTTTCATTTTTAGACAATTTGAGAAGCCTTATAAACTTTCTTTTTATTACAGACTTTTCATATACCATAATAAATACTGTAGATATAAATTTTAGTATAGAAAACTATAAATGTGCCATGCACAGGCTATACTGAGATAAATTGATTGTTTTTAATTCTATGTCACAAATGTAATCATTTGTGTTAGTAATAGACCTGATCTGAAGGGGGGCTCAGATTTGCATAACTTTGTGGTAGAAAGCAATTTCACAGCAGCATTATGAAAATGAGTGAAATTAAAGGGAAAATAACAAATTGAAATTATTTTATATCATAAGTTATTAATAGCTCTGCATTCAGGGCCTTCTCACATTACACAAACATTTTAACCACTTTTTTTCCACCTTTTAAAATTTTTACTGCTGTGCTAGTTATGAAGAAGAAATTATTATTGTTGTTATTGTTATTATTATTATTTTGAGAAACATGCTACTAGTGAGTAGAAAGTGGATTTTGTTTCCTGGCATCTGTCTTCTATAGAAAATATTCTACCTCCCTACAACAATTAATAATAGTAACACATTAGAACATTTGACTTAATATTAGTGTTCAGAAAAAAAAGGAAAATATCCATTTCAGCAGATATGTTAAGTAAAGCCATAAAGTAGACATCAATGAGAAAAATTATAAAAGCACAATAAAGTTATGAAATAAAAGATGGAATAACACATTTAAAATTCTTAAGAAAGAGTTCAATTTGTGGTGTGGGTCTTAAATTCAATCAAAAAGTAGTTGATTATTTCTACTATATTCATGCTCTTATTGTAAGAGTGTACATGTCTGGTCAGGCAGGTAATTAATGTAGTAGCTCAAAGGATTTGCAGCTTTGTAACATTCATGTTGAATTTTATCCTCTGGGAGCATGCATAGCCTCTTCTAGCACCAGGAAAGTTTGTTGATAAGGATGAAGCTATCAGTTAAGTACTATCTTGCTTTCTCAATGTTGTGTGATTCAAATATTTCTTTCTTACACAATAGACTCTTACTCTCAGGATATCTGAGTTGCCTGTAGTTCTTTATGTGAAGGGTTGAGGTCTCCTTGTCTTTCCCACATTTTTTTTTTTTTTTTTTTGGCTTTTTTTATTGTTGTTCTTGCTAAGCTCATGTTTAGGCAGTTATGTTAATGAGATTTTATGAAATTCTCTTAATACTAGGCTTCTGACAGGACAAGAAGACATAATCTCATTAAAAAATACAAAAACAAAAAAAAACCTCCCTGATCCTTTGGCCTTTGCAATATTTTCAACTCCTCTTTGTCTGTGTCCCCTGAGCCTTAGATGTAAGACTATTTTGTAGATATATCCATTGTGACTAGGTTCCACAACTCTATATATTGATTGATTGACATTTTTTGTAGTGGTCCATAAGTTACAAAGATAACTTTCCTTGATGAAGCTTGGGAACTAAAATTATCTGAGTGTGTAAGGACAAATAATTAGAATATAATTAGGAATAATGTTGCTTTAGTAAAATAGTGGTTGTAGGTTTTCTCCAAGATCTGCAACTTCATTAACACTGAGTTGTTGGCTAGTTTGCTAATACTGGGCACTATTTCCCTGTTTTTTAATAGACTTTAAGTCTTATTAGAGAGCTGTTGGATACCACCACAGTATGAGTGCCACTACTTGTACTTTTTATGTTTCACTGGTATAAGCATAGTCAAAAGACTGGAAATAAATATTAATCCAAAATCATTGGATCACAAGGAACTACTGAGAATGCAAGTAACACTACCAAACAATAGCAACACAGTGACCACAACTATCATACTCATATGACTTTCTCAGGTACGTACACACAAACATACACATATAAACATAAATACATTGATAGTCAACTAGTGATGCCATTATGCTGGTCTTATTTAGGCAATAACATTGTTGAGAAATCATGGATATATTTTCCTTATCATGCCTAGAAAACACTATGTGTCAAAAGATATCCCAGGCCTCTGGATCTTGCAACTTTTGTGCTGATTTTTGTGCAATTTTTTCTGGGCATTAAATGTAAGAGTGATGGCAGTAGATGATCAGATTTCACAACCACTGTCCCTTTTTATCTGTATTTTATTTAGTGTATAATAGACTTGATATGCTGCAAAAAGAAGCTAGTTGATGAGTGATGAATAGTACATTTATGTTTATAAGGATAAATATTTGGAATATAGTTATAAGTTACAGTAGTTCAGAAAATTGCCACACCCCATTTTTAATTAGGTTGTTTATTTTGTTTATGGTTCAGTTTTTTGAAATTTTTGTATATTCTAAATTATAAAATTATAATCCCCTGTCAGATGTATGGCTGTTTTGTTTTTTTGTTTTTTCCTTTATGCAGGCTGCCTCTTCATTCAAATGATGTTATCTTTCTTTTGTATGGAAGATTGTTAGTGTCATAATATCCCACTTACCAATTCTTTGACTTAATGCCAGTCTTACCAGCATCATGTTCAGAAAATCCTTTAAAATCAAGAATAGGTGCTACTTTCTCTCTATCAGGATATTAGGCCTTATGTTGAATTCCCTGTTCTATTTGATGTTTAGTTTTGAGTGGGGTTAGAGTTAGAATTAAGTTTGGTTCTTCTACATGTACCTTTCCAGTTTGTCCAGAACAATTTGGTGAAGATGTTGTATTTCAATGTGTATTGCTAGCTTTTGTCAAAATAAAATGAGTTTTGGATTTATATGTGGCTCCTCAATTCTATTGAATTTTTCAGTGAGTAAGTTTTTATGATAGCACCTTGCTATTTTTGTCACTATAGTTCTGTATGTAATTTTAAATATGGAATGGTGATACCCTCAGCAGTTTTTGAATCATTAATGTTAATAGTTATTTTGCCTATTATTGGTCTTTTGTGTTTCCAGATGAAATTTAACATATTATTTCTTATCAATTTTCCAATAGTGATGAATTGTTTTAATGATTATGACTTATGAATTTTTTATTTTACAAATTTTTATTTTTTTATCACATGAAAATATAATACAAGTTTGTATGCTATTTAAATATTAGAATTAAATATTGTTTCCAAGGAAATTATATATTAGAATAAATTAAAAGATGTATACTTTTCATGCATAAATAAAGATTTTACTTAGTCACCTGACTAAAGACATTTATAATATATTATAATAAACACCATGTAACTAAAAATGTATGTAAAAATATACCAAAAATAAACAATTCTGATTATCTAGTAGAGAAAGAAGTTTAAAATATCATAGGATAGTGACATAAATCTTATGGTGACATTATTGAAAAACATGACAAAAAAGACAATCTGAACATTTCTTCTTAAAAATATATGTGATTCTAAGATTAATAGCTGAAAAATTTTTGAACAACAACCATTGGCTTATCTCACACTAAATTTCAATTGAAAAGAGAATGAAAAAATACTAAGGTAATATTTCCAAGTGAAAATAGAAGCATACAAAATTACAATAGAAAAAAGTTTAGAAGGAAGTTTATTGCTTTGTTTCAGTAAAGCAACGAGGTAGCAATTATGAATCTGACAGAAAATCAACATTAAACACTCCTTAATTACTTTCCATGAGTAAAAGTAAGTATATGCTTAGGTACATAGTGTGAATTTTATATTGTTATCATAAAAAATTACTGTAAACTTGGTGCTGAAAGCAACATAAATTTATAAGCTTAGTTTCCATAGGCTAGAATCTGCTCAGCTCAAATGTATCTTCAACTGGGGGTCTCAGAAAGCTAAGATCTATCTGCATTGGGGGATGGCATTTGTTATGGGAATGAGTCCACTACCTTACTCACTCACTGCAGGTTGTTTCTTGAAGCCAGATTTTCTCAGATGCAGGCCTGAGGTTTCTTTTTCTGTAGTAACCATGCTTTTGGTCACATTTTTCCTTTCATGCTATTCCTATGACTCCCTCCAGAAACAGCAGGTCAAATCCCCTTCTACCTTGAATCTCTCTAATATTCTTTTTGAATCTCTCAGGCTCTAATTGGAAAACATTGTTTACTTTTAAGAGTTCATGAAATAATATCAAAGCCTCCAGGTTGTCTATAATAATTGCAATCCTCATCACCAAAACAAACAAACAAAATTAATTAACATTAATTTAATTACAGCTCCATATTTTATTTATGTAATTTTGGAGAATTTAGAAGTGAATATCTTGAAGGACTTGTTTATCTACCACATTATGTCTCATCAGTAAACTTCACATATTTATTGAATAACTCTTAGTTATTTTAAGCCTTAAATTAATAGTTTCCAAAATTACACTTTTCATGTATTCTATCTTTATCATTATTGCATAAAAAGAGAAAAATAATAAAACTTCAAGAACGTACAGTCATTGGGATAGTGAGTAATATGAACAAGATGATTTGATTTCAGAGTCAATATTTAGAAAAAATACAGTTTTGGGGTCTGTTCTTTCAGGCTCAAAGGGGCACTCTGTCAAAAGTAAATTTGCTACATATGTAACAAGGCAATTTGCTTCTCATCTAATACTAATCTAATACTTGGATAACACATATATATAGAAACGGACATTATAAGGTGTGAATAAAATCTGAGTAACAATATTATGAAACTTTCAATAGGTGACACAAATTCTTTAACGAATATGACCTAGGAATTCAGTATATGCCATTCTTTTTATTGTATATCTGGTGTGTGCATGTCCGGAAGGGTGAATGCTATGTGTGTATGTGGTGGTTGAGAACAGCTTGCCAAAGTCCATTTTCTACATGATGTTCTGGTGATCAAACACAGGTCATCAAGCTTCCTGGAAATCCTGGAAAGTAAGTGACCCATGTATGGGTTATTCTTTTTTTTTTATTAATGTGTTTATTTGTTCATTTTAATTTCAAATCACAGTCTCATTCCCTCCTCTCCTCACAGTCCCACCCTCCCACCCACTTCCCCAATTCTCTCTCTCCCTCTCATCAAAGAAGGGGATCTCCCCCCTCGGGTACTAACCTGCCCTGGCACATCAAGTCACATCAGACTAAGTGCATCCTCTTCCACTGTGGCCAGACAAGGCAGACCTTCTAGGGGAAAAGGATCAAAAAGCATGCAACAGAGTCCAAGTCACAGACTACCTCTGCTCTAATTGTTAGGAGACCCACTTGAAAAACAAATGAAGCATATTGTGGTGAAATAAACATCTACCATTTGAAAAATAAATATAGGAATGTTGTTCTTAAGAGACTGAATGTGGTTCATCTAGGAAATGATTGTTTTACAATTCTGTATAAGTACTTTAGATATTAGATGATTGCAGTTATACTTTTTAAAGAGACTACAGTAAAATTAACCCACCCTAGGGATCATTGTGAAAGAGTTGGTGGAAAGATTGTAAAAGCCAGAGAGTTAGGGAGCTCTCTGTGAGATTGTGTATCCTTGTAATGTCAGACGCTCCACCCACAAAGTCTCTCCAACATGACTGTTCAAACATGAGCTTAACAAAGCACAGCAACAGTTGACATGTTAAAGTTGAAAAGGATGAGGGATACCTTGAAACTGCAACTTAGTTGTCAATTATATTTATTAATAAGTATAAACTGTAATACTAGGCTTTGCAGAACAGCTGGTGACCTGGCTGGAAATCTGCAGGCCTAACTCAACTTAGAGTCATGTAAATCTGGGGGGAGACCTGCAGGCCTGACTTGCCTTAGAGGCATGTAGGCCTGGCAGGGTGGCCTTGCTAGGCAGCCTGGTGGAGCAACTGGAGAGGCAGTTGGTGGATATTTATTAATATCTATAAATTGTTATACTAGGCTAGCTTAGCAGTAGGTAGCTGTATGGGAGACCAGCAGGCCTGGCAAGGCAGCTGTGGGGCTTGATTCCCCTTTGCTGGAGGCTTGTAACCCATGGTGGCCTTTTAACAATAATTAAATACACAAAGACCTTTTAATGTTTCAACATTTACTCTTTGGGTGGGCAGACTCTCAACAAGCTTACCTAAATGAATCTTAGACCACTTAATCCCAACCAGTCATATGGCTTGCTGTACCTGTCAGAGCTCTTAGACACTTCTGTCTGCTTCAGTGTCTCCTGGAAGAAAGGGTACTTCCTCTGTATAAATCCAGGGTTCCTTCCTTTGTCCCAGGAAGTCCCACCTTCCTGTACTATTTCTGCTCAGTTAAATGGCCATCAGCAACTTTTATTATCTAATCAGAGAATGCCCCAGAAAGGGCATTAACCAGATATCTAAGTACTGAAATCAGCCTCTGAGAAACAATATATTAGACCTTCCTCTAACAACACCTCAACTCAATACAACATACTATAGACAATTAAGGAGTGTTGAAAGTGAGATAAATGGTATTTCCTAAGGAAGAGCAGAACAATCAGTTTTTTTAATACCAACTAGACAGCCCTGAAAGCATATAGAATTAACATTATAGAGACTAAGAAAGGTGTATTTATATATTTAGGAGTATATATGTTTATACATACACCTGTATGTGTATAACAACAACTGTTGGAAAAGAACCCATGGATTTTAAGGAGAGCAGGTAATGGTATGAGTGAGGGTTTGAATAAAGGAAATGGAAGTGGGAAATGATGTAATTGCATTATGATATCATGTATAGAGAGAATTTTATGAGACACTTTGCCCTAGTGGTGCTACCTTGTAGGCCCCCAGTGTATGAGGAGGCTCTTAGCCTTCATATGACTCCTGAACTGGGGCGGGTGACTGATATGTAGGGACACTCCACTCCAGAGGAGTGGGTTGAAAGGGATAGTGGGTAGAGGATGGGAGGGCGAGACTGGGAGGGGTGGAAAGAGGAAACTTTGATGGAGAGATAAGCTGAAGTAATAAAGATTTTAAAAATATGAAAGAGATTAAGGAAGTTTTTTTGCAAAAAAAATATACTATCATATAGGTTAACATATATTCATATAAAATACTGTGGTTTCTAATAGCTGTATATTCAGTGCTTGTCTCCATTTTCTGCCACAAGACCTTTAAAATACTTTGGATCTCCTGAACACTAAGTTTTTTATATGCTGAATAGATAACTGGTAGTTTGTTTCAGGATTCATTCAAGATGGAAGAGACTAATGATCCAGATAAACCACTGTGTCATAATGAATTTAATACATATAGCTTTATCCACCCCTCATACCCAAGAAAATAGAGTTTGCAGGCTGAAGTGAATATCAATTGCAAGTCATTACATTTATTATGGCTATACACTAAATCCTCCATAAAAATCCAAATGACCAAGTATAGGGAATTAGATTGCTTCAATATTTGGACAGAACATATAGCTTATGAGAGAGCTCTACACCTCTTCTCTCTGCTTTACCTCATGCATTTCTTACTTCTGAGTGTTCATGTATACCTTTTGTGATATTCTTACTTGATATCTTAGTACATATTTTGTTTTTCAAGGTCTCAGAGATGAGAGTTCTAAGTATTTAATCAAAGTGAAAGAACAGTGTAAACCCCTAACTTATTATCTGAAGATCAAAAATATATATGACAGAATGAGACTTTTTATTAGCATTGAAAGTAGAAAGCATTCTTTCGCAACTGAACTATTAACTATAACACATGATTTTAGAATCCATGTGCTCCATAGATGATGGTCATAAATGAGTGAGTCCAACTGTGGCATGATTTTTAGAATCTATATGGTCCATAGATTATGGTCATAAGTGAGTGAGTCCAACTGTGGCATGATTTTTAGAATCTATGTACTCCACAGATTATGGTCATAAGTGAGTGAGACCAATTGTGGCACATTCAGTTTGTGTTTACAGGAGTATTAATTATTAGTAGAGAAAAATCCTGACACATTTTGCTAGTTAAAGTGAGAAATGTTTAATGTTAAATTCGTCCTGATTGTCAACAGAGCTATTTATTAATCAAAATGACCAGAGTCCCAGGTTAGAGGAAAGTCTTATTATTCTGCTCAATTGGAGGACAGGTAATAGGAACAAATGAAGAATGAGAGCATCTGTTTTAGTCCCCCATAATATGTTGTCTTCACAGAATGGTCATGATATCAAATTTTATCTGATTGCCTATTAGCTCTTTCATTACCTGGAAGATTTTTATGTTCTATTTCTTTCCACCTTGATAGTTGAAACTTGTTTAGCTTTTAAAGTTGAATTAAAATTCTGCCTCTAACGTCATGAATTAAGTATATTTTTAGTTATTATGTGCCTCATTTTTTTTCTCCCAGAAATGAACCCACACACCTATGGTCACTTAATTTTTGGCAAAGAAGCCAAAACCCTACAAAGAAAAAAGGACAGAAGCTTCAACAAATTGCTCTGGTCTAACTGAATGCTGACATGTAAAAGAATGAAATTTGACCCATACTTATCACCTTGTACAGAACTTAAGTCCAAGTGGATCGAAGACCTTAACATAAGGCCTGACACACTAAATCTATTAGAAGAGAAAGTGGGGAAAACCTCGAACTCATTGGCACAGGTGACAACTTCCTGAACAGAACACCAACAGTTCAGGCTCTAAGACCAACAATAAATAAATGGGACCTCATGAAACTGAAAAGCTTCTGTAAGGCCAAAGACATTATCATTTGAACAAAATGGCAACCTACAGATTGGGAAACATCTTCAGCAATCCCACATATGATGGAGGTCTAGTACCCAAAATTTAAAAAGAACTCAAGGAATTAAATGCCAAGAAACCAAATAATCCAATCAAAAACGGGGAACAGAGCTAAACAGAGAATTCACAAAGGAGGAATCCCTAATGGCTGAGAGACACTTGAAGAAATGCTCAGCATCCTTAATCACCAGAGAAATGAAACTCAAGATGACTCTGAGATTCCATCTCACACCTGTCAGAATGGCTAAGATCAAAAACTCAAATAACAGCACATGCTGGCGAGGTTGTGGAGAAATGGGAACACTCCTTCATTGATGGTGGGAGTGAAAACTTGTACAACCACTATGGAAATCAGTGTGGTGATATCTTAGAAAACTTAGAATAGCTTTACTTCAAGACCCAGCCATACCACTTCTAGGTATACATCCAAATGATTCCTCACCAAATCACAAGAACATTTCCTCATCTATGTTACTAGCAACCTCATTTGTAATAGCTAGAAACTGGAAACAACCCAGATATCCCTCAACCGAGGAATGGAGAAAAAAATGTGATACATCTACAAAGTGGATTGCTACTCAGCCACCAGAAACAATGAAATCATGCAATTTGTAGTCAAATGGATGGAACTAGAGAAGCTCATCCTGGGTGAGTTAACTCAGATGCAGAATGATGCACATGACATCTATTCACTTATAATCATATTTTAACCATATAGTACAGGATAACTGTACTACAATCAATGCACCAAAGGGAACAGGCACATAGACTTTGTTTCCTGTCAGTGAGACACTTTGCCCTAGTGGTGCTGCCCTGTAGGCCCCTAGTGTATGAGGAGGCTCTTGGTCCTCATATGACTGCTGAACTGGGGCAGGGGACGGATATGCAGGGACATTCCACTCCAGAGGAGTTTGATGGAAGGGATAAGGGGTAGACGGTGGGGAGGGCGGGACTGGGAGGTGTGGAAAGAGGGCACTGTGATGGAGATGTAACTTCAATTTTCTTACAATATTTTTGTTTCTAATTTTTAATTCCTTTAACATCAAATCTTTCTTCTTACATTCAGTGACTCTTGAATGTCCATTTTAAATTAAGACTGACATTAAAATTCATAGGAACTTTGATGTGCATAAAAATATTCATATATTTTTGCCTTTGGTATGAGGGTGTGAAATAATCATTCAATTTTTCCAGAGAAGATTTACTAATCTCCTGCAGGAAAGGTTAGCATGTCAGTAACCTAGAGATCACTTTCCAGCATTATAGGACAAAAAAGGGAAGAGTTGAGACCTCTATACATGCTCTCTTTTCTAAAAAATTCATTTATTATTCTTGTGTTCCTCCATTCTGCCTACTACAATGAAGACTCTTTGCCTGAATAATTATAAATATATATCTCACAGTTGTATAACTTGAGAGAACCCAAATCAATGTAATAAGGTTTCAGTGTCAAGTGATTGACAGTTCTCTGCTCCTTAGTTGAAATGGAGTAGTCTGAATATATTCAGACACAATCAGATCACCAGAGGTAGAATTGATAACATCTTTTTGTTCTCTTGTAATATGAATAGAATTTTCTTTCTTAAAAAGAAAAAAATCATACAAAGCTGTTGTTATATTTCACCCTTTTCCTGCTTTTGATAAAATAATGTTGGTGACATAAAATACTTGGATTTTTCTTGAAAAATTATATTAAAGTGGTCTAATACAATATTGCTTTTAAGGAATACTCCTGTATTAGTACATGGATGAAGAGATGTACAGGGACAGTGGAAAAAATTGACTCTTTTAACCTCTTATAAAGGAGAACAATTCCACTTATGAAAATTGGGATTTCTGGTTAAACTTTCAAATTGGAACACCTCATAATATATCAGGGACTATGTTCTTCTGTGAGTTTCGGAGGGATTCTTACATTATAATCAGAAATTTTGCATAATCCTGGGCCTTTGAGCTTTTTTATTGAATGTCGAATAGTTGTTCCAAATGTTCCAGGTTCTTCTCTGTGTTTTATGTGACCTTTGTATTAATCAATCAATTAGGGACAGAAACAGAGTTTCCTGATCTTAGAAAGAGGATGGAAGAGAAAATAACTAGATAATCAGATTAACAGCATCCATTCATATTCTTAATAAACAGACTGTGGATATATTCTCTGTTATCCTATATACCTTATAAAATATTTAATTAAAAGACAAGGATAAGTATGGGCCTTTTTAGGCATACTCATCTCACATTGATAGAAATGAGTGGCATCCTTTAATGTTTATAAAGTAGATATTTTTATTAAAGAACCATGGAAAGCTTTTATCCTCTTTTGGTAACATTTGTTTTGCTTTAACAAATAACGTTTGAGTCTTAAAAGCTCTATATTTTTCTTGAGAACATACTGTAAGAGAAAGTTCAATAGGACATTCATTTTCTGAGACTATGCCATGATTATTTTAAATCCAATTCCTGGCTGGTCCTTTCAGGACTTCAGATATATGAGAGTATACTCATTTCATTAGTTTTGATGTTTCCCCTCAAATAAAGAAAAAAAAGTTTCCAGTTTTTATTCAAAACATATAATATTAAAACATAATGTTTATAATAAAATAGTCATTTATAAAATACTCATATCTTCAAAATGTCAAGGATTTCAACAACATATGTTACTGCACTTTTGCAAAGCTGTGCATTAGTGGGCTACAGCATGTATCATTTGCCAGGTGAATAATCACTGTGCCACCAGACTTGACTTGTGTCAAGAAATGAGAGCAGATCCCCAAACCACATTGGGCTTATAAGACCCATCTCAGTCTCTTCTTATTCTGTCTCCTACATGGCCATTTGTTTCTTTTTACCTATAAATTCATTCTTTTATCTTACAAGATATTTCATTGAAACATAAAGGTAGCAGGAAATATGCAAGTCAAATAATAATAATTTGATGTTAAAATTCTTTTTCTTTCTCTTGAATATTAGGAAAATAATAATACTCATTTAGTAATTGAGAAGTTTTAAGTCATGACTGCACATTATTTCAAAGGAAGACCTTTTTGTAAAACTAAGATGACTGTCACTGCTCCTTGTTACCTACTAGAATTACATAGTGGAATCTATTGCTGAAGACCCCACATATGTCAGAAGCAAGGGCATAGAAAACTCAAGCTGGAACCAATGTGAAGGATAGTTTCCTCCATTTGTGCACGTATTAATAGTGTTAGAAGTTGCTGCACAGGCTATTGAGGAAATTCATCAACTTGTCATCCAGATATCGACTATGCATGCTTGCATGCTACAATACCGGCCTTCCACATAGGTTACACCTACTGGCATTATAGTGGACAAATGTTGCAAGAATGCCAAATTACATCTTAATTGGATCTGAGGCCCACACCATGAGAATGAATAATAATAGGAATGTGACCAAATATCTATGGCTAGTGAGGTGACCAATCACTGAGAGATGCATTATTAATATTATGCTAAATGGACAAATAGTTAAACAGCCTTATAAATATTTATGGTTATATCTATGCATACCTTGGCACAGTTCTCAGCTTGATCAGAAAAGTCTCTGTTTTTAGTTCATGACATTCAAAACTGTTATAACTTATCAGTCAGCTGTGATTAAGTGACTAGTAAGTGTTTGGTCATAAACAGGATAATATATATATTTTTTTTCTCACCTATTTAAGACCCAAATAATATTACAGAAAAAGAAGTGGAAAGATTTTAAGAGCCAGAAATCAGGAGAACTACCATGAAGTACTAATGAATGTAACAGGGTCATTGCAATAATGGTCATGCAAAAACTTTGACTTCTTTTACAAGACAAAGTACCACCTAGCATCCCCCCCAAAGAAAATAAATGGAAGCCATGAAAGAAGGAGGAGGACTTCCTGGGAAAAAGAAGGGGCCAACAGGAGGAGAGGGAGATGAGTGAAAGTCACGTTGCTAAATAATTCATAATATAAAATAAAATTATCAAAGTGGAAAATGAGAAAAGTAATGACTATTCATATACATACCAATTTTTAGAAAACATGAATTTTGTTTATGAAAAATGTGACATTACCATATACTTTTCAAGTACAGGATACATTTAAAAAGACATGTAAAGTTTTTATCACAACACCTAAAACATTATCTTATCAAATTTTATCCAGAGAAAATATTTTGTTGGTTCTCCTAGTAACCATTTTCTTATAGTAAGCATTTTCTTAGGGGTTATATGATATTTTTATGTTTAATAGTACTTCCTTAATTAATATTGAACCCTTAATTCTTGGTAACTTAGTTATAACTGTTCACATAAAAGAAGAAAAAACAACATACTTGTAGAGATGAAGTTAAATTTTGAAAGTTATGTAGCTATTGAAAGATTTATCCACTCACATCTTAAACTTTGGTTATTAAAAATAAATTTAGATTAATGTTTTGGAGTGTGTGTGTGTGTGTGTGTGTGTGTGTGTGTGTGTGTGTGTATTTGTGTTTATCCTACAATATATACAAACTAATTTGGTTACTTCAGTTCACTAAAACATTTTGCAGACTAAATTTCAAACACATTTTATGAGTTAAATAACCATATAGGATAAGCATGTTCATGTATTAAATGAATAAATAAAATCAGTCAAAGATAAATTAAGTTATAGATTATTAAATGAAAATTGAAATGTCAAGTATGGGATACCTCTCTATGAATTGTTGGCCAAGGAGGCCCTAGTCACCAACTACCCACCAATACAGTCCTTGTTTCTAAATTCATAAACTCTTCCTAGGTCTTTTTAAAAACTCATGGCTTCTGCTTTTATTAATTATTGTTATCTACATATTTATATATGCATTTATATATATACATATATACACATATATATGTATATATATATGCATGTATACAACCTCCTGTCTTATTATTTCTGTGTATGTTTTCAGGGATGACAATCTGTTATTGGATAATCAGTTGTTGTGTTCTTCCTTGGTAAAGAAGAATATTCTCTCTCTCTCTCTCCTCTACTACAATTCTTTGATTGTATGGTACAGAAGCTTCTTACACTTGGGGCCAGTGACTAATGTAGATCCTCAAAAAAGTGAATGTTATAAGAATAAATGATAGTGTAGTAAACAGCTTTAAGGACAATATCTATATCACTCCCTAAAGAAACCAGGAAGCATTATGTAAGAGACACAGAATAAATGATAAGTATGGGAGAATAAAGGGGAGTGCCATAAAGAGTTCTTCTGTGTATGAGATGACCAATGAACTCATGAACTCACTGCAGTTTTATTTACCAAAACAAGACTAACAAAAGATTGGACCTCTTCTAATTTTAGCATAGATGTGGAAGGACTTACGAAAGTGAGGGACTATGACCCTTTAGCATATCCTGGGGTAGGAAATGTCATTTTCTTCAGTTTTATACCCACCCATCTCCTTTACTGTACGCAGGTAAGTCACTCCAATTAAACTCGGTAGATCATATGCATAAAAACATATGAAAATAGAAGAGAGACTTCTTTTTTAAATATTCTTAAATTTAGAAAATTATTCTGTAGATATCTGTTAGGTACATTTGGTTCATGAGCTCTGTTAGACTCACTATTCCTCTGTTTGGCTTCTATCTTGATGATCTATCCATTGTGAGTGGGGTGAAGAAGTCTCCCACTACTAATGTGTGTGGATCAATGTGTGATTTAAGTTTTAGAAGAGCTTCTTTTACAAATGTAGGTGCCTTTGTATTTGGGACATATATGTTCAATATTGAGATGTTTCTTGATGAATATTTCCTTTAACGAGTATGTAATGCCCTTCTCTGTCTTTTTTGATTTACTTCAGTTGGAAGTCTATTTTGTTTGATATTAGGATGGCTACTCCAGCTTGCTTCCTGGGTTCATTTGCTTGGAAAACCTTTTCCCACCCCTGTACTCTGAGATAGTGTCTATCTTTGTTAGTGAGATATTTTCTTGTAAGCAGCAAAATTATGGGTCTTATTTATGGATCCAATCTGTAAGCCTGTGTCTTTTTATTGGGGAGTTGAGTCCATTGATGTTGATGGATTTTAGTGACCAGAAGTTGTTATTTCCTATTATTATGGTGTAGGTGGTGGTCCTGTGTTTCTTTTGGTTTAGTTGCCGTGGAGTTTGCTGTTTCCTCTGTTTTCTTGGGTGTAGTTATCTTCCCTCGGTTTGAATTTTCCTTCTTGGATCTTCTGTAGGGATGCATTTGTGGGGAGATATTGTTTAAATTTGATTTTGTCATGGAATATCTTGTTTTCTCCATCTATGTTGATAGAGAATTTTGCTGGGTATAGTAGTCTGGCTGGGCGCCTATGTTCTCTCAGGGCTTGTAGGACATCTGCCCAGGCCCTTCTGGCTTTTAAAGTTTCTGGGGAGAAGTCAGGTGTAATTCTGATGGGTCTGCCATTATATGTTACTTGACCTTTTTCTCTTACAGCTTTTAATATTCTTTCTTTGTTCTGTACATTTGGAGTTTCAATTATTATGTGGTGAGAGGTGTTTCTTTTCTGATCTAATCTAATCGGTGTTCTGTAATCTTCTTGAAATTTTACTGGCATCTCTTTCTTTAGGTTTGGGAAGTTTTCTTCTATGATTTTGTTGAAGATGTTTCCTGGACCTTGGGGTTGGGAGCCTTTTCTTTCCTCTATGCCAATAATTCTTAGGTTCTATCTTTTCATTGAGTCCTTGATTTCTTGGATGTTACAGGTGAGAACTTTTTTAGCTTTCTCATTTTCTTTGGATATTGTACTGATTTCTTCCATCGAATCTTCCATGCCTGAGATCCTGTCTTCCATCTCTTGTATCCAGTTTTGAGACTCATGTCTGTGGTTCTTGTTCTCTTCCCTTGATTCTCCACTTCCACTCTTATCTCTGACTGTGTTTTCTTTATTGCTTCCATTTCCAGTTAGCAAGTTTCCTTGTGATTTGGTTGATCATTCTTTGGGTATATTCCCAGGAGTGGTATAGCTGGGTCTTGAGATAGATCTATTCCAAGTTTTCTAAGAAAATGCCAAATTGATTTCCAAAGTGATGGTACATGTTTGCACTCCCACCAGCAATGGAGGAGTCTTTCCTTTGCTCTACATCCTCACCAGCACGAGCTGTCACTTGTGTCTTTGATCTTAGTCATTCTGACAGGTGTAAGATGGAAATTCAGGGGGCTGCAGAGATAGCACAGAGGCCAAGAGCACTTGCTGCTCTTCCAGAGATCCTGAGTTCAAATCCCAGCAACCACATGATGGCTCATAACCATCATTTTGAGTTCTGGTGCCTTCTCCTGGCCTGCAAGCATATAGGCAGACAGAATACTTTATAAGTAAATAAATAAAATATTTTTTAAAAAGATAGACATTCAGAGTCATTTTGATTGGGAATTCTCTGATAGCTAAAGATATGCACATTTCTTTAGGTATTTCGTGGCCATTAAAGATTCCACTGTTAAGAATTCTCTGTTTAGATCTGTAACCACATTTTTTATTTGCTTACTTGATTTGATGATGTCTAGTTTATTATGTTCTTTCATATTTTGGATATTAGCCCTCTTTCAGATAGTCGGCTGGTAAAGTTTTTTTTTTTTGCCATTCTGTAGGCTGCTGTTTTGTACTTTTGATGGTGTTTTTGACATTACATATAGAAGCTTTTCAGTTTCATGAGGTTTCATTTATTAATTGTTGATCTTAGGGTCTGAGTGGTTAGTGTTTTGTTAAGAAGAATTGTCTTCAGTGACGGTGCATTCAAGATTATTCCACACTTTTTTTTTTTTTCCAATTCAGATTTAGTGTATCTGGTTTCATGTTGAGGTATTTGATCCATATAGACTTGAGATTCTGCTGAGTAGTAGATTTGGATCTATTTGTATTTTTCTACCTGCTGACATCCAATTAGAACAACACCATTTGTTGAAGATGCTTTCTTTTTTCCATTGTATGATTTTGGGTTCTTTGTCAAAAATCAAGTATCCATAAGTGTGTGCGTTTATGTCAGGGTCTTCAATTCAATACCATTGTCCAACGAGTCTTTTTTTTTTTTTTTTTTTTTTTGCTTTTTTCTGTTTATTTTTTTTACATTATTTTTTTATTTCTTCAAGGTACATCTCAATCGCTGTCCCCTACTTACTCCCCCCTCCAGTTCCACTCTCCCACCCTCAACACCCCATCCTCTTCCCCCTTTTTTTAAGTTTCAGGTATATCTTATTCCCCCCAACAGCTCCCCCTTTCAGTCCAACAAATGGCTCTTTCTCTTATAATAATAAATACAATACAAAACAACAGAGGTAATTAGGCCACAGTTATGAGGGTTATATGGCTTAGCATACATTCCCAATGTCCAGTCCATATGTATTTGGCACCGGACTTTAACATTCTACTATCTAACCATCTCCATGAGTTTAAAGTTCTATATCTAACTCAACGTTCATATTAACTTGCATCACAATTTTACAAAACATCTTCTTAGATCCATAATACTCTCTTGATTCGTAACAACTCAAAATTTAGCTATGAGACTCTAGCTATCTATTCTTCAACCACCTTAGAGACCTTAGAGGGATAAATATATCTGATTATATAGGAAGTGCAGGGCCTGCAGCTTCCAAAACTAAGAAATGACATACCAGTGGCTGCCTGGACAGTTCCCATTTCCTCTCCATACATTACAGCATCGAGATCTTCAGTCATTTGGCCCCGTTTCTCTCACAGACATTGATTGTAGAGCAGGGGATATGAAGTACTTGCCTACCCTGTCTTGGCAGAGCTAGGCTGTCGACTTACCTGTTTCCAAGTTTTGTTCTTTCTGGACAGCATTCTGTCTACAGTTGGAGCGAGCGGTTTTTCCTGCCAAGAGATAGGCTTGCCACTAATTCAATCAACTCCCACTGGAGATTCTTCGATGCTCATCTTCTACTTGGAGTATAATAGGGGGTGCTGTCAGGAGTTGATATGTCTCGATATCAAAAAAATCTAAAGTTAAGAAAACAACATTGAATGCCATATTCTTCAGATCTCATGAGATTTTTGAAGAGGCCCTATCTATCTCTTATATTAGGATAAGCAGATGTTACTTGTCTCTTAGCAACTTGATTTCTGATTATCTTAGAAAATAACTATAATAGACTGTCATAGTACCTAACACACTGATAGGCTTGCATGACTATTAGTTTTCATTTCTTTATTATCCTAAACAGTTTATGACAATTAGTAGCAAAAGGCCGAAACTTCACATTTCATTTTTTTATTTACCCCCTAACCCTTCCATCCCAATTCTCTTGAATGGAGTGTCCCTATATAACAGTCCCTCACCCCAGTTCAGAGGGCATCTGAGGGCCAAAAGCCTCCTTATATATTGGGGGTCTACGAGGCAGTACCACCAGTGAAAAGTGTCTCATTGCCCAGGAAAGAGAACTAAAAAACAAACAAATTAGCAGACAAACAGATAAAAAAGAAAAAAATTAAAATTAAAATAAAAAAATAATAAAAAGTCTATGTCCATGTTCCCTTTGGTGTGTTGGTTGTAGTATCGATATCCTCTACTATATAGCTAAAATCCTACAGTAAGTGAATAGACGCCACATGCATCTTTCTGAGTGTGGGTTAGCTCACTCAGGATGACCTTCTCTAGTTCCATCCATTTGGCTGCAAATTGCATAATTTCATTGTTCGTGATAGCTGAATAATATTCCATTGTGTAGATGTACCACGGTTTTTTAACCCATTCTTCGGTTGAGGGACATCTGGGTTGTTTCCAGTTCCTAGCTATTACAAATAGGCTGTTATGAACATAGATGAGGAAACTTCCTTATGACTCCGTGAGGAGACATTTTGGTGTATACCCAGACAGAAGTGGTATGGTTGGGTCCTGAGGCAAAGCTATTCCAAGTTTTCTAAGATATCGCCAGACTGACCTCCATAGTGGTTCCACAAGCCTGCACTCCCACCAGCAATGGAGTAGGGTACCCCTTTCTCCACACCCTTGCCAGCATGTGCTGTCATTTGAGCTTTAGATCTTAGCCATTCTGACATGTGTGAGATAGAATCTCAAAGTCGTCTTGATTTGCATTTCTCTGATGATTAAGGATGTTGAGCATTTCTTCAAGTGTTTCTCAGCCATTAGGGATTCCTCCTTTGTGAATTCTCTATTTAGCTCCGTCCCCCATTTTTTGATTGGATTATTCGGTTTCCTGGCATTTAATTTCTTGAGTTCATTGTTGATTTTGGATATTAGCCCTCTGTCAAATGTGGGGTTGGTGAAGATTTTCTCCCAGTCTGTAGGCTGCCGCTTTGTTCGAATGACAGTGTCTTTTGCCTTACAGACCTTCTCAGTTTCATGAGGTCCCATTTATTGATTGTTGATCTCAGGTCCTGAGCTGTTGGTGTTCTTTTCAGGAAGTTGTCACCTGTGCCAATGAGTTCAAGGGTTTTTCCCACTTTTTCTTCTAGGAGATGTAGTGTGATTGGCCTTATGTTAAGGTCTTTGATCCACTTGGACTTAAGTTTTGTACAAGGTGATAAGTATGGGTCTAATTTCATTCTTTTCCAAGTGGACATCCAGGTGCACCATTTGTTGAAGATGCTGTACGTCTTCCATTGTGCTGTTTTGGCTTCTTTGTCAAAAATTAGGTGGCCATAAATGTGTGGGTCTATTTCTGGATCTTCAATTTGATTTCATTGATCTACTGGTCTGTTTCTATACCAATAACATGTTGTTTTTACTTCTTTTGCTCTGTAGTACAGCTTGAAATCAGGGATGGTAATACCTCCAGATGTTTTTTTTATTGGACAGGATTGATTTAGCTATTCTGGGCTTTTTGTTGTTCCATATGAAATTGAGAATAGCTCTTTCCAAGTCTATAAAGAATTGTGTTGGTATTTTGATAGGAATTGCATTGAATCTATATATTGCTTTTGATAGGATACCCATTTTTATTATGTTGATCCTACCTATTCATGAGCATGGGAGATCTTTCTATCTTCTAACGTCCTCTTCCATTTCTTTCTTCAAGGGCTTGAAGTTCTTGTTGTACAGGTCCTTTACTTGCTTGGTTAGAGTTACCCCCAGGTATTTTATATTGTTTGTGGCTATTGTAAAGGGGGTTGTTTCCCTTATTTCTTTCTCAGCCCATTTTTTGTTGTATAAAGAAGGGCTTCCTATTTTTTTGAATTAATTTTGTATCCAGCCACCTTACTGAAGGTGTTTATCAGCTGTAAGAGTTCTCTGGTGGAATTTTTTGGGTCGCCTCTGTATACTATCATATCATCTGCAAATAGGGATAATTTGATTTCTTCGTTTCCAATATTTATCGCTTTGATCTCCTTTAGTTGTCTTATTGCTCTAGCCAGAACTTCAAGTACTATGTTGAAGAGATATGGTGAAAGTGAACATCCTTGTTTTATCCCCTGAGTTTAGAGGAACTGCTTCAAGTTTCTCTCCATTTAATTTGATGTTGGCCACTGGCTTGCTGTATATTGCTTTTATTATTTCTAGGTACAGTCCTTGTATGCCCATTCTCTCCAGAACTTTTAGCATGAAGGGGTGTTAGATTTTGTCAAGTGCTTTTTCTGCATCTAGCGAGATTATCATGTGTTTTTTTTCTTTCATCTTGTTTATATGGTAATTACATTGATAGACTTTTGTACATTGAACCATCCCTGTGTTCCAGGGATGAAGCCTACTTGATCATGGTGTTTGATACATTTGATGTGTTCCTGAATTCAGTTGCTAGTATTTCATTAAGTATTTTTGCATCTATGTTCATGAGGGAGATTGGTCTGAAGTTGGGTCTTTGTGTGGTTTAGGAATGAGGGTGACTGTGGCTTCATAGAATGAGTTTGGCAATGTTCTTTCTGACTCTATTTGGTGAAAGAGTTTGAAGAGTATTGATGTTAGATCCTCTTTGAAGGTCCGGTAGAATTTCTAAAGCCATCTGGCCCTGGGCTTTTTTTGGTTGGGAGACTTTTAATGATCGATTATATTTCCTTAGGAGTTATAGGGCTGTTTATTCTGTTAATCTGATCTTGATTTAGCTTCAATAGGTGGAGTCTATCAAGATAATTGTCCATTTCACTTAAGTTTTCAAATTTGGTGGAGTATAGATTTTTAAAGTAGGACCCAAATATTACCTGGATTTCCTCAATGTCTGTTGTTATTTCTCTCTTTTCATTTCTGATTTTGTTGATTTGGGGTTTTTTTTTTCCCCTCGGCCTTTCAGTTAATTTGGCTAAGGGTCTGTCTATTTTGTTGATGTTCTCAAAGAACCAACTCTTGCTTTCATTGATTCTTTGTATAGTTCTTTTTGTTTCTAAGTTGTTGCTTTCAGCCCTATGATTGATGATCTCCTGTCCTCTGCTCCTCTTGGGAGTGTTTGCTTCTTTTTTTTTCCAATTCACCCAGTTTAGCTGTTAATTTGCTAATATGAGCTGTCACAATTTTCTTTTTGAAGACACTTAGTGGTATGAACTTTCCATGTAGCACAGCTTTCATTGTGTTCCATTGGTTTGGGTATGTTGTATCTTCATTTTCGTTGGATTTTAAGAAGTCTTTGATTTCCTTCTTTATTTCTTCCCTAACCCAGTGGTCCTCAAGTAAAGAGTTGTTCAATTTCCATGTGTGTGTAGGCTTTCTGTTGATTCTTTTGCTGTTGAAGTTCAGCTTCATTCCATGGTGGTCTGATAAGATACAAGGAGTTATTTCAATTTTGTTGTATCTGTTGAGGCTATCTTTGTGTCCAACTATATGATCTATTTTGGAGAAGGTTCCATGAGGTGCTGAGAAGAAGGTTTATTCTTTTGAGTTTGGGTGAAACGTTCTGTAGATATCTGTTAGGTCCATTTAGCTCATAATCTCTGTTAGACTCATTATTTCTGTGTTTGTCTTCTGTCTTGATGATCTGTCCATTGTTGTGAGTGGGGTGTGGAAGTCTCCCACTCCTAATGTCTTTGGATCGATGTGCGATTTAAGTTTTAGAAGCGTTTCTTTTACAAATGTATGTGCCTTTGTATTTTGGGCATAGATGTTCAATATTGAGATGTCCTCTTGATGAATATTTCCTTTTACGAGTATGTAATGCCCTTCTCTGTCTTTTTTATTAACTTCAATTGGAAGTCTATTTTGTTTGATATTATGATGGCTACTCCAGCTTTTTTCCTGGGTCCATTTGCTTCAAAACCTTTCCCAGTCTTTACTCTGAGGTAGTGTTTATCTCCCATATGAGATGTGTTTCTTGTGTGCAGCAAAAAGATTGGTCTTGTTTAAGGATCCAGTCTGTAAGTCTGTGTCTTTTTATTGGCGAGTTGAGTCCATTGATGTTTATGGATATTAGTGACAAGGGGTTGCTATTTCCCATTATTTTGGTATAGGTGGTTGTTTGTGTTTCTTTTGTTTAGTTGTTGTGGAGATTTCTATTTCCTCTGTTTTCGTGGGTGTAGTTATTATCTCTGGTTTGGAATTTTCCTTCTAGGATCTTCTGTAGGGCTGAGTTTGTGGGTAGACATTGTTTAAATTTGATTTTGTCATGGAATATCTTGTTTTCTCCATCTATGTTGATAGAGAGTTTTGCTGGGTATAGTAGTCTGACTGGGCACCTATGTTCTCTCAGGGCTTGTAGGACATCTGTCCAGGCCCTTCTAGCTTTTAAAGTTTCTGAGGTGAAATCTGGTGTAATTTGATGTGTCTGCCATTGTATGTGACTTGGCCTTTTTCTCGTACAGCTTTTAATAGCCTTTCTTTGTTCTCTACATTTGGAGTTTCAATTATTAGATGGTGAGAGAAGTTTCTTTTCTGATCTAATCTTTTTGGTTTTCTGTAAACCTCTTGGATTTTTATTGGCATCTCTTTCTTTAGGTTTGGGAAGTTTTCTTCTATGATTTTGTTGAAGATATTTCCTGGACATTGGAGTTGAGAGTCTTCTCTTTCCTCTATGCCTATAATTCTTAGGTTCCATCTTTTCATTGAGTCCTTGATTTCTTGGATGTTATGGGTGAGAGATTTTTTAGCTTTCTCATTTTCTTTGGATGTTGTATTGATTCCTTCCATCAAATCTTCCATGCCTGAGATCCTGTCTTCCATCTCTTGAATCTTACTTTTGGTACTCATAGCCATAGTCCTGCTCTCTTCCCTTGATTCTCCATTTCCTTTTTAACTCTGACTGTGTTTTCTTTATTGTTTCCATTTCCATTTTCATGTCTTGAGTGATTTTATTTGTTTTGTACATTTCCGGCTCCAATTTGCTTCGCTTTGCCTGGAAGTCTTCCATTGCTCTCTCTTTTTCTTGTTCAAGTTGAGCCCCTTGTTTTGGAGTTCTCTAATGGTTTTATCCCTTGCTTTCATTTGTGCAATTGTGGCTTCTTTGAATTCCTTCATAGATTTAAGTTCTTCTTGAAGGGACTCTATCACTTTCCATAATGTAGAATTGTCATCGTCTCCATGTGTTTCAGCTGTGGTGAGGTGGTCCAGGCTGGATGAAATAGCATTGCTTTCTTTTGTTGGAGTCATTTCGCTTTGATTTTTTGTTTTTGGTCTGAGGCTTTGGCCATTTGGAAGTTTTTAGCTGTCTGCTCCTGTTGTCTTCTGGACTTGGGTCCAAAGGGGGCGCTTTGGTGTAGCAGTCGAATTGCCTGACTCCACCCCTGTAAAGTAAGTCATTCAGCCCCGCCTCCTAGGTGGAGACCTAACTAATCCAGGGGGTGGAGCTGTATTCATGTATGCTCTGGTTCCCCACCAAAAGGGCCTGTACTAGCAAAAAAGTCTGATAATAATTGTAAATACCTCACATTTTGCCCAGGTTTGGATCCTGTGGTGGGTAAATCTGCCTTCAACCCCCGTAGCCTTGCTGCTCCCATGGCCTGGGTCTGGTAACTGGCAAGTGAAGTCACGGTCAACCAAGTTCTTGTACACCACAATGGGTCGCAATCTGCTTTAGGACGGGTATTCTGCAGCCGAGCCACGCACACTTCCATGGGTCTGCAACCCTTCGCCAGATAGCTGGATCGTCTGTGAGAGACCTAGTGTGGCCCAGCAGGTTGGAGAATATCCCTGTGTGGGGTCTGAATCTGCCCACTGGGTATTAGATTGTAACATACCCGGCATGTCTCTCCTGGTGGGGGGTCCCGATTCCCGGTTTCAGCGGCTTCCGTGTGTCTCCAAGATTGGGAGGGAGCATCCTGCCCAGGGACTTTTAATGGTCCCTGTGTAGTTGGGTGTGACCCAGGGGGGTCGAGTCACTCAGATTTGTTTGTACAGCATCTTATAACACTTGCTGTTTTGTGACTGTTTTCCCCGATTTTAAAATACATCCGCGTGGGCCGCCACCATCTTGGATCCGCCCAACCAGTCTGCTTTTATACCAATATTATGAAGTTCTTTTATTGCTCATGATAGTTTTAGTTATCCTGGGTTTTTGTTTGTTTGTTTGTTTTTAATATGAAAATGAGTATTGCTCTGTCATGGCTCTAAAGAATTGTGGGGTATATTTAATGGGAATTGAATTGAATCTGTAGATTGCTTTTGATAAGATGGCCATTTTAATATGCTAATAGTGTTAATTCATGAACATGGAGAATCATTCCATCTTCTGATATCATTTTCGATTTCTTCTTTCTAAGAGTTGAAGTTCTTGTCATACAGGTCTTTCACATGCTTGATTAGTTTAACATCCAACTATGTTATATTGTTTGTGGCTATTATGAAGGATATTATTTCCCTAATTTCTTTCTCAGCCTAATGATTGTTTGTATATAGGAGGGTGACTTATGTCTTTTAGTGAATCTCCTATCCATCAACTTTGATTAAGGAATATAATGCTGTATGAGACCTGTGATAGAATTTTTGTGGTTGCTTATGTATACTATCATATCATCTATGAATAGAGATACAGTGACTTCTTCCTTTTGAATTTGTATCTTCTCAGTATCCTTTAGTTGACATGGCTTTAGCTAAATCTACTATATTGAATAGACATAGAGAGAATGGGCAGCTTTTACTTGTCCCTGATTTTAGTGGAATTTCTTTAAATTTCTCTCCATTTAAGTTGATGTTGGCTATTGTCTCGATGAATATTGCCTTTATTATGTTTAGATATGTACCTTGTATCCCAGATATCTCCAAGACTTTTATCATGAATGGGTGTTGGATTTTGTCAAGGGCTTTTACCGTATCTAATGAGATGGTCCTGTGTGTGTTTTTTTTTTTGTTTTTCATTCAGTATATTTATATGGTTCATTATATTGATGGATTTTTGTATGTTGAACCATTCCTGTACCCTTAGGATGAAGAATACTTGATCATGGTGGATGATCTTTTTGATGTGATCTTGGATTTGGTTTGTGAGTATTTCATTGAGTGCTTTTGCATGGATATTCTTAAGGGAAACTATTCTAAAACTATTTGCTGAGTCTTTCTGTTGTTTAGATATGCAGGGGACTGTGGTCTCATAAAATTAATTTGGGAATGTTCCTTCTGTTTATATTTTTGTGGAACTATTTGAGGAGTATTGGAATTAGTCTTTTTTTTTTTCTGAAGGTCTGGTAGAATTCTGCTCTAAAATCATCTGGCACTGGGTTTTTTTTTTTTTTGGCAAAACTTTAATGACTGCTTCTATTTTCTTAGGGTCTATAGGTCTATTTAAATTGTTTACACAATCTTGATTTAACCTTGGTAAGTGCTATTTATCAAGAAAATTGACCATTTAATTTAGATTTTTCAATTTCGGGGAGTCCAGATTTTTGAGGGAAGACCTAGTGATTCTTTGGATTTCCTTTGTGTCTGTTGTTATGTCCCTCTTTTTATTTACACCTCTGTTAATTTGGATATTCTTTCTCTGTCTTTTAGTTAGTTTGCCTAAGGGATTATCTAATGTATCTTTATAATTTTCTGGAAGTACCAACTCTTGGTTTTCTTAATTCTTTGTGTTATTCCCTTTGTTCCTATTTCATTACTTTCATTATTTTCTCTTGGGTGTGCTTGCTTCTTTTTATTGTAGAGCTTTCAGGTATGCTGTTAAGCTCCCAGTATGAGATCTTACTAAATTTTTGATGAAGTCACTTAGTGCTATGAGCTTTCTTGCTAGAATGCTTTTGTTGTATCTCATACGATATAATGGGTTATTATCCATTCATTTTCAATGAATTCTACAAACCCTTTTTTTTCCTTATTTTTTCTTCACCCAGTGTACATTCACTAGAGAATTATTCAGTTTCTATAGTGTGTAGGTTTTCTATTGTTTCTGTTGTTATTGAAGTACAGTTTTAATCTACATTGATCTGATAAAATAGAGAGGATTATTTAATTTTGTTGTATCTGTCAATACTTGCTTCATGACTGAGTATAAGTAAATGTTGGAGAAGATTCCATGAGGTGCTGTGAAGAAGATATATTCTTTTGTGTTGGGGCTAAATTTTCTGTAGATATCTGTTAGGGCCATTTGAGTCATAATGTCAATTAGTTCTATTATGTCTCTAATTAGTTTTTGTTTGGGTGTCCCCTTTCAGAACTTACTTTCACAAAATTATTATTGGTGAGATTGGAGTATTGAAGTCTCCCACTATTAAGGTGTGGGGTTTGATTTGTGATTGAATCTTTAGCAATGTTTCTTCTACAAATATGGGTGCCTTGCATTTGGAACATGGATATTCATAATTGAGACACTGTGTTGGTGGAGAGTATAAAGTATCCATTCATATCTCTGTTGATTAATTTTAGATGAAAATATATTTGATTAAATATTTGAATAGTTACAGCAGCTTGCTCCTTGTGTCCATTTGCTTAGAAAATCTTTTTCCAGTTCTTTACTCTTAGGCAATGTTCATTTTGATGATCTGTTTTTCTTGTATGCAACAAAATGATGGATTCTGCTTTTGCAACCATTCTGTTAGCCTATGCCTTTTGGGGGAGGGGGAATTGAGCCCATTGTTGCTGAGAATTATTAATGACCAATGAGTGCTAATTCCTGTTTTTTGATGTTGGTGGTGGTAGTTTGTATGTGTTTGTCTGTGTGCGATTATGTGTGTGTTTTTGTATGTTTCCCTTTCTTTTGTTTTGCTTTTGTATGAAATTTCTTATTTCCTCTGTTTTCTTGGGTATTGATAGCCTCCTTAGGTCAGAATTTTCCTTTTAGTATCTTCTTTAAGCTTGATGTGTGAATAGATGTTGCCTGAATTTGATTTTTTCCCTGGAATATCTTGTTTTCTTTATCTATGGTGATTAAAAGTTTTGCTGTGTATAGTATTCTGGGCTGCACATAATGGTCTCTTAGAGTCTACAAGAGACCCTTCTGGATTACAGAGTCTCTGTTGAAACTTTGGATTTAATTAATTATAGATCTGCCTTTCTATGCTACGTGGTCTTTTCCCCTTGCACTTTTTAACATTTCTTTTTATTATGTGCAATAAATACCTTGATTATTGTGTGGTGGGACAATTTTCTTTTCTGGTCCAATCTATTTGGTGTTCCGTAAGCATCTTATATGCTTATAGGCATCTATTACTTTATTTTAGGGAAATTTTCTCCTTTGACTTTGTTGAAAATATTTTATGGGTCTTTGAATTGAGAATCTTTTCCTTCTTCTATTATTATCATTCTTATGTTTGTTCTTTTCATAATGTGCAAGATTTCCTGGATGCATTTTGTGAGAGACATTACAGATCCAACATTCTTTGTGACTCATATATCAACTTCTTCTATCGTATCGTCTATACCTGAGATTCTCTCTTTCATCTCTTGTATTCTGTTGTTGATATTTGTGTCTACATTTCCTGATCATTACCTATATTTTTCATCTCCAGGATTCCCTCAGTTTGTGTTTTCTTTACTTCTTCTATTTTGATTTTTAGGTCTTGAACAATTTTATTAATTTCCCTCACCTGTTTGTATTCCCTTGCATTTCTTTAAGGATTTATTCATTTCCATTTTAAATGCCTGTATCATCTTTATAATATTGGCTTAAAGTCACTTTCTTGTGCTTCAGCTGTGTTGGAATATACAGGGCTTGCTTTAGTAGAATAGCTGGATTCTGTGGTGCCTTATTACCCTGGCTGTTGTTGACTGTGTTGTTACATTGGCTCTAATCATCTGGGTTTGTGGTATCTATATGTTCAGGTGCTGATTTCTGAGTTTATCTATGTTATATGGGAGAGTTTTTAAATTATTTTTCCCTTGGTTTCTGTTTTTTCTCTGCCTTCTGGAATGAGTGGTCTCAGATTCTGCTGACCAGTGTCTTTTCATGTCTAATAGGCTGTCTCAGATAGGGTTTTTGTGGCCTATATGATCTCTGGGGTTTGGGTGCCAAAATTGCCTCTAGGGTTTCAAGTATCTGTGCAACTTCTGGCTTCTGGATACATGCTTGCTCTCTGGGCTTCCTGATCATGTATATTCTCCAATAAAGCAGAATTCTGCTGAAGTTGTGGGCCAGAATATGGAACTCAGGCAGTGGAGTGCAGTTTGGGGATGTTGGGTTTGCTTTAAGGGCAATTAATAAGGTTCTTAAATCAAAACACTATAAAAGAAAAAAATGTGAGAAATTTTTAAATATCTTCTCAGACTTTAATAAACTAAGCTCAAATGATTGGCATAGAATTTGAGGTTGATTGTTGTGAATATGTATGCATATATATACATGTTAACAAGAAGTGTGTTACTTCAAAAGTAGATGATTCATTTTGCTTTATGCTTTTTCCTATGTACCAAAAAATAATATTTTCCCTTTTTCTTATAACAATATGAGTATTAGCCGGGCGGTGGTGGCGCACGCCTTTAATCCCAGCACTCGGGAGGCAGAGGCAGGCAGATCTCTGAGTTCGAGGCCAGCCTGGTCTACAAAGCAAGTCCAGGACAGCCAGGGCTGTTACACAGAGAAACCCTGTCTCGAAAAACCAAAAAAAAAAAAAAAAACAATATGAGTATAATAACCATTTTCTGACTGAAGATCACAGTAGATTTTGCAGAGATAGAAACATTTCTAACAGTAATATCTGTGTTAAATTTATTGGAAAGGTCTTGCATCAGTTAAATAGTCACCCCAAATTCATTTTTAATCATATTTTCTGAGTAGCCGTATTTTCAAATACTGTTTACATATTAAAGTAATTCAGTTTGGATGAACTGGGCAGTTCAAAATTCTTGGGCCAGTAAGAAAAGAAGAAAACAGAAAGCACACAGAGGGTAAAAGTTATTTGATGAAATCAAAAAGACTTCAACAAACATGTTTCAAGTCAATAAATGTCATAGTGTTGCCCCAAAACAGAAGCAAGATAAGGACCACAAAGTAGCCCAATCCAATATTTTATACTCGTGGCATTCTGACAACTAATAGAATACATTTGTGGTGTTTCTAGTTATTGTGTTCATGATTTTACTGATACTAACCATAGAAAACCAATACAGAAGTAACTTCTTGGAGATAACTCAGTAGGAAGAGCACTTGTGCTACATGCACACATCTCTACTTTCTGACTCCAGCACCATATGTACTGAACATTATGCTGTATGGTTATTATTCTAGTACTTAAGAGGTATAAGCGGAAAGATCAGCTCAAGGTCATCCTGAGTACTAAGTGAACTTAATATCAGATGGAGTTGCATAAAAATCTGTTATGAGAAAATATACAGAAATGAAAATAATGAAGACCTGTAGAGTACAGCAGTTATTAAGCAGAAAATCAACAGAAATAATTTCACTTGATCTACTTTTAACATTTATACGAAAATATTGTCTTTTCTGGGGAAACCAGAACCCCCACTCTCTACCTGAGTATTATCACATAAGATGTTACAGGTTTAACTCCCTTTCTCCCAATAAAAAATTTATTCTGCAAAGACCTAAGATTCCTGGAATGCCTTCCCATCATAACTAGTATCTCAGTGCCTAACTCTTCAGCCAATGATCTTTGCCACTCTAAATATTCGTACCCCTTCCTCAAAGTTCTATAAAAGCTTTCAGTTCACACCACTAAAATTGATCTGTATCTCTGCAACTGGTCATGGGTTATTGTTAATCTGTCAACTGAGCACTTTTCGAGATCACACGTTGTAGCTCTTGAAAGAAAGGGGAGAGTCATAGCATCCTACACACACATTCAGGAAAAGCTATTCATACATAAAAAACAAAAAATAAACTATTTCCTTTTTTTTCTTTGAGACAGCGTTTCTCTGCATATCCCTGCCTATCCTGGACTCACTTTGTAGACCAGGCTGGCCTCAAACTCACAGAGATCCAACTGCATCTGCCTCCGGAGTGCTGGAATTAAAGGCATGTGCCACAACTCCAGGTAATTACAGACAGCTGCTAACTGCCACGAGGATGCTGAGATTTGAACTCAGGTCCTTTGGAAGAACAGCCAGTGCATTTAACCTCTGAGCCATCTTAAAATGCCATTTCATCTTGAGCCATCTTTGAATCATCTCAAGAAGCCATCTCAAGAACCAGAAGCCTTGAGTTCAATTCCCAGCAACCACATGGTGGCTCATAACCATTTATAATGAGATTTGATTCCCTGTTTTGGCCTGCAGGAATGCAGGCAGACAGAACACTGTATGCATAATAAATAAATCCTAAAAAATAAAAAATAAATTAATAAAAAATATTTAATTAATATAATGAATTATCAGACTTAGCTCTGAAAATTATATGAATACATAGAAATGTAATTGAGTAGGAAGGATTTGTTTCACAATACCAACTAGTTTCTTCAGCTTTTTGTTTCAGAATCATTTCTCTTCTTCATATTGCATATTAAAAACAGATTTGTAGGTTTTGCAAGTATGTAGATATTTTACTGAGTGAATTTATTTTAAGGAGGTGGTTGTTAAAGCAATGCCACTTTCCATAGTGAGGCTGCAGTATAGCAAATATATTCAGGGAAGAATAAGGAAACAAAGAATTAATGATCTCTCTCTGTCTCTCTCTCTGTCTCTCTCTGTCTCTCTCTCTCTGTCTATGCTATACTAGGGATTGGGCATTTACCTCCTGGCTAATACTGACATAAATTTCCTAAAAATAATTTCTCTGTTAAGCCTATGTTCTTTCTAAGAAGACTTTCCATGTATATTCTCTATTGTCGTAATAACATGCTGGTTATCTAGCTATCAGCATTCATCAGTTCAGATGAAGAGATAAAGCTAATTTTGATTAAATACTTTTCTGAGGATCAAAGTACTATTATAGAATGTTGATACTAGGTAAACCTTTAACAAGTCCACCTTGAACATTCTTTGAAACAAAGAAGTTATGCTTGAATATGTAAGTCTATAAAAATGTAAGTCTATAAATTAGTATCTGGTATCTGGCTAATTGAGTCTGTTTTGAGATCTTCTGATGCATCACAAGATACAATGTCTAGTTATTTAAACATGTATAATGATACAACATGATTTGAGCACTTTTCTTAAAATTTGAATGCTTGAAATTTCATTGTTAGCTCATGCTGCACTCAGAGTAGGAAGTGAAGAGGACACAGATATGGAGAAGAAATGACTAGAGAGAGGAAGTTAAGTTTGAAAGGCCTTCATATTGTTAAGGTTATGTATTCTTTGCATAATCCCTCTCCAAATGTTGGGCTATCACTTCTGTCTCCTGAGGCAGTGTTCATAAATGAGATTAAAACATGCTGAAGACTATTCCCATGCCCTCCAGATGACCTCTCCTGCACTGATATTGATAGCAATTTTCAAGAAATCCATTTAATGTTGCTTTTTCTTTATTTATACACAAGAACACATCCTGACTGGTGTCCTTCATAAATCTAGTTCCCATGATGCAGTGGAAGAAAATATGCTTATTTGAGAAAACAAGGAAAAGTTTCTAGTGTCTCTACCTCTGTTTTCTAAAATTAAAATGAATCATTTTTATAAATCTGAATAAAATTATACATATCTGGGCTAATAAATTTGAAAATAACTTTATTTTAGTGAAATAGTCTGTTAGGAAGCCATATTAAAATATCTCTGTATTCACAAGCTTATTATAAGAATTTCATAAAAATGTTAAACTATTGATAGAATTATTGTAAATTGATTATTTTTAAGGGCTGAGTTTTAATCTAGACACATTTCTAGACAAGCACTTCATTACTAAGCTATGTACCAAATCATTAAGAGCATTTTAGTATGGCGGGAGGAATATTTACTGGCATTATAGTTGGGTAGTAAGTTTTGTAGAAATTAAGAAAAGACATTATTTGTGTGTTTAATGATCTGGGAAGTTAAAATACTCACAGTTTTCTCCTCTGTGTTTAAATGTGTTCACATGTCCAGAGTTTGTAAGTTATCTTGGGTTTAAACAAAGAAAAGCACTTATCTCTAAAATAAATTTGAATAGATAAAATTGAAAATCTATTGACATTTTGTTCAATGTCACTTTTTTATGATGACTTGCTTTTGTTATTTCAAAGAAATTTAAAAATTACGTTGTACACACATCTTTGGCACAAGAACCTTAAGCAACAGAAAAAGTTGGTTTCAACATTTATAATAACACCAGTGAGACAAAATCTGTTGACTTACATGCTAGGTTGTGTTGTGAGTGATACACTAACAACTTGCCAAAAATAAACAAAAACATGAGACCTAATATCATGCTACATTCAGTGTTGACCAACATAATGATCGGGAAAATCATGATACCAATTCTAACCTTATTTTATATAAATTTAAATTTACTTTAAATTTTATGTAAAGTGTTGCAAATAAAATCACACATCAAAATTACCAGGCCAAAAACTACACAGCTCAATGAATTTCTATACAGTTAGAGTAGCCACTCAAAACAAGCTTTGCAATTGTATTTTATACTTTCACTATTGAATGTATTTTTTTTGGAGGTCTTCATTTTATTTTATCTGTTATGTACAAAGACAAGCATGGTCAGTTTCATAAGGTAGATACAGTCTTGAATAATTCATTCAAGGTCTCTTAGTCCAACTTAATGAAGCCTGTGTGCTTCAGGTACTGACAGAAACACTAACTAAACATGTTTAGCCCGTATTTCTAGATCAGACCATCGCTGTTAGAGTAGACATGGTAGGAGTGAGAACCTTAGTCAAACTTCTGTGCAGCTGGCCAACAAAGAGAAAGGATGAATGTATTTTTACATACTGATCTACCACCAAAAAGTTATGACAGGATTAGAACTAGGAAAAAGAATTAATATGTGTATAACTTGTGCTCTTTTAAAAATATATATTGGATAAGCAAACAAACCACTCTTTTCCTATAACTTTAAAATATTTTGTAGACAAGGGGTCACTGATTAAGAGAATGATCTGCTCTTACAGAATATCCAGCTTGGTTCCAAAACCTATCTGATGGGCCACAACCATCAGCACCTCTAATCCAGGGACACACACTTTTATGAGCCCTTGTGTGTTTGTGTGTGTGTGTGTAGGAAAACATACATAGATATAGTCCACATATATATATCCACACATGCATACAAACAAACATATTTTAAGTTAGTTATATGTAGAAAATCTGTCCTGTTAATTCTAAAATAACACCCTGTCTTAGTTACTGTTCTATTGTTGAAGAAACTTCATGAAAAAGTCAATTTATAGAAGAACACATTTAATTAGGAGCTCACTTACAGTTTCCAGGGGTTAGTTCATTATCATCATACAAACAGGCATGGTGCTAGAAAAGTAGTTGAGAGATTTACACCCTGATACATTGGCAGCAAGCAGACACAGAGATCGGGCCTGGTGTGTGCATTTGAAATCACAAAGGCCACCCCCAGTGACACACTTACATCCAAACTGCCACACCTATGAATCATTTCCAACAACCCACTAACCAGGAATCAACACAAGTACATGAGAGTTAGTGTACAATCTCAGTCAAATCACCACACATCACAATGCATATAGATAGGGTTCTATTTTAAAACTTTCAATTGTTTATTTAAGTGTGAGCCATTATAATTAAATATGACCTTGTTAAATAAAAATTATCTAACACTTGAACAATGATCAAGCATATATTTTTTGGTGACTGCTGGTATGTAGGATCTCAAAATATGGAAAAAAGGCATTTTACTATTTACATCTTGCTATATAAAATATATTCTGTTTCATAATGTGCGTACTTATGCAGGCTTCCTGAATTTTGATGTTTTAAATGTCATAAATATGATGTAGGAAGATACATTCAATGCAGAAATCTTCAATTATAAAACATAATCATCTTGCCTTGTGTAATTTTATTCTGGGTGTACATATGCAGTTTAAATTTATACATGCATGCACATCAGTTGAAATTGTTCTCCATTTTTAAGGGAAGATAATTTTCAAGTCCTTCAAGAAATAAGTATGAATGTTCCTTTACCCCAAACCGAGTTTCAGAATATCAAATCTCAGGAGAATTAAGGGAAGTAAATTTTGTATTAGTTTGTGGCTGTGGCATTTCAAAGCAGGCACATTCAACTTGAAAATTGGAGACCAGCTGCTTGTTTAAATCAGCTGAAAATGAAATGGGAACATCTTATTGAAGTGTTCATTTGATATAGGTGAATATCTTTCCTACAGGAGTAATGTGAACTCAATTTATAGGGAGGTCTAAAATGATAAGTGAGGAGCAGTGTCTCGATCAAAAGAACATATCAAAAAGTACAAAATATGGATTATAAAACAGTGAAGTATCAAAGATATTATGCTCTGATAGACTGTGAAGCAATTTAAAAGGAATTTGCTTTTTGTTCTCGCTCATCACTCATGAGCTAAGTGAGGAATGACTGAAGCTGAGATTCATTTGTTTACCTATTGGCAATGAAGCCTGACTTTCATCAAATTATCTGCCCTGCTCTCACCTGGGAGGCATCTATATCTTTGTTTCTGGTGACAACATAATAGTTTATTATGTTTTGATGATCTCCTATTTATCAGAATTATCACATAGCAGAAATTAATACAAATTTATTTTGACTATAGAAGCCACTGCTAACTTAGGTGGAGGTTGTTAGGTCAGTGGCTCCAATAAATCCAAAGGAAGTCACAAGATATAACTCAGTAGCCATCTCTATTCCATAGATCTCAACAAAAAATGTAGCAAGATATCATTTGTATAACCATGTATATTCATGCAGTCAGAAAACCCTTTTGGATTACAATGCACTATAATTCATATATACAACTTTGACAGGGACAGAAGTAAATATGAATTGGGTTGAAATAAGATGTGGACATCAGAAAATTATCACACTATGACTTGTACCAAAATCACTTGTTAGGGTATGGAAAGTGCTAAAGAAGACACTCAGACTCAGAAAGCATGTAATAGCAAAGAACACTTATTTTCTTCAGAACTCCACCATTCAGGGATCACCATTCCGAAGAAATGGTGAGCTCTCAGGCTCCATTGAAAGACATTCAGGGGAATTCCAATGTGGATGAGGTAATCTTCAACATTATTGAAACATTCAAACTGAAAAATTCAGGCCAAGAAGATAGGGCTAGGGGAGAAAGCAATCTTTGGTCTATTTACCATTAATTAATAGTCGAGAGTTAATCTTAAAACATAGGGGTATTATATAACCAGTAGTTAAGCAACCTTATTTCTTTTTGGCCAAATGGTAAGGTCATGACCATTGTTTGTGGTTTTTCCATCAACGACCAGGAATGGCCTCAGAGACTACTTTAATTTAACAAGAAGATGAAGTCTGCCATGAAATTGGCCTGATTCACAAGTTGGGCTTCTTTTGGACCTTAGTGTCCTTTAGGGGTCTCAATTAGGGGTCCCTCCCTGGGCTCTTCACACTGAGGCCACAAAAAGTAGAAACAAAAGGGCACAAAGCAGTTTTTCCTCTAGTACAGGGTGTCTTCAATCTCACTACTTAGCCAAGGATGAACTTGAACTCTTTCTTGTTCCACCTGCCCCCACTTTCCATGTGCTGCGATTTAGACATGTGCTACTATACTGAGTTTTATGCAGTTTAGGGAAATGAATCTAGCATTTCTTTCATGCCAGGCAATCACTATAGTAGCTCAGTCACATTCTCAACCTCGCTGCTCTTTCATCGCCTCTTTCTGTCTCATGCATACAATGGTGTGAATACACACATAACTATTGACTATAGACAATAGCTCCAGGTTAGAACGAGAAATCATTGCATTTCCTGTGAGAATTATGTGTTTTTAAATTATAAAATCTTATTTGAAATTCGAGTTTCACATTTGAACATAGAAGATACATGATTTTGCATGTACATATATAGTGCACTAAACAAATAAATTGATATGAATGTACAATTTAAATTTATATAAATTTCTAAAGATTTCTGTTGAGATGCAGTAGACAGTGAAGTTTAGTGTTCAGTGCATTTAATACAAGTAATCTGCCTGCTCCAACCCCTCCACTAACTCTTTACTCAGTCCTTGAACAAGTACATTTAATCACACTGTGTAGGTTTTTCCAAATGCAAAGGGTATTAATTTTATCTCTCAATTTTTCAGAGGAAATCAACAATAAGTAATATAATATTAATGTGGTTAATATTATGAGGATAATGTAGTCATACATCAAATAATGATCTTTAGCCCAATGATGACAGCATGTTTAACAGTATGTTTTAATTTCATTTCTGCTGCTGTAATAAAATATCCTCTCAGAAACAATTTAGTAGAGAAAGATTTTTGTTTGTTTGTTTTTATCACATAAGTCTAAGTTATGTGTAGCAGAATCTTGAAGCTGCTACAACACATTAACAGTCAAGGTCAGAGAGATAGTAAATGCATGCATACCTATTTGTTTGTTTGCTTGTTTTGTTTGTTTATACTGTTTATTTATTACTTCAATTTACCTCTCCATCACAGTTCCCTCCCTCCAACCCTCCCGGGTCCACCCTTTTATCCTCCCACCCTCTCTCCCAGCTATCCTATTCCTCCAATGTGGCATGCCCTACATATCAGCCCCCTTCAATTCAGCAGACATATGAGGGCTAAGAGCTTTCTCTTGCACTGGGGGCCTACATGGCAGCTCCACTAGGGCAAAGTATCCCACTAAAAAGTAACTGAGTCTATGTTCCTGTTGCTTTCAGTCTGTTGGTTGTGTATAGTTATCTTGTACTACATGATAAAATCCAGTTATAAGTGAATAGGTGCCCTATGCATCTTTCTGGGTCTGGGTTAGCTCACTTAGGATGAGCTTTTCTAGTCCATCCATTTGACTACAAATTGAATGATTTCCTTATTTCTGATGACTGAGTAGTATTCCATTCTGTAAATGTAACACAGCTTTTTAATCCATTTATCGGTTGAGGGACATCTGGGTTGTATCCAGTTTCTTGTTATTACAAATAAAGCTGTTATGAATACAGTTGAGCAGATGTCCTTGTGGATTGGGGAGCAATGGTTTGGATGTATACCCAGGAGTGGTACGGCTGGATCTTGAGGCAGAGCTATTCTGAGTTTTCTAAGATATTGCCAGACTGATTTCCATAATCAGTTGCACAAGTGGTTGCACAAGTTTGTACTCCCACCAGCAATGAAAGAGTTTTCCCCTTTCTCCACAACCTCGCCAGCATATTCTGTCGTTTGAGTTTTTTTTTTAAATACTTTATTTTTTTTTCTTCAAGTTACATCTCAGTCACAAACCCCTCCCTATTCCCCCTTCCTATCCCGCCCTTCCACCCTCTTCCCCCCAGAAGTTTCCCCTTTCAGTCCAACAGATGGTTCCTTCTCTTATAACAGTAAGTATTATACAAAACAACAGATATAAATATGCCACATTTATGAGAGTTAAATGGCCCAGTATACCTTCCCAATGTCCAGTTTATACATATTCGGCCCCTGACTTTAACATTCTACTATCTAACCATCTCCATGTGTTTAAAGGTCTATATCTGACTCAACATTCATACTAATTTGCAACACACTTTTAAGAGTATCTTCTTAGATCTATAACACCCTCTTGATTCCTAAACAACTCAAAATTTAGCTATGAGACTCGTTTGAGTTTTGAACTTAGCCATTCTGACAGGTGTGAGATGGAATCTCAGAGTCATCTTGAGCTGTATTTCTCTTATGATTAAGAATGTTGACCATTTCTTCAAGTGTCTCTTGGCCATTAAAGATTTCTCTTTTGTGAATTCTGTTTAGCTCTGTATCCCATCTTTTGATTGAGTTATATGATTTCTTGGTGTTTAATTTCTTGGGTTGTTTATAAAATTTGGATAATAGCCCCTGTCAGATGTGGGGTTGGTAAAGATCTTTTGCCATTTTGTTCTAATGACAGGCTCTTTTACCTAGAAATAATAAGGGCAATATACAGCAAGCCAGTAGCCAACATTAAATCGAATTGTGAGAAATTTAAAGCATTTCCCCTAAAATCAGGGACAAGGCAAGGAAGCCCACTCTCACATCTCTTCAACATAGTACTTGAAATTCTTGCTTGAGCAATAAGACAACTAAAAAAGATCAAGGAGATACAAAATGGAAAGGAAGAAGTCAAAGTATCCCTGTCTGAAGATATGATAGTATACATAAGTGACCCTAAAATTTCTACCAGAGGACTCCTACAACTGATAAACACCTTCAGCAAGTGGCTGGATAAAAAAATAATTCAAAAAAAAAATCAGAAGCCCTTCTTTATACAAAAGATAAATGGGCTGAGAAAGAAATCAGGGAAACAACTTCCTTCACAGTATCCACACACAATATAAAATACCTGGGAGTAACTCTAACCAAGCAAGTGAAAGACATATATAACAAAAATTTCAAGTCCTTGAAGGAAGAAATTGAAGAGAACATCAGAAGATGAAAAGATCTTCCATGCTCCTGGATAGGTAGGATTAACATAATAAAAATGCCCATCCTACCAAAAGCAATATACAGATTTAATGCAATTCCTATCCAACTACCAACACTATTTTTTACAGACCTCAAAAGAACAATTCTCAAGTTCACATGGAATAGCAAAAACCCAGAATAGCTA
Source organism: Lophiomys imhausi (assembly GCA_907164525.1). Classification (NCBI taxonomy): domain Eukaryota; kingdom Metazoa; phylum Chordata; class Mammalia; order Rodentia; family Muridae; genus Lophiomys; species Lophiomys imhausi. The sequence continues at coordinate 3,991,736 of CAJQZJ010033173.1, read as the reverse complement.
AATCAATCGTGTATAATAAAAAGCATCTGGAGGTATCACCATCCCAGATTTCAAGCTATACTACGCAGTAATAGTAATGAAAACAGCATGGTATTGTTACAGAAACACACAAGTTGACCAATGGAACCGAATTGAAGACCAGATGAAGACTGGATGTCAACACGCAAAAGAATGCAAATAGACCCATATATATCACCTTGCACAAAACATAAGTTCAAGTGGATCAAAGACCTTAACATAAAGCCTGACACACTGAATCTAATAGAAGAGAAAATGGGGAAAAACCTCGAACTCGTTGGCATAGGTAACAACTTTCTGAACAAAACACCAACAGCTCAGGTTCTAAGACCAACAATCAATAAATAGGACCTCAGGAAACGTAGTGATTGTTATCTGAGATTTTATGGTGTTGTTCCTTTGCAGGATTCTGGGAGCCTTTGTATAACTTGTATAACTTCAGGGAAACATACTTGCAAACCAGAAAGTCTCTTATGGCTGAGAATTGCTTAGGTGATGTTTAGTTTAAGACAGCCCCTAGGTCAGGCAAAGGTTTTGGTACTCTGAAATTGACTTGCTAAAAGTCCTTTTGTGTAAAAATAAAAAGCTATTCTAGGTTTGTTTTTAATAACTTCCATACACTTAAAGAGTTCCCTTGGCTTGAGGTAGTGTCACACATAGTGGGTTGGTTTAACCATATTAACCACAAATCAGGACAATTACCCACAGATATACTCAAAGGCCATCCTGTTCTAGACATTGAGCACCACTGAGAATCTTTCATGGTTATTCTAAGTTGTATAAAAGTGACTCTTGAAACTGATCATCACACAGTGATGATGAGAAAATGTATTGTCTAGTATGCTTATAGCCAACTTGGATTGTATAAGAGTACTCTGTCATCTTCACATAGTAGTGAACTCACCTGATGACATTTTTTTTATAACTTTCACCATTAATTTATGTAAGATGGCATATACATTTTATATATACTGATAGGAAATAAATTATATAACTAAAATATTTGCGTTTATACCTTAGTCATTTACATATAAATATATAGTGACTGATTCAAGTCAGCACAAATATTTTCAAAGATTAACACTCAGAAACATAAATCTTTTTAAGACACTTGCTGTTGACTCTGAAAAATAAAATATACTGAGATGAATTCAGATTCCTCTCACATATAAAGGGACATGAGTGCCTAATGCGATGCAAATGAAGTAAATGATGTGTAGTACACAGTGGCATATGATGACAGTAGTACAGATTAGCACACATGATTATTTACAATCTGTCTTTGTATAAAAAACACCTATCCACACATAATAAACAGGAAATTTCTTAAGACTAATTCATCTCTGGGTAACACTGTTGCTAATTTGTTCATACATATTGTAAAATATCCTTAATCAAATATTAGCTTATTCTTAAAGTAACTCTAAAATTTCAACTTTAAGTGGGAAAAAAAGGCTTTAATCTTGTAAATAGCAAATATAGGTGGTTTAATTTTGGGTGTATTTTATGATTGTTAATTGTTTTACTTACTAATTGTAGCACAATTTTAGCAGAGTCATTGTATCTGACATGAATTCTGTGTGATAGCACCTAGGGTTCAAGTAGCCTTTTGTCAGTGATTTTATCTGAGATTTTATGGTGTTGTTCCTTTGCAGGATTCTGGGAGCCTTTGTATAACTTATATAACTCCAGGGAAACATACTTGCAAACCAGAAAGTCTCTTATGGCTGAGAATTGCTTAGGTGATGTTTAGTTTCAGATAACCCCTAGGTCAGGCAAAGGTTTTGGTACTCTGAAATTGACTTGCTAAAAGTCCTTTTGTGTAACAATAAAAAGCTATTCTAGGAAGTTGTCAGAGTTCAGTCCTTGAGAGAGAGATTCCCCCTGCTGCTTGAGAAAGGCTAAAACTTATCCTTCAGTGGGTCTCTTTCTTAGATAAATATCCTGTTCAACTCAGAACACCCACAAAAAATTACTATACTTATTTTACTTTAATTAACATATTGTTAATATTTGCCTTAGAAAGACTCACACACACAAACATAAATGAGGAACATGGCAAGATTAATTAAAATCCCATACACCCATTAGTCTATTTTTATTTCATTCTGAAAGTATAAAATAAACATGTTTATTTTTTGAAATGATAATTGAATTAAAATATTTTTCTTCTCTTTCCTCCATCTTAACCCTTCCATATAGCCTTTGCCATTATCCATATTGATAGTCTCACTTTTCATCGATTCTTATCCCATTCATCTCTCTCTCTCTCTATATATATATATATATAAGAAATATAGCTGATATATATATACACACGAGTGTATATATATATGGATACATGATTATATATCCATGTATACATATATATGCATATATCCACGTATACATGCATACATATATACATGCATATATATATGCAAAACATATACATGGCAAAGTATACATGGATATATGTGTTTATCAATATATATCAATAGTCATATGACTAGAGGTACACTTGAAGGAGTAGATTAAAGAGAATTAGCTACTCAAAGGCAAGAAGAAGCTTTAGGGTTTCTGTGGGCTACATATCTCCTAGAAATAGAAAATATATCCTGTCCACCTCAGTCTTGTTATTGTTTTTGTTTGTTTGCTTGTGTTTTGTTTTCAGACAGAATTTCTCTGTGTGTAGTCCTGACTCTCCTGAACTCAGTTTGTAGACAAGGCTCACACTGAACTCAGAGAGATCTGCTTGCCTGTGCCTCCAGAGTGTTGTGATTAAAGGTATGTACCACCACATCCAGTCATTCTTACTCTTGTTATGTTGGTCGCATACTCTGGTATTACAGTGATTGCACTTAAGATCATTTGAGACACTTGTCTTTGTTTATGTGTTACATAATTTAAATAAAAAATTATTAAATCCAATGTTTCCCTTCTTACTCTAATTAGCATGACACCTTAAATACCCAGAGAGGGCACAAGCTAACAGATAAGTTCTAGAGAACGTATAATGGTCAATCACTCATGCAGGTTGCTTTTCTTCAACCAGAGTAATTAACATCTGTTTTCCATCCAGAATGATGGGAATAAATGACTTAATATCTGGTAATATTTTCTAGTCTGTAAAGCCAGTCCTTCTTGAATCACCTGCAATAGAACTCACCCTCATAAAAGAGGCTCCAAACTCTTTGCGAAAGAGTTTGGTATTATGCCTTTTATAAACCATTCTTCTGTAGGCCAAGAATCCCGAGCACTGTTTTCAGTCAATAGAACCCATTCTTGTGCAAAAGGTCACAGGTGCTTTGCAGAATATTTACTTTGCAAAGGAGTTTCAATGTAGCCATACCTAAAGCTTTGCTGTGATAATTGTGACAGGAACACCCACAAATACACAAGATGGGTTTTATTACCTGTGTAATAAATTGAATATAGTTTTCTTACCTTCTTTACCACAGTTATGGCAGATAATTTTTTTTTTATTTTTTATTTTTAATGTAGATCCAGAAAACTTAATCCCTGGGTATTGTTAGAGTAAAACTAAAATGCAAAGTTAACCATATCTACTCACTTTTCTCCCCTTTTCTATGCAATCTCCTTACCATTAATTCATGAAGAATGATTATCAAAGAGGTGGATGGCTTACTAAATAAGCTACCGGGAAAAGCAAAATAAAATAGTGCTGGTTTGGTTTACCTTTTTATGGAAAGTAAATTGCATTCTAAAATCAAGCTAACAAAAGTACACATCCATTAGGGCGCATATATTAATTGATCAAAATACCCAAGAGTTCTTGTGTAGCTAGGTGAGAAATTGTGGGTCTAAAAGAAACTCTACAATTTGAGTGACTTGTCACTATGATTTTGCTTTAGCTTTTCAATTTCCATAACTATTTCAAGGTAATATATCTTTCTACCAAAATATTTTCCTTTCCAGGTTTTTCATCGTGCCACATGTATTCTGATTTCTTGTCTTCGCTTATGCTCTTCTCCAAAATGCCATGCTTCCCAAGCCACAGAGTGGACATTGATTTACATAGCAGTTGGTCACAGTTAAGGAGTGCAAAATTTAACTACATTTGCCCTTTTTGTTTTAAAGAGCATTGTTCAGTTTAGAAGATTGATTCAGATTGAGTGATATTCTGAGACTAAGCTTGATGGAAATGGAATGGTACACATTTTGAGGTAAAAAGTTAAAAGGACTTTTGACACCAAGGGTCTTCTGATGAGTTTGCAAAGCTATGACAGCCCCATTTTGAAAATGCCCCACTAATGCTACTACATAGGCTCCTGCATATCCAACCTTTCACCTAGTTCTTGGGGCAAGCTGTCAAACCTTTGCCTTCCCCCACCCCTTGTCCCCTAGCTCCAGGAAGGAACCCACAAATAAGGCCTAAGAGATGCAATTTCCCCTAGCAAACAGCTAATTAGAGGAAGTCTGTGTTGTTCTAAGAGGGCCAGGTGACCTTACTAATAAAGTGATTTAACCTTCACAGGGGCTGACCTTTGTAACCAAATCTCTCTGTTCACATGAGAAAAGAAAGTTTGAAATACTAATTGGAAGCTTTCATGTTTGAATGTGTCTTGTACTCCATAAATACTCTGCTCCCCCCCCCCCCCCCCCCCCCCCCCCCCCCGCTAATCTCACTCAGATCCACTCTGTTGGTGACAGTGAGAGTCCCTGCCTTAACCTGTAATAAAGACCCTGGTGATTTGCATTGGAATCAGCTCCTTGGTGGTCATTGGGTAACCTGAAGTCTGGGCATAACAATTTCCACTATGTTATTCAACTGTTAGAAGTTTTATTAATAAATATTCAAAAATGGATTATCCACCATAGATGTGGAAGGGTAAATATATACTAATTATATTAGGTTTTTCTTGTCTAGAAAATACCTGAAAAGAAGTAACTACAGAAAAGAAAAATTAATCTTGTCTCACAGATTAAGATGTGAAAGAATTCAGGGTAGCAGGATCATTCAGTTGCTAGTATAAACACCAGAGAAGATAAGGAAGAAGAAAGCAGATTGGCATTTCCCCCCTTTTTTAATTCACCTGGTTACCTCAACTCATGAGATGGTGCTGCCTGCACTGATGAGTCTTCCCTCCTCCCTGGAGACATTTGTGTAAACCCACTTATAAAGATGAATCTCCTGGCTAGTTCCAAATCCTCTCATAATTTAGATTAACCACAACAATGAAAACCAAATTATAGATAATAATACAGGAAGTAATATAGAGGTTGTAGAATCCCATTAAGAAATTTCTTTTTTGCATAATTTGAAACCCATTGGGACAAGGATTATATTTGTTGTTTGGACAATGATATCAAATTCTCTTTTGGAATTACTTTGTAGAACAATGAGACTTTGTAGGTAGAAAAAATTGTGTCAATTTATTATATCAAGGTAGCACTTAAAGGGGAAAAGTTGTTTTAATCAAATATTTGAACACTAAACAATTATAAAACTCTCTTGTATTTATAACTCTTTTTTTTTTTTTTGAGAACAGTATCACTCTATTATCCAGGTTGGACTTTGATTCAAGATCTTCCTGATTCCTGAATGCTGGAATTAAAGTAGTGGGCTGACATAGCTAACTTGTCCTACCACTATCACTATTATTAGTATTATTACTTATAAATCAGTAATACATAACCCAGAGAATTTTTTTTTGTATTTGTAGGACATGTAATTTTATTTCAAGATTTCTGAAGTGTTGTGGTAAACAAATGTGATCAATTAATCATATGGGTTCTGCATTTTCTACTTTAAATCTGAGAGAGGAGTATGATGGGGTAGTGTTAAGCATTCTAAATGTTAATTGGTCCTATTTGTTCTCTGTTACATAATTGACTCTGATTGGTTGAATAAATGCTGAGGCCTGAGATTGGACAAAGACAGAGAAAGGTTAGACTTCCTGAGATTAGAACAGGAAGCCTGCATTTTAGACAGAGCTTTAATTCATTCCAGCCAGTAGCAGCAGGAAGGAGGATGCACACCATGGGTTAGAAAAAGGAACCTCATTCCACATGGCCAGGAACATCATCGGCCTAGCATGGAGAATGGCAGTCCAAGGGGATGTATGTATATATGGGGTCATATTTGGGTAATAGAATTAAGAGCTAGCTTAGATGGGCCAAGATTGCTCAATTCAGGCCAAGGCTTGTTAAAATCCACGTGGTGTCTCTGTGTTTTCATTTATAATGTCTGCTTAAAGATTAATGGGTGCCAACCAATTAAATACAATCTAAATACTGTTAATTAATTTAATTAAATATTTTTTCTACACAAGAAAGACAAAGAATTAGGGAAACATTTTAGCAATTTCTCTCTTGCATCCCCCATCTGTTAAGAGAAAAGTTGACTCAGAAATAGTAGAACATTTTTCAGCGTAAGAATATAGTACTTACATTAGCACTTTGCTTCCTCAGATTCTAAAACCTAGTGCTTATTTCTTCCCTATGACTATGAGAGCAAGACTCTTATAAAGTATCCTTAGGCAAAATGTTGAAACTAGGAACAATGGCATTGAGTGAAAAGCCTTCTCTTGCTAACAACTTTGTTTCCCTCAGGAATAGTCACTTTTGTTCCTTTGCAGAATTGTAACTCCCTCATAAAAAAACTTCCTTGTAGGAAAGGATTTGATCTCAGTCATCTAAGTCACAGAATAAATATAAATCAATGCACTACTTCTCAAAGTACTTGTATTTTTAGCTTCTAGTGATATGCTGGAATAAAATACTATCTGTCCTCATTAATGGTATTGCAGGCATCAGCTTTGCAGATGAAGAGATATTCTACAGGAGTGAGTTGCCTTTAATGCATGAAATCAGGCCACACAGAAGGAATGTGACAGCTGTCACTGTGTTCATAATGCAATCTTCTATGTGCTCATTAATAGCTTTTGATTTTTATCTTAATGCAAACATTCAAAATCATTCCCTGTTTTATTAAATGGTTATACTCCTTTGTATTTAATATTATATAACATGAGATTCTAGAAAAAAAAAAACAAACCAAGACAAAACAAAACAAACAAACAAAGAAAAAAATAAACAAAACCTGGGTTATACATGGCATGGGTCAATTATTGACCACAATTTTGATAACAGGGATGGTGACAGCTAGAATGCAGTTCTAAATAAAGAACAATATTTTCAAACAGTAATAATTGAATAGCAGTCACTAGTAGTAAAATGTTACTTGTTAGTGATCACAGAATGATGACTCTGTGAGGAAAAATACTAGCCATGTAAGCCTGATGATCTACTTGAATTCTACACCTTAACATATTAAAAGCCAAGTGTGGGGCAATGTTCTTTTATTATTCCAATGTTGCTACCTCAATGTAAGAAGCAGAGGGAAGAGAATTACCCAGACACTTAGCTTGAATGAAATTGGAAGGAAAAGCTTCCATTCCATTTTGAGTTCAAGGACTGTATCTGCCTGACGTAGTGACCCCAGAAAACCACTACTTCCAGACACCAAGTCCCAGGAATTGACCATAAAATCCCCCACCATAAGGACAGTCAATCAGGGGCTAAAAGGGAATTCCAGTAAGGGTTAGGTCATCTTCAATTTAACTGGAGGACAGCTTGGTAGTTACATGGGCATTCCCTTTTAGCTTTAAAATGGCCTATTCACCTTTGTTCTGGCTCACCATTTTATATGAATGATCAATCCAAGCATGCTGGTTGTTTCTGCAAAGTAAACGATCTTTCCTTTTGCATACTATTTGAGTCTGGGGTCTTTCATCAAGTGATTCTTAGACCTTTACAATGTCTATTGGGAAATACCATAAATAAGGGTAACAAGTTTGAAGTAAGTACAGACTCCTAGAAGTTCTCCTGTAATCTCCACAGGTATTCATATAATACATGTATGTGTCCAACCTGTAGAAAAGGAAATAAATGAGTAAATAAATAACTTAATATTAAAGAATATAACTGTTCATGCACTGATATGCACATATACCTATACAGGCATGCATGCATGTATAATATGTAAAATTTAAATAAATAAATGTATTAAAAATTGAACACATCTCTTTCAGAAAACCCAAGTTCTGTTCCCAGAACCTACATCAGGTATCTCACAATTCCAACTCTAGGACATATGTCTCTCTTATCTGGCCTTGGTAGGCACTTACACAAACATGAGAATACCCACAGAGATGAGAGTACTCACAGTCATGCATTCATACATACTCATAATTTTAAATAATAAATAATAAGCAAACAAATATATGTCATTGTTAAGTAAAAGTGGGAATTGATGGGTGATTCCTATTGTGCAAATTTCAAGTTCACTCCTGGATCAAAAACAAATGCATGAGTAGTGGGCATCTAAGAAAATTATTGAGTGGGGAAAAAAAAAAAGACAGAATTACATAATTTTTATCTAGTATTTTATCATTTACTGATGTAAAAACTAGCCCCAAAAATGATATTAGCTGGCTACTATTTTCAGCTGTGAAGTTGAACCTTCTTTGAAGACATCCAAAACTGGTTTGAAAAGTGGCCAGCTATTGAAACAGTACATTTCCTTCCTATTGAACATATGGGAGAGCTAAAACTCATGACTCGTGTCTCTATTTTGAGAAACAACACATGTAATTTTTTTAAGCTGTAGAAAAAACAAACAAATTGACAGACACTTTTGAAACAATTTAACATTTGTTTTATATGTGTTTGTGTGTGCCCAAATATACTTTTTTACATGTGTATGCAGTGACTGAGGAGGCCAGAACTCTTGGAACTGGAGTTATAAATGAATGTTAGTCTCCATGTAAGGCTAGGAATCAAGTCTGGGTTCTCTAGCAGAACTTCTAATGCTCTTCATCAGTGAGTCAGCCATTATTCATTCCCATATTGATAGAGATTGAAAGCCAGTATATGATTTAACAAATGGAAATACTCCACAGAAGGCCAGAAGTACACTGCAGTTCCAATCTAAAGGTATATTGCTGGTATACTTTGGTAGCTAACTCCATTTTTTCTACCCTCTGTGTCAAAAGCTGTATTTATTATTGGCTTACTTTCATTCATATCAAAAACATTTATCCATATTCAGAATTAATAGATTGAAGTAGAATATGAATGCATTTAAGTGAATACTATGTATGTATAATATAAAGTCCTCATGTATACATACATATGAACAATCATGTCATTTATACGTACTTTAAGAAATAACTAGAAAGAAACTGTCAGGAGGTACTGATTGTCTGAAGCAAGGCAATTACTTTGACTATTCCTTTCGTTTGACTGGTGTATACATGACCTACATTGGAGGCAGAGTTCATAAAGAACTATTTTCAAAATCCACAAAATCTTTATATAAATAATATACATTACAGGAAACTCCATAAAGCTAAAATAGAGAAAAAGATAAAGTTATATATTGAAAGTAAATAAATATATTTTCATTTCAGTGTTCAAGTTCAGTAACTTTTCAGTGTTTTAATGATTAGCTGCTTCATAAAAATTTGTCAAGGGTCTTCCACTCAACATTGATCTTTTCCTGTTATTATTATGTACAATGAGAATGTTAAACATCAGCTGTACTTACTTTTCATTGCTTTGTAAATGTTTACTTTTTGTTTGCTTTGTATTTTATTTAATCAGACAATGATTATTGAAGAATGAATCAATACCAGGCATTATATCAAGAATTGGCAATGTAGAGACAAATAAGGTTGTCTCTGTGTCCGAGCTAACAGAGGGAGATGGTACCTAAACCAAGGGACTTCATGCCCTCTAGTGAACCCTGAACTTGGATGGGAAGAAAATACATATTGTTGTGTCCATCTCAAAATATAATTTATATTTGCAGCTTCAAAACCATGATAATCTTCTTGTAGCCAGCATTAGCTACCTTGTGGGTTCTTCTTTCTTCTACCCTTCTTCACTCCTTTTCTTCCATGGCTTCAACCCCCTAACACTAGATAAGAGAGAAAAAAGGATACAGAGGGAAGGAAAGAGATCCCTGAATAAAGTCAGGGGTCAGAAAGTGGGCAACATTATCATTAAGCTACTTCCTGCTGATTAGGAGCATTGAGCTCCTTGGTGCAAGTTTGATCTTCAAAGTCTCAGGATATCTAATTTCTTCTTGTTGTTGTTTCTTCTTTGCATATGACTTCTTAACAAACCTCAACCAACAACAACCAACAATGAACCAACAACCCACTACCTCTTGGGGCCCTAGCATTAATATACCTATCCTCTGAAAAGTCCCCAGAATTCCAAACGACACAAAATCACAGAAACTATCTGTAGCTGTAGAAAATCATGCTCCTGTCAGAGCATGAGGCAAATTATAATCAGCTGCTGCAAAGCAACCCAAAATCCTCACACCTGGGATTAAAAAAAAAAAAAACATATTCTTATAATATTTCTGTGGAGTTTTTTTTATGCCAGTACATGATTTTATCAAATAACATTGTGTCCTGCTCTTTACAGTACAAGGCAATCAATCCCTGGCTCTCTAATTAGTTTTTCTTGGTAGCTCTTTGTTTGTTTGTTTGGTGTTTTTTCTGTATGTCTGTGTGAGGATGTTGGATCCTGGCATTACAGACAGTTGTGAGCTGCCATGTGGGTATTGGGAATTGAACACGGGTCCTCTGGAACGGTCAGTGTTCTTAACTGCTGAGCCATCTCTCTGGCCCCATATTTCTGTGTTTTTAAGGAAACCAAAATTCAAAATTCTCACTACACAATATGATCTGCCATTGGGTCTTATCATTTAATAAGAATGAATATTACAAGTTTAAAACATTTTGATAACTAATATTCCTATTTAGTCAGTTTCCTTGTAATATCATTTATTTTTTGCATTAAAAATAATAATTATCATCATGATCATTATCCCAGGAGCTAGTAACATGGCTCAGCAAAGGCACTTGCCACCAAGACTGACTAACCTGAGTTCAGTCCCCAAGTCCCACATAGTGGAAGAAGATAATTGGCTCCTGCAAGATGTTCTCTGAGCCTGACCTCCACATACACCAAATTATATGTTCATGCTAGCTTGCTATCACTCTTTTTTTTTTTCAATCAGTAAATAAGTGAATATTTATTCAATTAGAAACTAAAAAGTAATTCTGAGCTGGGAATGGTGGCACATGCCTTTAATCCCAGTAGTCAGGAGGCAGAGGCAGGTGGATCTCTGTGAGTTCAAGGACAGCCTGATCTACGGAGGTATTTCCAAGCAAGGCGGTATAGTGAGATCACCCCCATCTAAAAATATAATAATAATAATAATAATAATAATAATAATAATAATAAAATCTCTTCCCACACAAGCATAAAGACCTCAGGTTGAGACCCTCAGAATTCACATGAATGCTGGGTGAGTGTGGTGGCCCATTCCAGCACTCAAAAGGTGGAAAAGGCTTTTCCAGACCAAACCAGCTAGCTAACCAGAATTTTCAAGCTCTGGGTTTTGCCCCAATAAATAAAGTGTAGAACAATCAAGGAAGGGACCTACACATACATCTGTAAGCACATCTGCCTATATATGTATACTGACATACATGCAAACACTCATACATGCAAAACACATACTTGGGCAAAAGAATAAAAGAAATCATAGACCAAAACCTGGGCTTGCACATGCCTGTAATCCCAGTACTAAAGACGTGGAGAAGGCAGTATTTGCCTGATTGTTTTTTTTTTTTTTTTTTTTTTTGGTGAATTCTTTTTTTTTTATACTTTATTTTTTTATTTCTTCAAGTTACATCTCAGTCACAATCCCTTCCCTACTCCCCTTTCCTGTCCCACACTTCCACCCTCTTCCCCCCAACAGCTCCCCCTTTCAGTCCAACAAATGGAACCATTTGTAAATGTTTATTTTTATCTCCTAAATAAACATTAAATATTTAGGGGAAGTAATGTTCACTTCAAAAACATAAAAAGTACTTATCAGTGGCAGAATAGCTACTGAATTTTAATAGATGTTGATAGAATGATAAAGAATGTCAATGACAGAATAAACAAGCAAAAAGAAGGGGAAAATAGGGAGAAAAAAAAACTCTATTTAAAATAACAGTCCAAACACATTTTAATATTCAGCTGGTGTCTCAAAGATTTCCAATACATTTATGATAAATTTACAATGAACTACCATGTGCAATAAATTCATTTGTATGTACTTACATGTGGCATATATACATATATGCAACATATATATGTGTGCATATGTGTGTGTGTGTGTGTTTGTGTGTATGTATAGATTCAAAGAATATTTAGATTTATCTCCAAATTTCTATTTTGTGAACAGAATGCTGAAGTCTGGTTTCTGAGATGGTACTAGTAAATCAGTAGTGATTTAAAGCATTTCTTTTTTTTAATCGATGAATGTATTATTGCCAATCACTCCAAAAAAGACCTGTAAAAGAAAATATAAACTCTAAGATATGTTTAATAATTCAAAATATATTATTTTTCTGACGGGTCTTGTTTGATTTTAAATAACATAACTGATAACTCTAATGCTCAAAAAAATGTCAAAAGGATTTCTTCCCAATCATGGCCCCACACTGTGCTCTATCAGTTAATAGAAGTAAACAAGTGATACAGATACACCAACAAAACACTCCTGCACCTAAGGCTCATGGAAAATTATAGAGGAGGGAAAGCAAAGATAGTAAGAGTCAGAGGATTATGGGGTTTTCTGTGAGAATAAGTTTTCTAGCAATGGCAGATGCTACACCCATAAAGTCTTACTAAAAAGACTGCATAAACATGATCTGAACAAGATAACACCAAAAGACATGTCTAACTGGATGGAGAAGGATCACAAAGTCTCAAGTCTAGGCAATGAAAAATAGGTAACTAAAGATTGCTAGGATTGGGTGAAATTATCTTCCCCAGGGAAGAACACACCAATTCTTATCTGATATCTGGAATATCAAATGATCTCCCAGAAAAAAAATACACATAAGTAACATTAGAAAGACCGATGAGGGGAATTATGTGAAAAAAATAAAAGAGATAAAATTTTAAAAACCAGTAGCTATACTAAATCAATAAATTGTTGGAATTTTTCTAATTTGAGTTGCAATTGATTCCTGTTGGATAAGGGAAATTCAGTTTTCTGTAATAGAGTGTCACTGAATGTATCAACCACACTCTTTTACAAACCCTATTCAACGAGGGGTTGACTTATTTGTTTGGAGGATAGGATGTGAATGGAAACAAACAAACAAAAAAGAATTAATCAAGGACCGATGTGACTGCTCCTAGGAATGGTAGAGAAGGCTTACAAAGAGAGAGCTAAGCCAGAGGCAGGGGCATCCAGAAGTCAGAGTGAGCATGTTCCTGAGTCAGGCTATGTGAGGAGAAGAGATAGGGGAGAGGAAAGAGGAGCAACAGATGAAGAGGTGTGTTCTGGGTCAAGAGACTGGCAGAACCAAAATGTCTCAGTTATATAAGGTCCAGAAGAGCACAAGGGCAGGGAGCGGGAGCCCAGCCTAATAACTGGGTTGGAGAATTTAGAGAAAGGGTGAGATATGCTAGCCAGTCAGTCGCTGAAACTGGTAGAGACCTGGCGGCCAGCATCTGCTTTGATATGCTAAGGTGACGTCAGTTAGGCATTTGTCCTGAGTTTGAGACCTAACAAGACTTGTATGTATGTGTATACATTTTTTTTTTTTGTAATTTTTTGGTCTTACTAGTTTTCTTGTTGTTTTGTTAGGGTGTTTTGTTTTTCAATTTTGTTTGATTTCCCTCTTTTGATTTATTTATTTTTTTTTTAAGGAGAGAAAGAACATGAAATTGAGAGGTAGGGAGGAGCTGGAGGGACCTGGGGGAGAGGAAAGAATATAATCAAAATATAGTATACAAAAATAATAAAAACATGTTAAGAGATAAAATGAGTTAAAGAATATCTTTGGTCTTAGGAAAATGGATCAGTCAGTAAAGTGCCTATTGTGATCCCTAAGATCTGAGTTCAAATTGTCAGAACCTACGTAAGAACTAGGTGCAGTGTGAAGCGGTGGAGAACAGTAGATCCCTAAAGTTCGTTAGATAGCACCTTTAGAAAATCATCTAGATCCGGAGTCAAGGAAGGAGCTTTTAAAAGTTGAAAAGCAATAAAAAAAGAAGAAGACATCCAGTATCTACCTTGAGCACTTACACTTGCACACAATTGCACACCAGCAAACACGTGTACAAGCATAAGCAGTTACATAAACATGTAAATAACACCAGAAAACCTCACCATTTTCTCTTCCATTTTATATGGTAAGCATGTTTCATAGGATCCATCTTATTAGTAAAAGAAAAAGCACTCTCTCTTACTACATTGAACAACCTTTTAAATTATTCAATCGATACAAAACAAAAGCTAATTGTATTTTATTGAAAAAAAAAAAAAACCCAAGAGGCTTTCTCTGGGTGTCTGATGTGCCTAGATTTTAAAGTATCACTAATTTTTTTTAAATTTATTTTAAAATCTTTATCATAAAAATGTTGCAAAATCATTGACATATGAAATTAGTCTGACTGAAACACTATATAACTGAACTTTTGTACAGGTAGAATATTCAATTGTAATGGATTCTGTAGAGGGATTTTTTTTATGCTGATATTAGATATTGGGGGATAAAAGCTAGACTAGAAATGTAAGTATTTAGGTAATTTAAACATGGAAAACAGAATAATAGCAATTATATTTTAATACTTTAAATATCTGCATCACATTAGGTGGTATTTGTAACCTTTCATATTCTGCTTGTCCTCTTCCAGTGACTAGGCTAGCTATGATTCATGACTCTCTGCCTATCAGTGTTCAGCATTCAAATCCCAGAGTCTGACCCATCATTATCATTCTACACTGACTTTATTAACAAATATGGTGATATTGAATGATACTTTGAGAAATCTAATATATGCTGGATGTATTATTTTATACCTCTAGTGTGAAATAGTATCCCCTCCTCCCTTGATGGTCAAAATTGATCATTCCATCAACATAATAATTCATATGATTTTGTCTGATCATTTAGAGGCATAATGCAATGAGTGTCCTGGAGGTATCATGCCCCCTGTGAGTCAAGACCTCTACGCTAGTAGGATAAAAGTTCACAGTGACAAGAAGTCTAACCTGAGAACCTTATTTGATATTATTGGATATATTGAACATATCCAGAGACTCCAGTTCCTCTGCAATGATGCACTCCAATTTTCTCCAGAAACTAGATTTGCATAATATGTTTTACTTGCTTATCATGTATAATATTTTGTAATCCACTAGCAGACAATAGTTTTCTGATGTATTTTTGAAATCCTGAAGAGCTGCTAAATGGCATACATTTGTCTTTGGTTTGAATATTGTCATCAATCAAATATATTCATAAAAATCAGTTCTTACCTTTTCCATTCAGTCAATAGTCATCTTTTACTTACTTTTTCAAAATCTCTTCCTCAGTGTGTTTCACAGTACAATCATGATGACTTTTTTGAACTCCCCACCACTTCCTGTCTCCCCTGTTGTTACCACACACACACTATATTTTGCCCTGTAGAATTAAGGGCTTCTTAATGCCAGAGACTCAGACAATTACTTTTACCAATGATATCTTCCGCATTATCTAGAACCACACTTTTGCATAATAAATACACAAAGATAAACTTCTTCCTCTGAACAAACTTCAAATTTGTTTGGGTCTATCCCTAAAACATAATTCTGAATTAGTGCAAAACTTTGATCTTCTGCCTGAAGGAAGAAAATTGTATTTTCTCATGTAGCCAAATGCACATAAAGAATATGTGCTTAAATGTATAGTTTCAAATTAGAATGAGAGACTGATAGTCATTAAAGAGGTTTCAGAGACAGAGGCTTAAAAAAAAAAATGTAATCAAGAATATCAGCCTGAGGCTCCAAAGCAGGAAGTTTCAAAAATTTCAGTCTCTACTGAAAAATCTCTTCCTGAAGCCCTTGTCAAAGTCTACAATCTCTGGAAGGTTCTGCCTTCTCTTTCAAACATGATCAACACAAATGATGCTTAACAGAAATCCCCCACCTGCTTCTGGGCTTCTGTCCATTACACCCATTCACCCCTGCATCTGGGAAATAATGACATTTCTTTCCTTTGCTCTAAAACCTTGTATAGTGGCACACTGTTGCCAGACTATAAGGCACTGGACATAAGAATCCAGAGATCCTGGGGAATTTGCACTTTTGTCAGCAATGCAGGAGAAATCTCAAGAGTGGATGACAGTGATGCAGAAACTTTAACAAGTAACTGAGTATAGAAAATAAGGAAAATTTTGAGTTGTTTGGGAATCAAGAGGGTGTTCTAAGAAGATGCTTTTTAAATTGGGATGAAAGTTGAGTTGGATATAGAACTTTAAACTCATGGAGATAGGTCGACAGTAGAATGTTGAAGTCAGGTGCCAAATACATATAGACTGGACATTGGGATTGTATGCCAAGCCATATAACTCTCATAATTTTGGCCTAATTACCTCTGTTGTTTTGTATTGTATTTATTATTATAAGAGTAAGAGCCATTTGTTGGACTGAAAGGGGGAGCTGTTGGGGGGAAAAGATATATCTTAAACTTAAAAAAAAAAGGAAGGGGAGGGGTGGGTTGAGGCGGAAGAGGGTGGGAGGGTGGGACTGGAGGCGGGGTAGGGAGGGGATTTCAATTGAGATGTAACTTGAAGAAATAAAAAATAAAGTAAAAAAAAAAAAAAAGATAAAGAGAAAAAAAAAAAAAGAAAATAAGGAAACAAGTGATGAGGAAATGCTGTTTATCCTCATTTGTGTATTTGCCTGCAAAGAATATTGTTATTCTTTATTTAGCTTTCTTTTGTTTTGTCTTTCTATCTTATCTTCTACATAAATCATGGATGCATGTAACTTAGATTTATCACCCACAAGGCATCTAATTCAATTATCAGATCCCAGCTGTTACAAAAGCTGTACTGTACTTCTGAAAAAAGGCAAATCTTCAAAGAAGTGTTTGATTTATCTAAAGTACTTATGAGACCATATACTGGAACCTGTTCTATACTTCTTTTTCCTTTCAAACTAACCATCACAAAAGAAAAATAATCTTCATGTTTTCCTCTGATCCCAACTACATTTTCTTAGAGAAGGAGGTTGGATCTAAAAATAAGTTTGCTGGTAACTACTTAATATAATTAGTTTATACAAACACATGCCAGATGATTTCACATACTCCTCTCAAACACAAAACCCTGTTTCAATTTGACTTCAGGTTTGTTGTTGTTGCTGTTTTCTTTAATTCATTTAGGTAGTTATTTACTTTACATCCTGATTGCCATTGCAGCTTCCTCTCTCTCCTCTCCTCTCTTCTGGTCCCTCTCTTTCACCTCCCCTCCCCCTCATGCATCCACTCCTCCTTCCTTTCTCCTCAGAAAAGGAGGGGTGTCCTGTGGATATCATCCAGCTTTGGCATATCAACTTGAAGCAAGATTAGGTGCACCTTCTTCTACTGAGGCTAGACAAGGCAGCCCAATTAGGGGAAAAAGATCCAAAGGCAGGAAATGTATTCAGAGGCAGCCTGTGCTTCCATTTTATACTCTTAATGAAATTCTGTTATCTTGCAGACAGACAGCAGAAATGCCATCACAGAGGTTTCACCCAGAAACTGATGGAAACTGATGCAGAGACCCACAGTCAAGCAGAAAGTAGAGCTTGGGACAGTTTTTTTTTTTTTTTTTATTAGCATCTGCATATCAATTACTTAGTAGTTAAATGTTCAGAGGCTAAGTAAAATGAATAGATTATTAAACATGATGGAGCAGTTAAAAAATCTCTGTAAGTATTTTGAAGTCAGCACAAATTCAAATCCACATTTAATAGTACCCTAGAACTTTTGTCATTAGATGAAAATCACTGACCCTCAGTGCTCATGGGAATCCAAACAATTATTAATATATTAAACATATCAGTATGGGGAACATCTATCACCACGCATGGCTGCCCTTCCAGTGTCATTAAGTAAGTTACATTGAGAATGAAAATATCTTTGATTAGAAACTTCTCCACAGATAGACACTAATCAAAACATACTTCTCTACTGTGACAGAGTTCCCCTTAGTCCTTTTCATTGCCTCAGTTTAAAGCAATGCCTCTGTATGCCACTGACAATAGTAGCTCATAATATTCTTTTTGCTGTTCAATTACCAAAAATCATTTATTTGCATTAAAAAATAGCAGAGTACTTCTCAAATACTTTATTATTTTCATAGAAGAAATATAAAAAATGAATGGTGTGAACTCCAATATATATAAGGAAATCAAGTGAGTTTTTATTACCATTTATATATTAATTTCTTAATTATATAAATGATCAATATTGAATTAGCTTTTAAAATTGTGACAATAACCCAAAATTCTCATTTACATATGATGCAACTAAATAGTGTATGATCATAAGTCAATACATAGCCAATAGCCACTTTCCATGTCTTCAGGAAAACACCTCTTATTATATATGCAAATCATTATTATAGCAATTTTTTCCAGTTTTCTATGCAGATTGTGGCACTTACTGGCATTCAAACATTTGCTTTTAAAATATTGCTTTCTTTTAATTGCACAGAAAATTTCAGTAGGTTTGTATTTTGATAAGTCTATCTTTATATCCCAGTGGGATAATATATGAACAAATCTACACATCAAAAATATGTGCAGTGGCAAAAAGTTAGCCAGACATCTTTGTCATGGTGTTCATTTGATTCACTTTGTTCATGGATATCTTTAGTCATTAATGGTGCCTGTTTAATTTTATATGGGATGATGATTGACATATAATGTCAAAAATAGCTGGGTACAGATCTATCTGCATGTCCCTGGCTGTGACTGTGATGTGAAATGACAGAACTCTAACAGAAAAACAAAAACAAAAGCATGTCTCTTTCATTAAATCCACCACTGTTCCTATGCAAGGTATTGGACATTAGAGAATGAGGGGACAAGCTGTCACAACCAAACAAATTTTAATGATAAACTTTCAGTCATAAAAGCTGAAAGTTTTCTGCAGCCTTAACTCATTTGATTGGTTTATGAGGTGTTAATATCAGACAAACTCTGAACTGAATTATGTAATAGGTCTTGCCTTTGTGCCAGCATTATAGTGATAATAGGAAAAGGTTTGATGCTTTGGAACTCACGAGAGTGACCTTTCCAGGAGTGTGAATTCAACTTGCCTGTTGTAATTATATCTTATGGCCAAAGAAGAAATATGAAAAAACTGAATGCAAATCAAAGCAATGTAGATTTTGAATGAACATTAAATTCCTTATGGCATTCAATTCCATGAAATAGAAAAAGATTTACAGTTCCACAATAAGAACATATAAAAATGATAAATGACAAGGGGAATGAGGACTAGATTGCACATAATAAGAGAGTCATGAATGTCAGTTTGTTCAAACATGAAACCATTATGGACAACAACATGTAAATACTCATGTGTTCATCAAGTGTGTGATGGCCATTTGTAGCGACCCCCAACACAGTGATCACCACACAAGGGGGTTCTCAGGGAAAGGTGATTACACTGCCCACCCAAACCTCCAGCCTTCACTCCGAAGGCAAACAGATGAAACAGGGGTAATGTATAAGCATTTCCCGTTTTTAATGTTTCATTCTCTGGCTTATATACAGAACCAAATGTGGGATTTCCACATGAGGCTACATGGGCCAATCTCATTAAAGGTCATCCTATCACAGCACATAGCACAAGCCTGGTAACATGGTGATTATGCACTGATCACGAGCACAGAATTCTTGTTCACCCAATCAGCTATACCCAAGATAGGGCTTCAACTCTGCCTCGGCATTTTTCAGCCAGTGCCATCTTAAATATCTTCCACA
Source organism: Lophiomys imhausi (assembly GCA_907164525.1). Taxonomy (NCBI): domain Eukaryota; kingdom Metazoa; phylum Chordata; class Mammalia; order Rodentia; family Muridae; genus Lophiomys; species Lophiomys imhausi. The sequence goes on along the minus strand of CAJQZJ010033173.1, from coordinate 3,971,881 downwards.
AGTTATTTTCATTTTCCCAGCAATAAGGCATTTTTCATAAGCCTCCATTTCCTGGGTCCCTTCAGCCATGTTTTGCTGTGTCTTTCTAATATAATTTCTTCTCACATTTACTTTTACAGGGAATATAGTTATTTTTCTTATGGTTTTTGACTCTGGTAAAGATGGCACAGGACATTTCTTATGTGGGTGTCTTCTAGGATCCACTGACATATAAGACTTATATATGATTCCTTATCTTTTCTGAAAGTAGAGCATAAAAAGTTTTTCTTACATTGTTACCCTTAGGAAAGGGTAACAATGTAAGAAAATTGCTAAACATAACTGTATGTTTGGTTCATAAAAATAATTTTAGTTAGGAGCTATTATTAGCTGGATTTAATAGTGTAAATAACGATAACACTACCCTAAATTGAAATCTCAAGGGTCTCTTCAAATAAGCTATCTAGACTAAGAACATTTGACTAAATTGAAGTGTTATATAATTTTAAATTTAAAGACAAGTTGCTACAATTTAGAAATACTTTATTAAGAATTCTTACCTGTACCTAACCCTGATTGCCTTTAAAGACAATCCTGACTTCCTGCCCTGATTGTGTAAGGCAGTCTCTGTAGCAGTCCAGATAAAAAGGATGTGGCAAAAAAAAAAAAAAAAAAAATTCTGTTGCCTTTGTTCTCTCTTAGGGTTCCTTCTTCCCACCAAATTGATTTTCCCTGTTGTTGCTAATCCTGATTTCCTCATTAAGTTCAGAACTAAAAATTTCATGTTTTTATCATGAACCAAGAACCATATCTTCAGGAAGAATCTAAATTCTACATGCCAGAATGGTACTACTAAGGCCACTAGACCTTGTCCATTGAGTTGTTGGCCTCCCCAGTGAGAGAAGTGATTGTGGGAATATCTGAACTTCTGAGACCCCAAGCCTCAAGAACTGAGTTCTTAGTACTGAGTTCTCAACCTCTTGTTGTGATTCAGTTGTTACTGTTTTAATGTAAACTGCTTTAATAAATCCAATACATTGCTTCTGTTCTTCTAGAGAACTCTGACTAATCCAAGACCTTAATATCTGAAAAAGAAAAAAAAAACAGAAAAGAAAATGGCAAGTACAGTCCCTTAAGATGTGAAATTGTATCACGTGACAACTTTCCACAGGAAGATGTATCATGCACATGTCTTCTTGTCTCGGATATAGAATCAATGAAAAACCAAAGTAAAATTTGCACCTAAATCCAACTTACCAGAACAATATGTTTTTATTGTGGTTACAAATAGGAGTATAGGTGAGTAGTTACTTATAAGAGCAGATAAGAGTCAGAAGCAGCTGCATCACTAAAAAACCCACTCCCACACTGGTGACAACTCTTGAAAACAGCATCCTTAGAGCCCTTTGCACAACTTGTAGGCAGCTCAGTGTATTGAAAATCTCTTCAGGCAGGTGGCTGGTCAGACTCTTGTCCCCTGAAGTTGTTTCCTTGTGTTTTCTATAAGCTGGGAGGGTTGGACTAAATAAATGTACAAGCTTCTCCCTTCCTAGATATATGAAGTTTGTTACTTCTGAGTCTCATAGTTAAATTTTGAGTTGTTTAGGAATCAAGAGGGTGTTCTGGATCTAAGAAGATATTTTTAAAATTGTGAGGCAAGTTAGTATGAAAGCTGAATGAGATATAGAACTTTAAACTCATGGAGATGGTTAGATAGTAGAATGTTAAAGTCAGGTGCCAAATACATATGGACTGGACATTTGGAATGTATGCTGAGCCCTATAACTCTCATAATTGTGGCCTATTTATTTCTGTTGTTTTGTATTGTATTTATAGCTATAAGAGAAAGAACCATTTGTTGGACTGAAAGGGAGAGCTGTTGGGGGAAAAAAGAAATACCTTAAACTACAAAAAAAAGGGGGGGGGGAAGAGGATGGGAGGTTGAGAGGGAGGAGGGTGGAAGGGTGGGACTGGAGGGGGGAGTAGGGAGGGGATTGTGATTGAGATGTAACTTGAAGAAATAAAAAATAAATTATTAAAAAAATTGGGAGATGAAATAAAAATGTTTCTTTGTTTGAGAAAAAAAAACCTTCCTTCTCAAGAAAGTGTTTAGATTCAGAAGAAGCTGCTATACAACAAATACAAAATTTCAATTTACCCATGCTTTTAATTTCTCACAAAAGTTAGACATATTGTATTATTTTTGTTAATCACTAAAACTTTTGAAAAGTGTAGTCCAAATTACTGATCTAAGCATCTGTGAGATGAGGCAAGAAGAAAAACAAGAGGCCATCTTGAGATACACAGTGATTAGTTGTCCCAAAAATTAAAACAGAACAACCAAACCCTAAACAAAACCAAGTTTCTTTATTAAACATTCCTCCCTAGTGTATATCAGGTGCATTCAACATTGTAACCCAAGTTGTCATCTTCAAAGTGCACATGTAAGAATTGTGAAAAGAGCTGTACTAATGTCCTTTTTAGAACATAGAAACATTGTGCCTTAATCAGTGTCAGTGTAAGTATGCATATGATTTGCATATCTCATCCTTGTCCCTCAAAGTCAAGGCATTCCTGGAGCATTCTTGCTGCTACCATGCCATAAGGTCATGGCCTTACAGAACTGACATAACCTATGTTAACATACAGTGAAATGGGGTCTAAAAAAATCTATATAAGGCAACTATATTGTTCTCAGGCTCAGTTTTGGATATTAATTGACTAAGCCGGTACTAACACAAGCTTTCTTCTTACTAAAATCCCCAAGTGTCATGTTTTCCAGTCTGAAAATCTAATTACAGAATTACAAAATAAAAAAAATGTAAAAAATTCCTGATTGTTATTTAAATTTAGGATTCTGTGTAGAACAGTATTCATAACTATTCTTGCATGAATGTGGCTGGCCAAAGGTTAGAAATATTTTATTCATGCTTTAAAATGATTATATAAAATACATTTCAATGATTTATTGAAAAATGTGGAAAAATACTAAATTTATCTCTTAAACTGAACGAAGAAATCTTTTGTTTTCTTTTGTTTCTTCTGTTGTGTCAAAATGACTTATGTTGTATGTTCTCCCTTATTAAATTGAGAACAAATAAGCTCTTAATTTTGTCTCTGAGGAAAAAAATTCAAAATAATGATTATGACAAACATATATATTACAAGTATATGTGACAAATATATAATATATATGGCAAATAAACTAAACTGCCCTTTTTTGAAGAGAAAAATAAATGATAGCTACAAATCTACAAACACTTGTATAGCATAGTATTTTAGCTTTGCCAAGCAGTCAATAGATGAGCTACCTCTGGGGGAGGGGGTGGAGAAGCATGCAAAAATGAATATTTGCTATTTTCCATTCTGACTAGTATGTTTTTTAGTATGTCTTCATTAAAATGTGATTGTTTGTAACATTTAATATGGCACAGTAAATAATTTGAAGCAGGAACATGGGACTTGAAGGGTAATATATCCCAAAGGCATAGCAAATGTGCTGAAGCTGAACCAGTTTTTAGTGTTCACTGCCACTTTCTGGAAGAAGCAAGCTACAAGTCTCCATGGGTGCTCTCTGGGATTATGGGTGCCTATTGGTTTAGATTTGATTTAAGAATTGAATGTGGTGAATTGCAAATCCATGTGCAAGTGTTCTGTGTAAAGTAAATGAAAGTTAGATTAGGTATTAGTCAGTGTTTTGAACATGCTAATGGAGTGAGTTAATCTTATCAGTAATGTTACTTTCTCTGTATTAAAATATCCCACAATAATTATAATTTATTTTAATTATGAATGAAATCACTTTATGTTAATTAGTTGAGTAAAATTTTCTTTAAAACACTTTGTGACTCACTATTCCCCACTACCCTCGCTGTGCGTGTGTGTGTGTGTGTGTGTGTGTGTGTGTGTGTGTGTGTGTGTGTATGCAAGTCAGGGAACAACCTGCAGGAATTCATTCTTTCCTTATACACTTCCACAAGGTAGGTTCTGGTACTAAACTCAGGCTGTCAGAATTGAGGAAAGGCACATTAACTTACTGAGCCATATTACTGCCCAAGTTTGACTAATCTTACAGTAGAAACTGCCTAAATATTATAAAGAATACTCAACATTGGTCTTACCATTTATATATTCAGAGACACCAGTTGAGAATAATAACCTTATCAACATGAATCACATTGCTTTATCTATGCTTCAAATAATTTAGAAGGGTTTAAGAAGTACAATTATTAGGGGTGAATTATCTAACCAATAAGAAAGCTATAAAAGAAAAAAAGAAAAACTAAGTAAGAAGATATAAAAACAGGTAGTGGAATTTGAACAAAGATACAGTCAATAAAAGCAACATGGAACAGATGTATGTTTTGCTTAAACATAAATTCATTCTTCTTTTCCTTGTTATCCATAATGCTTGAAAGTCATCTAAAAATGTCACTTCACAGATAACATCACAGACATCATGCTTGTATATAAGGTGAGCATAGATATGTGGGATCCTGGAAGTTTGTCCTCTGGAACTGATATGTACATGGTATTTTATATGTTTATAATTAAGGATTTAAAGCCCCTTGGTCTACATTGAATTTCTTTCAAGTTTCTTTGTGTGTGTGTGTGTGTGTGTGTGTGTGTGTGTGTGTGTGTGTACGTATTTTCATTATTCTAGCTTTCCTGGTATTTTTTCTTCAAGTGGGTTGCTCTGAATGATATAACCATTATCATAGTACTTTCAATCAATTGAGATTATGCTAAAATTATAACTCTGTTCTAAAAATTTCCTTAATTTTTCTAAAGTTATTAATCAGCAAAATCTGTGATATAATGTCAATGTGACTGTTTTGTTCTCAGATTTGTTTAACACAATATACTGTAGATTTTTCCTGGAAACTGATTATAAATTTTGGTGCTCAAGAATAACAAGCAAATACATGAATACACTATTTTTTAATAAATTCTTCAAAATAAAAATCACAGATCTCTTTAATATTAAAAGAATACACACTAACAATTGAATTGTGATGAGGTAAACATTTAACACCTCAAAAAAGATTATGACATGCTGTAGAAGTAATTAATTAAATTATTTGCTAGTATTGAGGTTATATTTAGTTGGCTGGTGGTGTTAGTCCTTAAGCCCCCATTATAAATAAACACACTGAGACTTGATAGATTTTAACAAGTCTTTATCTGGATTGTGCAATCTTAGCCTATTTAAGCTAGCTCTTAATTATATTCCCTAAATATGACTCCATATAATATACATATGTCCCTTTGGACTGCTATTCTCCATGCTATGCTGATGTTCCAGACCATGTGGAGTGATCTTCTTTCATCTACCCCATGTTGTGTCTCCTTTCTCCTTTTTCTGGCTTCTCTCTTGGAGACTTCTTGTCTCCAAGATGCTTTCTGTCTCAGAAGCCTGAGCAACTTAGTCCCACCTACCTCTGTCTTTACCCAATCTCAGGTCTCAGCATTTATTTAACCAGTCAGAGAAAGTGAAAGACAGCAAGTAGGCCTCTGGGACCAATTAATTAACATTTAAAATGTATAACATCACCCCATCAATTCCCTCCTTTTGTCTAATAAAAAAGGGTAATTCTTTTAACTCATATAGTAAAACAATAAGAAGAAATATGAACCAATCAAAAACTATATATAAAATTATACATGTAATCTTTAGCCTATTTGTATTTGGAAATCTTGAAGAAGAAAAAAAGTCATCTAACTTGGTGTGTGTAAATTTCTGAACCTAAATATTTTCTATCATATCCTATATTAATAAACATAAAAATTTTATTTAGACTTTAAAATATTCTCAAATCCTAAACAATTCAAGTTCAATTGGAAATTTATATCTATTATGCCTTCAAGTCCATCACAGACTTAAGTAAGGATAAAGCTAATATTTGAGTAAGTAGGAAGCATAGGACAGTAGCTTCCAGAGTGAAAAAAATGACAATTTGCTATCTAGACAGCCCCACATATCTCTGGACACCACTGAAGCATCATCTTCAGCCTTCTGGCAAACCATATTTCACAGATTAAATTGCGCAGCAAGAAATAACAAGGATTTACCCACTCTTTCTCTGAAGAATCAACCTATCGACTTACTTGCATTTAAGCTCTGGTCTATCTTTGGACTGTATATAGTCTGTTGAGAGAGCAGGGGCATTTTTGTGCACTAAGAATTATCCCATGATGGAGATTTTTTGATGCTCATCATCTCCTTCCAAGTCAAATGGGAGCTCTCGGGAGCTGTCTTAAGTGAAGCAATTCTTAAAATAATAAAAACATCTTTAAATGTCATTTTCTCTATGCCTCTGAGGGTGTTGAAGACATCTATTCATTTATTGTAAATCTATGTTTTAAAAAAGCAAACTGTATATTTTTTAACCATTTACTGTCTTTTTAACCTAGCAAGCCTATTTTGTGATAAATTAAGACTAGTATTTGACATGATCAGGAGCTTGACTGGCGAGACATCAACCTATATTACTCAGACTCCTGAATATATAACAATAGCAACCCATAAAAGGATGGGAAGTAAACCTGTACTTTTAAATGAGTTGTATAGGCAGAATACTTTATATAAGAAGTGAAATGTATATAATGTGGCAAAATATAAAAATCTATACCCATGAATAAGAAAATTGTCCTTATTTTTATATCAATAAAAATTTCTATACTAACATATCAAAAGATAACCTTATTTTGAGAATAACAATAGCTTTAAGTTTCAGAGCAGATTGAATATTCTACCCTTATATCTTATTGTTTCTATATTAGATACCCATATATCTCTTCTTTTCTTTTCAAGTATTCTCTGCCTATATAAGTGAGAAAGGATAGAGAAACAAAAAAGAAAGAGAGAAATAACCTTCTATACTTTGCTTAACAAGACTATATAACAATTTGTAACTATTCCCCCTAAACAACATCTATAACCCATCAAATGACCAAAGAATCATGCACCTCACTTTTTGGGAATGGGGCATCACTCTCTTAAAATTGCTTCCTGATGAATTAGGATGTAGAAAACTTGTTTGGGGGCTCAAATTAAGTGGAAAAATGGCCAAGCAAGTTAATAGTAACATTTGTTGTCCAGTTTCTATGTGCTCAGCAATTTGAATGTCCTTAACAGTTTGGAGTATGTAGCTGAACTTTGGCTGGGAAAGTTCAGGGCTTTATTGAAGTCCTGGCTGGAACAGTCTTTGAGGCTGGACCATCTCAGCAAGCCATTTGAAGTTGTTCTAGATGCAGATTTTGGAGGAAACAGATATTGAGGCAACCTGTGAGGCTGGATAATTTGTGCTACTTGTCTTGTCTTCTTTGGTATCTGGTCCCTTTGTTCTGAAAATACACAATTTCTCACAAGTAACATATAGTTCTGTAATTACAAAAATGCCTGAGATGTGCAAGATGGACATATCAATTAAAGAAGATTTTCTGTTCTTTGAACAGAAGAAAGAAATGTGTAAGTCTTCATTCATGTCATATGAAAGAATGCCATGTAAAAATAAGTCATGTGGCTTCTAATAGCCAGTAATATTTTTATTGGGATATATATATATATATACACGTGTGTGTGTGTGTGTGTGTGTGTGTTGTATCCAGTTGCACTATTCCCACATAGAATCACCAAATACAAATTACGTGTTTGGTTTTTTTTTTTTTTGTTTTTTTTTTTGTAGCCAAGATCTGTAAGAGGATTTTCCAGTCAAATCTGATTTTTATCACTTTGGATGGAAGAGTTTTTTTTTTCTTTTCTGTAATTATTATTAGATATATATGACTATATATAATCAATTTTAAGTGGAAAATTCAGCATAAAACTGTATGGAACTTAAGTATTTTCCTCTACAATTGACATAAGTTTACAAATTGACTGAAACAGGTTGTTTTGTGCATCTTGGGCTGTTTGTAGATTAATTGGCCTCAAACTGAAAAGAAACCTATCTGTCTCTGTCTTGGTCTCTCATGTTTTGAGATCAAAGGCATGCATTTAAATATAATCTAAATGCTGATTAATAATTTAATTATTTCTGCAAATGGCACCCAACATAATTTAATTAATTAGGTCTACAAATGGTGCCCAATGTAATTTAATTAATTATTTCTACAACATGCTACATTTATTCAGGCATTTTTCCTTCTTAATTGTAGCCAAGATAAACTTTGTCTATAGAACAGTCTTCTATTAAAGGCCAAAGCCCATGTCATCTTCACATATCCTCAGTAGTACCCACATTAACAATTGAAATCTCAAAACAAATTCTACATCATATAAAATGTAGCACCAAATCACATTATGCTCCCACAAACCTCAAAACAGCCTTTCTTAGGTGACTTTTTTCATGACACACCACACACTCTGAGAATGTGATTTTTTTTTTATAGCCCACCATCATGCATTGGGAACTTTATGGGTTAGCAAGGTTGAAAGTAAGAATGAGTAATGTAAGTTATCATTGAATTTGCAAAATGGAGTCATAATAGTTATTCAAAAAGGCATCACAGTAAACTTAGACTTTACAACCCAAGGAAAAATAAAATAATTGATCTAATGTTACTTTGTATTCCAGTTAAAACATAACCTCACATAATCTGGATTTCTTACTCAAATATAAATTTACTGAAAGTCTGTTTAAACCAATTAATAGCCTGAGAAAATAGATACTATTATGTTTTTCTACCACTGCACATTGAGATAGTACATTTAAAAAAAACTTATTCATCAAAGAGTGTATTTTATTGTTTCTCTGATGATCTGGAGTCTAATTGCAACAAGGTAGAAGTAATCTATAACATTTTTTTGTCATGAATTAAGACACTACAGTTCTAAGCTGTGTAATTTTATAACCACTTACCAAAACAACAACAACAACAAAAACCCAACTTACTCAGGCCACCTATGGTGGGACAAATTCTCTTAATACAATATAGATATATAGCTTAGTGTTTGCTCCAGATAGTTAAGACTGATGAGAAAATACTAACATATTTTTCAGGAATGAGTATAAAACAAAGACTCAATAAACATTTCTCTCAAAACAAATGAATGAATGAACATACTGTCTCCAAGGGTCTATTCCTTGGAGTAATAGAGTTCCTTTCCTTACATTTTGAGAGTGTTCTGATGTGCTGTAAAAGTTGGCAAAGTTTATATTACTTCCCTCCAGCATGATACATTTGCTCTCTTACTTTCTAGCCATTTTAATTGAGACTAAATCTCCAAATTGTTTTCCTATGTGTCCTTCAGTAGTATACGTTTTCCCTAACCAATCTATATACCATTATTTTTGCTTCTACAGCAATCCATTATTATCACTTGGCTAAGAAAACACAGCTGGGTAGTAATGAATGGAGTTCTTACATTTATAGATAAACTTAGCTATAATGTTGCTCTACAGCTCATTCTCTGAGACAGACAAAAGCCACACAAAATTCCACTTTTCAATCCAACATCGCAAAGACATGTTATAATGATCCAGCAAGGGCAATTATATAAATGATCATTTGGATTTATTTTTAAATGCTAATGGATATGCTAGATAGAGAGGTAAATATAAATAGTAGTCATTCCACTATATTTCTCTTATTGAGCTTTGATTTTACTTAAAGTGTAATTGCATAATTTATCCCCTTCCATTTCTTCACTCTAAGAACTCCTAATATCCACCACCTCATCTCAAATCCATGACCTCAGTCTCTAAAACTATTAATGTTAGATGTATCATACATATATACATTTATATGCGCACACACACACACACACACACACACACACACACACACACCTGATGAATCTAACTTTTTCACTTAATTTATTCTACCTTTTAAAATGGCTTCCTGGTCAGAGATATTAGTTTATGATTATAATCTCTCATCTCCGCAGGCTGAGAAAGGAGAATCCTGAGTTTCATATTGGTGTGGGATATATTGAGAATCTCTATCTCAATAAAAATGAACAATTTTTTCAAAGAAGCAGACAGCAAAATTCTATAAACCTACCTATCTATCTGTCCATGTATCTATTATCTATCTATTTAGTATGTATCTATCATCTACCTATCTGTCTATCTATCTATCATTTCTCTCTTTAATATATATGTGTATATAATATATGTAATATATATATACATATATATATATTTCTCTGTGTGCATGTGTATTTGTTGTCTAGTTAGGAAATACACCTTAGGCAACCAAAGAATTTTCATATTACAAATATGGAATTTTTAGCTATTGCCTGAATTTAAATTTTCATTTCTAATACTTTGATGTAAAAATTTTTCATACCAAAAAGGGATGATGTTTAATTTCATTATTTGGGATTCAGCTTATGAAATACTTCAGTGCTAATATATAAAACATGATTCTATGGTTATAGCTGGATATTTTATTAATTGCAGACTTCACATAACAAAAGGACAAATTTAAATTTATACTTACTCTGTGTGTTTTGTACATGTGTATGACAACATCACTAAATGTGCATGTGGAGGTCAGAGGACAAAATCGGGGCGTAGGTTCTTTTCTTCTGCATGGATATTCTTGTGAGTAAACTCTGGTTCAGGTAACCAAAAAAGCACAACTATCCACTGAGCCATCTCATCAGACCCAAAGGTAAAAATTTTAAAATAAGTCTTGCAAATGCTAGAAACAAGGTCAGGTGTCAGGATTTTTATGGTTTATTAAAATTTAAATGCAGTTTCACCCTATGAGTTCCAGTCTGAAAGATCTAACACTGTAAGCAATTAAGATTACATGCTCAGTTAATACTGACACCTGGGAACCTGATAATTTGCATGTATAAAACTTTAGGCTTCCATTCACAATTTCATTGCACAAATAAATCTGTAGTAACTGGACCAGGAGCATTTCCATGGTCCTACACAAAGACGGGCTGACAGTATGATTTTGGGTTGTTCATAAATTTGCAGTTGCCAGACTGTGATCTATTAAATAAAAACTTGGAGAATACTGCCAAGGAACTCCCCAGGATGTACCCTAAAACATCAGGAGCAGCATTGGCTTGTTTTCAGTAATTCTGAGTTTTCTTTATTTTCTGTCTTTACATATGAGTGCTGAGGGGTCTGTTTTCTGTAGTTTTGGAAGTACAATTCTTTCTTTGCATGTATTCCAAGAAAATAAGACTCACAAACACACAGGAAACAAATACAGTTCTGTTTGGATATTTGTTTTTCTTTTTTCTATACATAACTGGAGTACTGGGACAAATACCCAATAGTTAGGTGTGAACATGCATACCAATATGGTAATTAAGTTCATTCAAAAATAAATATGATGAACAGCAGAGAAAAGGGTTCAACATCAACTTGACATTTAGGAATAATAGATTTAGATATCCAGTTGTCCAAATTGTTTCCTGAGTAGAGGCATGAGTTTCATGTTTAGGTAAAGAAAGAATCAGGTGCAAAGGTGTAAATTGTGACTATAATACAAAAAACCTCTTCGAATTATATCAAGCAGTAGGTCATTCTCTCCCTTTTGTATTGCATATTGGTAAGGAAAAGTCATTGATTTTCAAGGAGAAACCCTTCTCAAGCAATGACTTGTCTTTACACCATGGTATAGCCTGTCCTTCATGGCAGCTATACTCTTTGAGGTGTGACTTGTTCAATAGATTTTGATGTTCATGGAATCATGGCTGACTGTAGATTTAGCAAGATGACTAGAAACTTCTAGGTCAAGGTGAGAGACAGGACATTGTAAATGCTGTCACTAAGAGGTAGAAGAAGTAAGCAGATGAGTAGAAGTAAACGAGGGGGGGGGAGAAACTCAAAGAAATGTTGCCAGGGTTTCACTCTGCTATCATCTACTTTATATTCCCAAGTGAGTAGCTGTTGCTTTCAGCAAAATAGGGTGCTATGTCCCAAAACTAGAATCAGTTAAATCAACTCAACTAATGTTATCTTCACTTTTCAAATTTTTACTTCTATTTTACAAAATTTTACCAGTCGCTTACTATATTGCATCTATATTCCTATGATGATCAATCTCAGTTGTCAACATATGTGAGGGAATTTCTTTTGGTTGGATCATTTAAGATAGAAGACCCATCATAAATTTAGGCCATGACTCCTAGTGACACCTCACATAAATGAATTAGAAAAAGGAAGTTTATGCTTTCTGTTTGTTTGACTCTACTCTCAACTGGTAAGTTTGCTTATTATGAGCCATTCTTTTCCTGGTATTAGAAACTACTTCTTAATGTGGACTGAAAACTAGCAGTTCCCTTGGTCCTCCATGGGAATTCAGTACCACATTGGGAGTGTTGAGACATCTAGTATTCTGAACTGAGCAATTGGTGTATACTCGGCCTGTCCATCAAGAGACAGATATTGGTTGAATACATGAATCACAGCCCGAGTATCACTGTAATAAATCACATATCATATATATAAATATATATACGTACATATATATGTATATATATATATCCATTCTATCACTTCTGTTCTTTAAAGAACCCTGACTCACACAATTGATATATATGTATACATATCATATATGTGATTATATAATAATAAATTACATATAATATGAATATAAATATGTGTGAAAATTAATTAAATTATTAAACCATATTTATATTATAGTTAATTGGTTGGCAGCTGTTAATTCTTAACCCGCCATCATAAATAACATTTGTTGTCCAGTCTCTATGTCCTCAGCAATTTGTATGTCCTGAGCAGTTTGTAGTCTGATGCTGGACTTTGGGTAGGAAAGTTCAGGGCTTTATTGAAGTCCTGGTTGGAACATTCTGTGAGGCTGGGCCATCTCAGCAAGCTGTTTGAAGTTGTTCTGGATGCAGATTTTGGACAAAACAGCTATTGAGGCAGTCTATGAGGCTGGATCATTTGGGCTACTTGTCTTCTCTTCTTTGGTGTCTGGTCACTTTGTTCTGAAAATATATAATTTCTCACAAGTACATATAGTTCTGCAATTACCAAAATGATTTGGATGTGCAGGATGCACAAATCAACTAAAGAATATTTTCTGTTCTTTGAACAGAAGAAAGACGTTTGTAAGTTTACATTCATTCCATAAAAAGATAGCATGTAATAGTATTACATATTTATGCTATATATAATCTATTTTAAATTGAAAATACAGTATAAGACTATTTGTTTTTGAAGAAAATAATTTAAAGATAGAATGGGAAAAATACAGGAATATTAATCTTTCTAAAATGGATCTTCCTTATTTATATTAGTAATTTAGACAAACATTTAATATAATTGGCTTTCCATTTGAATTTATTTTTAAGCATTCATTATTCTGATGAGTGTGAATGAGAGACCCACACAGAGAGAGACAGAAGGACATAGATAGGGAGAAAAAGACAGAAATAAAGACAGACAAACAGAGAGAAAGGCAGAGAGAGACAGAGACAGAGATAGAGACACAGATACAGATAATGTGGAGGTCAGAGGATAATTTCTTTTGAATGTCAGTCCTCACTTCACACCATAAAATCCAAGGATGAAAGACTTAACGTTCCATGGCCAGTGATTTTCTCACTGAGCCAGCTCAACATTCCAGTTGATTTTGTCATCTTATATGTTAGACAGTAATGAATGTATTTGTTCTTGTGTAATACTGCTCCATAGTCAGTATAGATAAAATCTAGGATAACATCAACTGAGGGCAATATTTGTATTTGAGAAACATAGAGTTTTGATTGACAGTGAGTATTAATAGGATGATACATATAAAAAAAAAGAACATAAGGCATATTTAAATGGATGCATGTAGTGGCTGAAGAGAATGTTTGGGGATAAAGAATGCCTCCTGCTGTGCAGAAGTTCCAAGTTGGGTAACCAGAGTGCACAACAGGATGCTCACAACTGCCTATGATTCCAACTTCAAGGAATTATGATACTTTCACTCTTCAAGGGCACCTGCATACATGTGCACATACTCATCTACACACATAGATACAAAAATAAATCTTTACAAGAAAAAATCTGTATATAAATGCATGTTAACTGCTAAATATTTTATCATTTAAGGATGAATAAGTATCATAGTATGTATATGCAGAGGAAAAAAATGTGTAAGCTATCAATTGACTGTAAATTTTAATTTTTCATTTCAGAACAAACCTTCAGGGAACAATGAAAAACTAACCAAGCTCCACTTGCAGAAATCACAGAACAATCTAACAAAAGTTTTACACTTCCACAAATTTGTTTTCAGAAGTCTGGTAGACACTGATAGAGTGGCTTAAACTCAGACAAATGGCACACAAAAAGATCCAATCAAGATGAGAGAAACTTCGAGGGAACCTGAACCACCTCACTCTCTTACATGCTGGAAATTAACTTATTCCTAGCTGTATCTAATAAGAATCTCTCTAAAGGATAGACTGTCTCTTTTGTTAAATTAATGGTGCCATAAAAGTTTGTTCAGGTCATGTTAAACCATTGAACTAGTTGCATAAGTTTCTAAATAGCCATATATCATTCTTAAGTTAAATCTGAACAACAGGAGACCTTAACTAAATGAGACACAGCAATACACATGTGTAAAATCATGACTGATATTAAAAATCTAGCCACATATTAAGGACTAGTGAAATCAACAGGATAATATCTAACTATTTTTGAAACATGTGTCCTTAAACCCCCATAGTAGTGTATCTCTTAATACTCATCAAGGAAACTACTCTTTGCAATGGATGTAGTCCACAAAAGAAAACAAAAACCAGTGAAAATTCAGAGTTGTGGAACCCAGTGCCATGAGATATATAAACAAACAAACAAACAAACCTCTGTGCTAAAGTTTCAGGGATCATTGCTCGATATGGGGAAAAATGATTGTAAGAGCCAGAGGATGAGGGCATTTGCTGTGAGATTGTGTCCCAAAATAAGTTCCAAAGCTACATATATAACCTGAACTGAAGAATGCTGACAGCAATAGACATGCTAAAGTAGATGGGAGAATACCCAATAGGCTTGAATCCTACAGAAAGAACAACAGACAACTAAAGAATAGTTTGAGTCAGAGAAATATACTTCACCTGACAATAGCTCACGAAATGGTTATTCAATACCATGTTCAGGCCTGAAAAAGAAGTAAGACTAGTATTATACAAACTGACCAGGCTATATTTAATTTGTGTGTGTATATATATGGTACATGAGAGAGGAATTTGATGTAATTATGCTATAGTTTTAAATATATAACAAGCATTTAAAAATATAATTAGGAAAAAAGTTCTGAAAATTTACCAAACAGTGTGGTTTTGATGTAACTGTGGTATAAATTTTCATTTGTTCATCCAGCAATAATTTTTATAGTTCAAATATTTTAGCTAGCTGATTGAAATTCTTAAACAACTAAAACATCTAGTCTTTTTCTTTGATAAAGCAATTATAGAGAATGATTTTTTTCTTCTCATCTTTCTAGTGACATTGATAAATGCAACCAACTGTTCTTTTTACACTATTCATCTTGCAAAGATCTTGCAGAGTGCCTATGTTAAGGAGACATTCTCACTTTGATTCATTGTTTTGTAGATGTAACACATTAGTTAGGTAATAAGCAGGGTTCCGTGCTAATTAAAACAAACAAAATAAAACAAAACATGACTTCAACCTTCCAGAAGATCAGTTAGTCCAGTTGCCCATGGACCTTCCCTACTCTCTAGCTTCCAGCAAACTCAATCCTCAGTAGTCCTTCATCCCCTTGTCACTGTGTCCTAGTGTCCAGATCTGGCCTACAGTCCCTGCCCAACCACAGATCATGCCTGCCATATGACTAGGTAGTCTGCTTGTCCATAGACTTCCTCCAGTCCCTTGGTGACCACCATACTATCTTTAATTTCTCCTTCCCTATATCATGTGTCTCATCCCCTAATGTAGACAGAGAACCCCTATTCAACAAGAGCAACACTGACCACCAGAAGTCCACCCCCCAACTTTGGTGGAGACCCACTGATCAATCACAAGCAATACAAGCCAGAAGATCAGAGAACAAACAGAAACAAATGCTTGAAATACCCATCAAATAAAGACAAACATAGACATCATCACCTAGGCATATAATTACTTCTAACCCAGATGCCTAGACAGCAACATAAGAACAAAATCAATAAGAATCAAGGCAATATGTCACCACCAGAGCTCAGTTATCCTACTGTAATAATCTATGAAGATTAAACACAGCTGAAGCACACATAAAATTAGCCTAAAAAAACAAATTTATGTAGATGATAGAGGTCCTTAAAGAGAAAGCAAATAAATCTCTTTAAAAAAGCAAGAAAAAGATAAACAAAAAATTGGAAGAAATGAACAAATCATTCAAAAAAAAAGCTAAGAAAACAAGCAGTTGAAGTAAATGAATAGAATTTTCAAAACCTGAAAATAGAAACAGAAACAATAAAGTAAATACAAAGTGAGGGAATTCAGGAGAAAAAAAAATCTAGGTAACAAACAGAAACCAAAGAGGTAAGCTTCATGAGAATATGAGAGATGAGTCTGGGCTATCAAAAATATAATAGAAGTATCCACCTTAAAGACCCTGAAAATATTTTCAACAAAAATCATACAAGGAAAATTTTTGTAACCTAAAGAAACAAGATGCCAATAAAGGAACCAGAAGGATACAAAGCACCAAACATATTGGACCACAAAAGAAAGTCATCTTGCTACATAAAATCCAAAACACCAACCATACTAAACAAAGAAAGAACATTAAAGTTGTAAAGGAAAACAAAAACAAAAACAAAGTAACATAGAAAAGTATACCTATTAGAATTATACTCAACTTCTCAGGGGAAAATTGAAAAGCCAGAAAGACCAGGAAAGATGTCCCAAAGACCATAAGAGACAGCTGATGCCAGTCCAGACTCCTATGCTCAAACAACAAAACAAAATTTTTCATAATCATAGATGGAAAAAATACTATATGATAACATAAAATTTAAACAATATCTGTCAATAAATCCAAACCCACAGAATATACTAGAAGGAAAACTCCAAATTATGGTTGTTCATTGTGCCCATGAAAACATAGGAAATAATCGCACACCAACAAAACCAAAATAATGGAACAACAAACACACACACACACACACACACACACACACACACACACACACACCCTATAAATACCACCTCCAACAACAAAAGAACAGAAATTAACAATCATTGGTCATTGATAGCTGAAGGCATATTTTTATACTATTTGTTATTATATTAATGATGTTACCTCCCTTCCAACCCATTAACCTGAGGTAGGAGGGAAAAGGTTAGGAGGGATAGGAAATGTAGACCTCTCTAGATACATCTCCCCAGGGCTCCAGCAAGAATCCAGCAGTCCAGCAAAACATCAAACTTAGGAGCAGGAACCAGCCCCAATCATTAGCAGCAGTAGTAGTGGCCATGGAGGCTTGTGTAGCTGCAGTGGCAGCTAGGTAATTGGCAGTGCCTTACTGCTGCTTGGAGACAATTCTCTCAGGCAGACTAAGGTTGTAATTGGCAACAAGATGTCAGCAGTAAACCCAAAGCGTACTCTGGAGCCTGGAATATTTTCTACTAGTGGCACCTGGAAGTGTAGAGAAACATTGAATCACAAAGCCAAGCAAAAGTGATCCCTCTCTGTTTTGAAGGGTCCTAATTATAACTTCTCAGAATCTGCAGAAAGATGTTTTCCAGTTGGCAAAAACCATGCCTCTTACCCAAGGCAGTGCTCTAGTAGATGAAACATCATGCACTCTCTCATCAGGTTGTTTTTCAGTGGAAATTTTTCATGCTTTCTCATGAGTCTGTCTTTCAACAGTGGATAAAGCATTGCCACATTCCAAACTTGGGAACCAAAACAAATACACAGGCACATATCACAACTAAGTTTTTCAAAAAAAAAAAAATCAAAACTTCTTCTACAGATGCTTTTCAATATCAATTTCATGCCCAAATAAATAGATACAGACTAACAGAATGGATGTGAAAATGAAATCTATCCTTCTCCTTCATATAAGAAACACACATCAAAATAAAAGATAGATATTAAATCAGAGAAGAGTCTAAATTAGGGATTTTCAAGCAAATGAACCTAAGAAACAAGCTGGTGTAGCCATTCTAATATCTAACAAAATAGATATCAAACAAAAATTAATAAAAAGTGATGGGGAAGGACACTTCATACTCATGAAAGGATAAATGTACCAAAATAACATTTTAATTCTTAACATCTATGCCCCTAATGCAAAGGTGCCCATTTTTGTAAAAGAAACATTACTAAACCTTAAACCATACATTGACTGTCACACATTTGTAAGGGGAATTAAACTGATATAAATTAGATTTAATAAATATTTAGGGGTTTGTGATATAATCTCTTAATCTGAGTCATGAAGATCAACTTGACTGTGAGCAATTAGTTCACACCTTATGGATTAAAAACAAGGTTGAAGCCAGGTGAAAGGAGTGTAAAGCCTGACTAAATCCATTTTGAAAAAAAAAATAGATTCTATTTCTTATTAAGTTTGACTCAGAACTGACCTCTAGTTCCAGAACAAACCCAAAATGTACCAGACCTTGCATTCCAGGGATGTTCCGTCATCATCACTGGACAGCTCACTCTGAGAAAGCACCCAAAAAGTCTAAACAAACTTTCTGATTGTCAAACTGACCACAGCTGGTTAGTCAGTAACAAGGAGCCAATGAAAAATGAACAAAACTAGTTACCCAAATGTCAGCCAATCATATGATAAAAAACCTGTTTCTTTGTTTAAACCCCTATATAGACCCTGTATTTTTGGAGTTTGGAGCTCTCATCTCAAACAGCTGTGTAGGTGAGCCTTGAGAGTCCAAGCTTTGAGCTTGAATAAACAACCCTCATGCATTTACATCAGAGTTAGCTCCTGGGTGGTCTTTGGGGTCTTAAGAACCAGTCAGAATAGGAGGAGAATCTCTGTGGACTAAAAGCAAGGTTTATGGCCTGGCATTGTTTTCACCTCCTAAGTGGGCAGAGTCCAGATTAGGCTAAAGGCAGGTGAAACAAGGAGAGACCCCACTTAAGGATGAAGTAAGTGGAGCCTGGAGGGTGAGGAGGGTGGTGGGGTTGGGGGTTGGATGGAGGGACATCCTAGAGAGTTCTGATGTTAGAGAGTTCTCACACTAGAAATGATTAATAGTTTTATCATCTGATGGAGAAAATGCTGATGGACTGACGGACAGGTCTCCCTGAGGTAGAAAGAAGCTGGTGATCAGAGAAGCCCTCAGCAAAACAGCCAAAGGCCAAGGATTAAACCCTGTGGCACAGCTTTTGCTTAGAGGGGCTCGACCTGTCCAAACAGTGGCCTGAATGGAACTGTGGCCAGCTTCAAAGACTGAGGCAAAGTGGCAGAATTGTTGATACAACCTGAATAAGTTGGTTTAAAAGACAGTTGAAGTCTCCCAGAAAGGAGAAAACTTCAAACCTCATTTAAGGTGAAGCCACCATAGCCAATTTACCCTAAAGGACCTATGTCTGAGATATGCTTGAAAAAAAAAAAAAAAGTTAACTAATTGCCTTAAAGGATCCACCCCAGAGACTGTGTTCCTGATGACTGAAGACCTGCCCCAGAGAGAGTATCCTTCTAAAAGGTTATGGAAATAGTTGTTATGTTTATCAATTGGTTTAGTAGTTAGATAACAGAAGTTGTAGTCATTCACAGGGCTAGTAGTTAGGTGTTATGTTTATTATAAGCATTTATAGTTATTAATAAATACATATGGTATAATTAAAAAGGTTCTGCTTTACAAATTGTTAGTGGGGATTTTCAATATGCTTACTCTCACCAATGGACAGGTTATCCATACAAAATTGAAACAGTGAAGTACCGAGGCTAACAAGCAGTATAAAGTGGATGTAATAGATATCTACAAAAATTTTTACCTAATAAAAGAATCTACCTTCTCAGCACCTCATGAAACTTTCTCCAAAATCAACCACACACTTGTTCACAAAGCATGTATGTACAGATGCAACAAAAATTAAATAACCCATGAATTGTATCAGCACATCATTAGATTTCAACATTAGAAACAACAGAAAGCCTGCAACTTCATGGGAACTGAACAACTCTGTGTACTGAATGACTACTGTGTGAAGATGTAAATAAAGAAATTAAAGACTTGCTAGAGTTCAATGAAAGTAAATACACAACATACCCAAACTTATGGAATATAATAAAATATGCTAGGATGGAAGATCATAGCACTTAGTGTCCCCATAAAGAAATTGGAGAGAACTCATACAAGCAACTTAACAGTACACATGAATGAGTAGCAAACACACCTAAATGGAGTAAATGATGGAAACAACCAAACTGAAGGTTTTAATAATTAAAAAAAAAAAGAAATAGAATGAGCAATGGAATGGATCCATAAAACAGAGGTAATTCTCTGATAAAATCAACAAGATAGAAAAAAATCTTACTGTACTAATTAAAAGATAGGTAATATTCAAATTAACAAAATGAAACATGAAAATGGGGGATAGCAATTGACACTGAGGATCCAAAGAATCATTAGGCCATACTACAAATAACTGTACTCCACCAAACTGATTAATCTAAAATAAAGAGATAATTTTTTTGATACATATAACCTGTAAAGCTAAATCAAGATTAGATAAACAATTTAAATAGATTTATAAACCTTAAGGAAATATAAGCAGTCATCAAAATCACCAAACCAAAGAATGTCCAACTCTAGATGGTTTTAGTGAAAAATTCTACCAGAATTTCAAAGAAGAGTTAACACAATATTCCTCAAATTATTCACAAAATAGATGCAGAAAGAACAGTACCAAATTTGTTTTATGAGGCCACTAGCAGCCTGATATGCAAACAACAGAATTCATCAAATAAAGAATTACAGCTCAGTTACCCTTATGAACATAAATGCAAAAATACTCAACAAAATAACCATAAATCTAAGTCAAGGACACAACAAAAAGATTATTCACCCTGATTAAATGGGGTACATCCATGAAATGCAGCTATGGCTCAACATATGAAAGTCAGTCAATGTAATCTACCACATAAAATATCTGGAAGAAAACCACACAATAGTCATATTAGATGATGAAGAAGCCTTTGATAAAATCCAACTCCAGTCATGATAAAAGTCTTGGAGACATTAAAGATATAAGAGACAAGAGACAGACCTAAACATTATAAAGAGAAATAAAGTAGGCCAGAAGCCTGCAACAAATTAAATGGAAAGAAACTCAAACAATTTCACAACAATCTGGAACAAAAAATGGTTGTCCATTTTCCCCATATCTATTCAAAATATAGAACTAGAAGTTCCAGTTAGAGCAATAAGACAACTGAAGGAGATTAAGGAGATAAAAATTGGAAAGGAAGAAATATTTTGCAGATGATAGCAGAGTGTACATAAGCAACCTCGATAATTATGTTGCTGGGTCCAAGATGAACTCAAAAACATCATTAACCCTCCTATATACAGATGACAAATGGATTGAGAAAGAACACAGGAAAACAACTCCCATCATAGTAGCTACAAACAAGTATAAAATAGCTCATGGTAATCCTAACCAAACAAGTGAAACACTTTTTTGATAAAAACTTCAAGAACTTTGAAGAAAGAAATTGAAGAAGACATCAGAAGAAGGAAACATCTGTCATGTTCATGGATCAGTAGGATTTATATAGTAAAAATGGCCATCTTACCAAAAGCAGTCTACAGATCCAATGTAATCCCCATCAAAATTCCAATGCTATTCTTTACAGGCATTAAAATAACAAACATAGACTTTGTTTCTTGTTAGTGGGATACTTTGCCATAGTGGGGCTGCAATGTAGTCCCCTGGTACAATAGGAAGCTCTTAGCCCTCATATGGCTGCTGAACTAAAGGGGACTGATATGTAGGGCACACCACACCAGAGAAGTAGGATAGGTGGGAGAAGGGGAAAAGGGTGAAAGGGAGGGAGGGTAGGCCTGGGAGGGGTGGATGGAGGGGACTGTGCTGGAGATGTTAATTGAAGTAATAAATAAACAGTAAAAAAAAAAAATGAAATAACAATTGTCAGTTTCATATGGAAAAACAAGTAAACACAGGATAACTAAAATACTCCTGAATAATAAAAGATTTTCTAGATGTATCACCATCCCTTATTTTAAGCTATAATACAGAGTTCTAGAAATAAAACCTTCATGCTATTGGCATAAAATCAGACTTGCTGAAAAACAGAATCAAAATAAACATACATACCTATGGATTCTTGATTTTTGATAGAGAACCCAGAAATACACAATGGAAAAAAAGATAGAGTCTTCAGCAAATAATGCTGTCTAACTGGATGTCTTTTTGTAGAACAATGAAAATCGATCTTTATTTATCACCCTGAACAAAACTCAAGTCCAATTGGATGGAAGTCTTCAACATAGAATCAGGTACATTCAACCTGACAGAAGAGAAAGTAGGAAATAATAATTAATGCATTGTCACAGGAGACAAGTTCCTAAACTGAACACTGGTAGTGTGTGCACCAAGATCATCAATTAATTAATGGGACCTCATGAATTTGAAAAGCTTCTGTAAGGTAAAGGACACTGTGAATAAGACAAAATGCTGGCCTATATGTGGGAAAAGATTTTCACCAACTCCACATCCATTTGTTTAAAGTAAACAGAAAACTCTAGGATTAAATGCTGAGCTACTCCATAAATAGAAACAGATTTTTTTTAATTAACAAACCCTAGGTTCACAGTGTGATTAAATATTCTGCAACACTTCTTTATGTTTTCATGTCTGTTTTCCATCATCGTCCTCATGTGAATATTCATGTGTGTATTTTGTTCCATATAACTAAAACAAGAAGAAAATAAATGGTATTTGTTTTGGATTTTTACTGTTTTGTTTTCAGTTACATGACTGTTCTAATAACAGAATAAGCTCACGAACTTGATTCTATCAAAAGAGAATACTATCTGTAAATTCATTTCATACTTCATTATGGCGGTTAATTTATAGCATTGTAATCTTATGTTGAAAGGAGGATGAATTATGTGATTATGTGAGTCCAAGACAAGCCTACCTCTGCAACAAATGAGAACAAACACAATATAACCACACAAGAAGACATTATGTCACTGAAAATTAGCATAGACCCACCCACTATTAAAACTATTTACACAGGTATCTGTCAATATTACCCTGAAATAAGAAAATTTCATTTGTTGATGTAGTATGAATATATAACCTTTCTTCTTCAAGGCTTCTTCCTCTAGGTTATTCTTAGATCTTTACCCCACAGATTTTGGTTGGGACATTGGTGGAATAGGAATGTCACATGGGTACTTGCTGTGCCTCTTTGAGCTAGAAGGTTTTCATCTCATCATCTGGCTCCTGGGTCTTTATTGGTAAAATTGTATGAATGGGATATTTTAGTATTTTTTGCTTGTTTGTTTGTTTATAACTTTATTTTTAAAACAGTGAAGTCTTAGAAAGACTCTAAACAACTAAAAGAATAATGGATCTCTCTCTTTTTTTTGCTGAGTTGGACATGTCAGTGATCATGGGAGACAGGTAAACTGATAAAGCAAGATATATCCAATGATATATTTAAAGAGGAAATAATCAACAGCATTTAATCTTTCAGGTATATATACAGAATGAAGGTGTAGAAAATAAGTATTATTTAATGCATTAGCCTTAATTTCAACCATTTGTTAGATTTGGAAAACTATAATATCATTAATGGGAATTTTCTCTTTTAACTGATGTATAAGGTATATTTGTGATATACTACTCTTTTTTAATTTATTTTTTATTTCTTCAAGTTACATCTCAATTGCAATCCCCTCCCTACTCCCCCTTCCACGCTCACCTTCTTCGGCTTCAATCCACCCATCCCCTTTCTTTTTTTTTTTTTTTTTTTAAAGTTTAAGGTATATCCTTTTCCCCCCAACAGCTCCCCATTTCAGTCCAACAAATGGCCCTTTCTCTAATAATAATAAATACAATACAAAACAACAAAGGTAATTAGGCCACAATTAGGAGAGTTATATGGCTTAGCAACATTCCCAACGTCCAGTCTATATGTATTTGGCACCTGACTTTAACATTCTACTATCTAACCATCTCCATGAGTTTAAAGTTCTACATCCAACTCAACATTCATCCTAACTTTCATCCCAATTTTAAAAACATCTTCTTAGATCCAGAACACCCTCTTGATTCCTAAACAACTCAAAATTTAACTATGAGACTCTAGCTATCTATTCTTCAACCACCTCAGAGACCTGAGAGGGATAAATGTATCTGATTATATAGGAAGTGCAGGGCCCGCAGCTTCTAAAACTAAGAAATGACATACCAATGGCAGCCTGGACAGTTCCCATTTTCTCTCCAAACATTACAGCATCAATCTTCAGCCATTTAGGGCCATTTCTCTGGCAGTCATTGATTGGAGAGCAGGAATTATGAAGGACTTCCCTACCCTGTTTTGGCAGAGCTAGGCTATCGACTTACCTGCTTCCAAGTTTTGTCCTTTTTGGACAGCATTCTGTCTATAGTTGAAGCAAGGGGATTTTCATGCCAAGAGATAGGCTTGCCACTAATTCAATCAACTCCTACTGGAGATTCTTCAATGCTCATCCTCTACTTGGAGTAGAATAGGGGATGCTGTAAGGAGCTGACATGTCTCGATATCAAAAAAATCTAAAGTTAAGAAAACATCTTCAAATGCTGTATTCTGCAGATCTCTTGAGGTTTTTGAAGAGGCCCTATCTATCTCTTATATTAGAATAAACAAATGTTGCTTGTCTCTTAGCAACTTGATTTCTGATCAGCTTAGAAAATAACTACAATAGACTGTCATAGTACTTAACACAATGATAGGCTTGCATGACTATTAGTTTGCATTTCTTAATTATCCTAAACAGTTTATGACAATTGGTAGCAAAAGGCCAAAACTTCACATTTCATTTTTTTTAATCCCCTAAACCTTCCATCCCACTACTCTGGATTAGAGTGCCCCTACATAACAGTCCCTCGCCCCAGTTCAGAGGTCATATGAGGGCCAAGAGCCCATACAATGGGGGCCTACAAGGCAGTACCACCAGTGAAAAGTGTCTCATTGCCAGGGAGAGAGAACGAAAAAACAAAAAAATAAACAAAGAGATAAAAAAATAAAAAATAAATAAAAAGTCAATGTCCATGTTCCCTTTGGTGTGTTGGTTGTAGTATCGATATCCGTACTATATAGCTAAAATCCTACTATCAGTGAATAGATACCATGTGCATCCTTCTGAGTCTGGGTTAGCTCACTCAGGATGAGCTTCTCTAGTTCCATCCATTTGGCTGCAAATTGCATAATTCCATTGTTTCTGATAGCTGAGTAGTATTCCATTGTGTAGATGTACCACAGTTTTTTTAATCCATCCCTCAGTTGAGGGACATCTGGGTTGTTTCCAGTTTTTCGCTATTACAAAAAAGGCTGCTATGAACATAGATGAGGAAACTTCCTTATGATTCCATGAGGAGTCATTTGGGTGTATACCTAGACAGAAGTGGTATAGTTGGGTCCTGAGGCAAAGCTATTCCAAGTTTTCTAAGATATCGCCAGACTGACCTCCATAGTGGTTGCACAAGCCTGCACTCCCACCAGCAATGGAGGAGGGTTCCCCTTTCTCCACACCCTGGCCAGCCGAGCATGTGTTGTCATTTGAGCTTTTGATCTTAGCCATTCTGACAGGTGTGAGATGGAATCTCAGAGTCATCTTGAATTGCATTTCTCTGATGATTAAGGATGTTGAGCATTTCTTCAAATGTCTCTCAGCCATTAGTGATTCCTCCTTTGTGAATTCTCTATTTAGCTCTGTACCCATTTTTTGATTGGGTTATTTGGTTTCTTGGCATTTAATTACTTGAGTTCTTTGTAGATTTTGGATATTAGCCCTCTGTCAGTAGTGGGGTTGGTGAAGATTTTCTCCGAGTTTGTAGGCTTCCGTTTTGTTCGAATGACAGTGTCTTTTGCCTTACAGAAGCTTTTCAGTTTCATGAGGTCCCATTTATTGATTGTTGATCTCAGGTCCTGAGCTGTTGGTGTTCTGTTCAGGAAGTTGTCACCTGTGCCAATAAGTTCGAGGATTTTTCCCACTTTTTCTTATAGTAGATTTAGTGTGACCAGCCTTATATTAAGGTCTTTGATCCACTTGGTCTTAAGTTTTGTACAAGATGATAGTATGGGTTTAATTTCATTCTTTTACAAGTGGACATCCAGTTGGACGAGCACCATTTGTTGAAGATGCTGTCCTTTTTCCATTGTGCCATTTTGGCTTCTTTGTCAAAAATTAGGTGGCCATAAGTGTGTGGGTCTATTTATGGGTCTTCAATTCAATTCCATTGATCTACAGATCTGTTTCTATACCAATTCCATGCTGTTTTTACTACTATTGCTCTGTAGTACAGCTTGAAATCTGGGATGGTGATACCTCCCAATGTTTTTTTCTTGTACAGGATTGATTTAGCTATTCTGGGCTTTTTGTTGTTCCATATGAAATTGAGAATAGCTCTTTCCAAGTCTATAAAGAATTGTGTTGGTATTTTGATAGGAATTGCATTGCATCTATATATTGGTTTTGGTAGGTTAACCATTTTTATTATGTTGATCCTACCTATCCATGAGCACAGGAGATCATTCCGTCTTCTAAAGGCCTCTTCCATTTCTTTCTTCAAGGACTTGAAGTTCTTGTTGTACAGGTCCTTTACTTGCTTGATTAGAGTTACCCCCAGGTGTTTTATAGTGTTTGTGGCTTGTGAAGGGGGTTGTTTCCCTATTTCTTTCTTAGCCCGTTTGTTTGTTCTATAAAGAAGGGATTCTGGTTTTTTGAATTAATTTTTTACCCAGCCCCCTTGCTGGAGGTGTTTATCAGCTATAAGAGTTACTGGTGGAATTTTTTGGGTCGTTTATGTATACTATCATATCATCTGCAAATCAGGATAATTTGACATCTTCGTTTCCAATTTGTATCCCCTTGATCTCCTTTAGTTGCCTTACAGCTCTAGCAAAAACTTCAAGTACTATATTGAAGAGATATGGTGAAAGTGGACATCCTTGTCTTGTCCCTGAATTTAGAGGAAATTCTTCAAGTTTCTCTCCATTTAATTTGATGTTGGCCACTGGCTTGCTGTATATTGCCCTTATTATTTCTAGGTACAGTCAGTCCTTTTATGCCTGTTCTCTCCAGAACTTTTAGCATGAAGGAGTGTTGGATTTTGTCAAATGCTTTTTCTGCATATAGCGAGATTATCATGTGGTTTTTTCTTTCATCTTGTTTATATGGTGAATTATGTTGATAGATTTTCATATATTGAACCATCCCTGCATTCCTGGGATGAAGCACACTTGATCATGGTGTATGATACTTTTGATGCGTTCTTGAATTCAGTTTGCTAGTATTTTATTAAGTATTTTTGCATTTATGTTCATGAGAGAGATTGGTCTGAAGTTCTCTTTATTTGTTGGGTCTTTGTGTGGTTTAGGAATCAGTGTGACTTTGGCCTCATAGAATGAGTTTGGCAATGTTCTTTCTGATTCTATTTGGTGAAAGAGTTTGAAGAGTATTGGTGTTAGATCCTCTTTGAAGGTCCAGTAGAATTCCATTCTAAAGTCATCTGGCCCTGGGCTTTTTTTGGTTGGGAGACTTTTAATGATCCTTTATATTTCCTTAGGAGTTATAGGGCTGTTTATTCTGTTAATCTGATCTTGATTTAGCTTCAATAGGTGGAGTCTATCAAGATAATTGTCCATTTCGTTTAAGTTTTCAAATTTGGTGGAGTATAAATTTTTAAAGTAGGACCCAAATATTCCCTGGATTTCCTCAATGGCTGTTGTTATTTCTCCCTTTTCATTTCTGATTTTGTAGATTTGGGGTTTTTTTCACTCTGCCTTTCAGTTAATTTGGCTAAGAGTCTGTATATTTTGTTAATTTTCTCGAGGACCCAACTCTTGGTTTCATTGATTCTTTGTATCGTTCTTTTTGTTTTTAAGTTGTTGATTTCAGCCCTAAGTTTGTGATTTCCTGCCTTCTGCTTCTCTTGGGAGTGTTTGCTTCTTTTTTTTTTTTTCCAATTCACCCAGTTTAGCTGTTAATTCACTAATATGAGCTGTCACAATTTTCCTTCTGAAGGCACTTAGTTCTATGAAATTTCCTCGTAGCACAGTTTTCATTGTGTCCCATAGGTTTGGGTATGTGTGCCTTTATTTTTGTTGGATTTTAAGAAGTCTTTGATTTCCATCTTTAGTTCTTCCCTGACCCAGTAGTCATCTAGTAGTCATCTAGTAAAGAGTTGTTCAATTTCCATGTGTGTGTAGGCTTTCTGTTGATTCTTTTGCTGTTCAAGTCCAGCTTTATTCCATGGTGGTCTGATAAGATACAAGGGGTTATTTCATTTTTCTTGTACCTGTTGAGGCTATCTTTGTGTCCAACTATATGGTCGATTTTGGAGAAGGTTCTGTGAGGTGCTGAGAAGAAGATGTTTTCTTTTGTGTTTGGGTGAAACGTTCTGTAGATATCTGTTAGGTCCATTTGGTTCATGATCTCTGTTAGACTCATTATTTCTCTGTTTGGCTTCTGTCTTGCTTATCTGTCCATTGTTGTAAGTGGGGTGTTGATGTCTCCCACTACTAATGTGTGGGGATCAATGTGCGATTTAAGTTTTAGAAGCGTTCTTTTACAAATGTAGGTGACTTTGTATTTTGGTCATAGATGTTCAATATTGAGATGTACTCTTGATGAATATTTCCTTCAACGAGTATGTAATCCCCTTCTCTGTCTTTTTTTTTTTTAACTTAATTGGAAGTCTATTTTGTTTAATATTAGGATGGCTACTCCAGCTTGTTTCCTGGGTCCATTTGCTTGGAAAACCTTTTCCCATGCCTGTACTCTGAGATAGTATCCATCTTTGATAGTGAGATGTGCTTCTTGTATGCAGCAAAAAGATGGGTCTTGTTTACAGATCCAGTCTGTAAGTCTGTGTCTTTTTATTGGCGAGTTTAGTCCTTTGATGTTGGTGGGTATTAGTGACCAGGAATTGTTATTTACCATTATTTTGTTATAGATGGTTGTCTTGTGTTTCTTTTGGTTTAGTTGCTGTGGAGTTTTCTATTGCCTCTGTTTTCTTGGGTGTAGTTATCTTCTCTGGGTTGGAATTTTCCTTCTAGGATCTTCTGGAGGGTGCGTTTGTGGGTAGATATTGTTTAAATTTGATTTTGTCATGGAATATTTTGTTTTCTCCATCTATGTTGATAGAGAGTTTTGCTGGGTATAGTAGTCTGGTTGGGCACCTATGTTCTCCCAGGGCTTGTAGGAATTCTGTCCAGGCCCTTCTAGCTTTTAAAGTTTCTGAGGAGAAGTCAGGTGTGATTCTGATGGGTATCCCATTGTATGTGACTTGACCTTTTTCTCTTACAGCTTTTAATATTCTTTCCTTGTTCTCTACATTTGGAGTTTCAATTATTATGTGGCAAGAGGAGTTTCTTTTCTGATCTAATCTGTTTGGTGTTCTATAAGTCTCTTGGATTTTTATTGGCATCTCCTTCTTTAGTTTTGGGAAGTTTTCTTCTATGATTTTGTTGAAGATATTTCCTGGACCTTGGAGTCAGGAGTTTTCTCTTTCCTCTATGACTATAATTCTTAGGTTTCGCCTTTCATTGAGTCCTTGATTTCTTGGATGTTGTGGGTGAGAGATTTTTTAGCTTTTGCATTTTCTTTGGATGTTGTACTGATTTCTTCCATCGAATCTTCCATGCCTGAGATCCTGTCTTCCATCTCTTGTATCCTGTTTCTGGTACTCATATCCATATTTCCTGTTCTCTTCCCTTGATTCTCCATTTCCACTTTTAACTCTGACTGTGTTTTCTTTATTGTTTCCATTTCCATTTTCATGTTTTGAATGGTTTTATTCCTTTTGTACATTTCCTGCTCCAATTTGCTTGTCTTTGCCTGGAAGTCTTCCATTGCCTTGTCTTTTTCCTTTTTAAGTTGAGCCACCTTGTTTTGGAGTTCTCTAATGGTATTATCCACTGCTTTTTTTGTGAAATTGTAGCTTCTTTGAATTCCTTCATAGATTTAAGTTCTTTTTGAATGGACTCTATCACTTTCCATAATGTAGAATTGTCATCGTTTTCATGTTTCAGCTGTGGTGATGTGGTCAGCATTGGATGAACTAGCATAGTTTTCCTTTGTTGGAGTCGTTCCACCCTGATTTCTGTTTTTTTCTGGGGCCTTTGGCCATTTGGAAGTTCTTAGCTGTCTTCTCCTGCTTGTCTTCTGGGCTTGAATCCAAAGGGGGCACTTTGGTGTAGCAGTCGAATTGCCTGACTCTATCCCTGTAAGGTGAGTCTTTCAGCCCAGCCTCTCAGGTGGAGACCTCACTAATCCAGGGGGTGGAGCTATATATGCTTAAGCTCTGGTTCCTCGCCAGAAGGGCCCGTACTAGCAAAAAAGTCTGATAATAATAATTCAGACCTTACAGTTTGCCCAGGGTTGGACCCTGGGTGGGTAAATCCTCCTTCACCCCCTGTAGCCTTGCCACTCTCACAGCCCCACGTATGTGTGTATGGAGCCAGGTCTGGAAACTCGCAAGTGGCGTCACAGTCTACCAAGTTCCTGTACACCGCAGTGGATCACAATCTTCAGCCGGAAGGGTACTCTGCAGCTCAATTTAGCTGCAGGATTTTTTTTTTCCCCAATGACTGCAAATCCAATAGGGGGGCTTGTCGAGCACCCCTCTGGAGGCCCACAGATATGTCTGGGCTTTCCAAATGCAGCTGTGGACAGCTGGCCACCGGGCCAACACCTGTGGATCCCTCAGTCCCTGCAACCCGCCGAGCTGAAAGCTACCAGTGTGTGTCACTCCCACAGGTCTGCAACCCTTCACCAAATAGCCGGATCACCTGTGTGGGGCCTGAGAGTATCCCTGTGTGGGGTCCGAATCTGCCTGCTGGGTATTAGAGTGGATCTTACCCGGCATCTCTCCTGGTGGGGGTTCCCAATTCCTGGATTCAGCGGCTTCCGTGCATGCCTGAGAGTGGGAGGGAGTGTCCTGCCTAGGGACTTTTAATGGTCCCTAGGTAACTGGATGAAACCCAGGTGAGTCTAGTCACTCATATATATTTTTTACTGTGTCTTATAACATTTGTGGCTTTGTGGCTCTTTTCCCCAAGATTAAAATGCTTTGGCACGGGCCGCCGCCATCTTGGATTCCCTCATGATATACTTCTCTATGCATCCATAGTTTAATAGACTTTTCTACATTTTATCTATACTGCTTCTCTAACACTGTAAAACAATAGTTAAAAAAGAAAACAACTAAGGAATGAAACAAAAAAATAACAACTTTTGTTGTCCTGATTTCAACTCTGATCCTGAAGACCAGATACTTTTTACTTTAATATACGTATTACTTTACATTGTTTTTAGCAGATTGAACTGTCATATTTTCTTATAGACTGAGTTTATGTGTGTCATAACCAGCTTTCCACGAACAGAACCAACATTTAATGCATGAAGAGGCCATTGTTTTGAAAAAGACAAAGTAGAGCTGTATGAAAAGATTTGGAGGAAGGAAAAAGAAGTGTGAAATAATGTAATTATATAATAATCTAAATGTATAAGAATTATAAAAAATAAGAATTAAGAGATTTGGAACCTTGGAATAAGCTTGTGGCCCCTTATTACAACTTCACTATTGTGATGACTCATGTTTTATTTTTCAATTGGATGATAAGACTGAAACAAAAACATTGGCCTTTAGAGTCATTTGTGATTTCTGTACTTCTTGTGATTTCCATACTTCTTCCAAGTGGGAATTTTGAGCACTGGTGTTAACTGCTTATGAATTGCTTGGGTACCATAAATTTTTCTGTTTCTAAATTTATCATGCATGTCAATGGTGATTTTCAATAATAGTTTAGAGTCAAAGAAAATATAGTACTTAACAATAATTTTCACAAATGCACATATGCTGGGCAGAGTGGCACATACCTTTAATCCCAGCACAGGGGAGGCCAAGACAGGAAGATGTCGGTGAGGTCAAAGACAGCCTGGTCTACAGAGTGAGTTCCAGCATAGCAAGGAGTAGACAGAGAAACCCATCTTGAAAAACAAAATCAAATGAACTATTTTACAAATTCACATCCAATTTTCTTGGGAAGAAATGGGTTTTGGCAAATAAATTTATCTAACAGACAATGCACATATATATCTGCAATTTAACAAGAATCTTTAACTGAAAATCTTTAATTTGCCTAAAATTAATAAACAACAACAACAACAACAAAACCATTCAGTTTAGAACAATCATCAAGAAGAAATCTGTAAAGCTGGAGCGATGGCCCAGCAGTTAAGAGAACTTCCTGTTCTTGCAGACAACTCAAGTTCCCTTCCCAGCATTCATATTGGATTGCTCACAACCACCTATAACCCAAATCTAGAGGATTTAACACCCTCTTTTGGTCTTTTTGGGTCTGGTTTAAAATGAACACACACACACAAATAATAAAATAAAATTTATAAAATGGCGTCTGTGATTAATTGAATAAAAAACATGACAA
Organism: Lophiomys imhausi; assembly: GCA_907164525.1. Lineage (NCBI taxonomy): Eukaryota > Metazoa > Chordata > Mammalia > Rodentia > Muridae > Lophiomys > Lophiomys imhausi. The sequence continues at coordinate 3,939,297 of CAJQZJ010033173.1, read as the reverse complement.
TCTTCTGAAGCTGAAAGTCTTTAATAAGAGGTTTGGTAGACTTGGAAAAGAGAATAATGAATGTATACACACTGAGTAGTGGAAACAGATTTATATCTTAAAGGCTAGTTATACATATGTTTGTCTGTTACTTTATATTTTATTTAGCTTATGCTATGAGTATTATAATTATCTGCAAGTCAACAGAATCATATTATAAAGTCATCTCCAATTCATGTCATTTTTCCTTTTTGTCTCTTAGAAAGCTAAGCTGAGTATTTCACAGAGTTTCAATGAGTTTCTTAGTGCAGAGTTTTCTGACATGTTTGTCTCATTTTTTTTCTGTACTTTTTTCAAGCTATCATGTTCATCTGCTCAGTTCCTATTTTACAATTTGAAGTGCTTTATTTATTGGAGTGATTTTGTATAGCTGTAAATTTACATAGTTAACTTTAGAGAAGATTGTCTTCAAAATAAACAACAGCAACTGCCATTTCCTATCTTTTAAATCATCCTTTCAAAATTCTTTGAGAATTTCAAATGTACTTTACATATCTTCATTATATCATCATTCCCTCCATCACTCCCTGTGTAACTGAACACTCCCCCCAATTCATAACATTTTTAATTAATAAAATTTTCTAGCAGTTCACTGAATCCATTTAGTACTGCTTATATGTACATGGCTGTGGGGTTATCTACTTATGAATAGACTACCTATCAATGGCCAGCACTTTCCAAAGAAAAGTGATTTTGCTTCCCTTCAGTTTTGTTTGATTCTGTGTACTATGAAGTGTGTTCAAATGATTCAGAGGTACTGATAATAAATAATTTTAAATATATATACTTTAGTTTTATATGTATCTGAATAATCCATGCTGATGCTACACTGAACAAAAATATAATAAATTACAGGAAAGTTTATAAATGAAATGGTTCTTTCTCTTCCAGTATTAAAAATAAATTATGTAACAAAATGGAAAAATTATATTTTCAGACTGATTTCACATATGCATATATTCAAATTTCCCTTAAGTTTCATGCTTGAATTTGGTGTTATTGACTATATTTTGCTCAGGATTCAGGTCTCTAGTTCTTGGTTTTGCCTTTCCACATTTTATCAACCCCTTTTCTAATAATTCCTTAGTCTTTCTGGTGTAACATAGCTGACACCATTCTTTCTATGTTATTCCTTCACAGTTGTCCTATTTCCACAATGAAAGGTCTGAAGCATGAGCCCCAATATATGGTTGTCATGATAGTAAGACTCAACTGTTCTGCTTGGTATGTCCTTGCTATACTGAGTTTTAGAAAATAAGCCTCAGTTATAGGGAAGGCAATATTATCGTATTTAAGAGAAAATTAAAGACAAACAGTACTATGGTTAAATCTCTGAAATAAGGATTTTTCTCCATTGGCCTTCAATCCTTCCAAAGATATTTAATCTGATAACTGTGCTTTTAGTAGGTTGAGCACTTATGTTTTTGACATTTTTAATTGCAGAGTTTTATACTATAGAAGAGTTTGTGAAACTAGAACATGACTTTGGGGGATAGACTCAGACAATCCTGAGAGACAGTCAACTAACCCTCTAGTAATAATGATGCAATGGGCCGTGTTACCATTGTATTCTTAAATAATTTAACAAGGAAAAATAGCTAAGCTTATCTATTTGGATGGAAAGTTTACTTTCCTATCACCAGTCCTAGGTCTTATTCAGAAATGGTGAATCAATACAATTTTGAAGGCTATAATTAATATTATGTCCAGAAAATAATATATATCTACATACCTTTATCTATTTATGTGTCTATCTATCTATCTATCTATCTATCTATCTATCTATCTATATATCTATCTATCTATCTATATATATATATATATACTATTTCTTTACTTTATCAAGAATAATGAATGTGTCTTGAGAAATATTTAAGTTTATCCTGAAATTGCATTTTGCTGGCTGTATTATAATTCCTACTCTTGCAACTATATAACACAAATATGAAATTATTTAATGAAAGAGGGTTCAGTTTGTGTTCAAGAGACACAGACCTTTATGGTAGCTAACGCATGACAACCTGATTGTGAGGCAATTGGTTACATTGCATCCACAGTCAGGAAACAGAAATAAATGAAGTTGTACTCAGCTCAGAAACTTCAAAAAGTATTCTCAGTTGTGGAACTGTACTGTTTAGCTCTACCATCAGGCCTACCCCTAAATGAAGTTTACAATTTCATGTACAATAATTTATGGTAACATTTCATATACAAATCACAACCTTTCTCTCTGACATTTATAGGATCAGGGTCACAACAGCTCTCTGGAATTCTGGTGCAATTATCCACAATGCCTCCATTCTTTCATTTAAATATCTGTAAAACTACTACCACATGGACAATGGAAAATGATGACAGGTTCTTTTGCTAACTTAGGATGCAGCTTAGATCTTTTCGACTACAGCTGCATAGACTTTTGTGTGTGACCATGTGAAGACTGCCCTACATCTTATCTTCCATAAGGAATCTCTTAAGCAGAGCACTCAGATAGTTCAGCCTTCAGTTAGTGGATCTTGACCTCAGAGCACTTGTTACCATTCTTATGAAGAGGAGGATATTTTTCCTAAGCTTTTCCTAGCTAGTCGGACTATTACAGCAGCACATCCCCATCTTGCACTAGGTGTTCAAACATAGGAAACAGTGAATGATATTTTATATTCAAATGACATAGATAGCCTGTTAACTTTTTGATTATTTCTGTAACTAGTCAAAAATACTAGGTTTTGCACATTTTTTTTTTTATTTTGGAAATAGAGTGTGATGAGGGTCAGTGTTTTCAAACCCTTAGCTTTCTGCCATTGATTTTTTTTCTGTTTTCATTTCATTTTTTTCTTTCTTCTTTCTTTTTTTTATTTTTGGATACACTAATTAATTTCACTTCAAGGACAGATGTTAGGGAGTTCAGCATTCATGATGTGTGATTATTTATTGCTTAGAAACAGCCAGTTGTATGTCATTTCTTAGTTTTGGAAGCTGCTTGCCCTGCACTTCTTGTATAACCAGATATATTTATCCTTCTCAGGTCTCTGATGTGGTTGAAGACTAGATAGCTAGAGTCTCATATTAAATTTTGAATTGTTTAAGAATTAAGAGGGTATTCTGGATATAAGAAGATGTTTTTAAAATTGTGATTCAAGTTAGGATGGAAGTTGAGTTGGATTTAGAACTTTAAACTCATGGAGATGGTTGCATAGTAGAATGTTAAAGTCAGTTGTCAAATATGTATGGACTGGGCATTGGGAATGTATGCTAAGCCTTATAATTCTCATAATTGTGGCCTAATTATTTCTGTTGTTTTTTGTTGTATTTATTGCTGTAAGAGAAAGAGCTATTTGTTGGACTGAAAGGGGGAGCTATTGGAGAGAAAAGATATACCTTAAACTTAAAATAAAAAGGAAGTGGATGGGGAGTTGAGGGTGGGACCAGAGGAGGGAGCAGGGTAGGGATTTCGATTGAGATGTAACTTGAAGAAAAAAAAAAAAAAAGAAATGAAACACCAATAAGACCATTGTTGCTCTTGATCCCTTCAAGTGCCTCTAACATAGAGGAAACAATGGCATTTAAAGATTAACAATTAACAATTAAGAATGTAACAAACATATTTACTGCTTTTTGAAATCAAGATATAATTGTTTCACTGATAAAAATAATACAGAAAAGAAATTAATGAAAAAGATATGTGTAACAGCAAATTTTTATTTATCAAGCATGTATTTATTAATGCTAAAACCTGAACCCTAAAACCTGAACCCTAACTCTAAAACCTAATCTATAACACCCTAATACCTATAATACAAGCATTTAGCACTAACTTAAGGTTTCTCAAAAGGATATTTTCCTTTGGGCATGGATCCTTATGGATGGCTGGTCTTCATCAAATATTTCAGTCTTAAAGTCTCTGAATATCATTTTTCAGGTCTTAAGTCAGTTTATAGAGTTCAATTATTTACAAGATGAAAAGTTTCTTAGGCTCACCATTCAGATGCTTTAGGCCTGCCAGGGTCTCACTTTAGTTCTCTCTTCAAGCTGAAGCCCTGGGCTCCAATGGGAGATGACTGCCTGCCTAGATGCTCCAGAATACCAGGGAGAATGTGTCCTCAGACCTGCAACAGGTTGGTACAAGATGGTGAAGTCTCCTGATAAGATTGTGATGCGAGTTACTCTGCCAGATGAGGATAGTAAATGAGACAGGAGGAGGAGAACCTCTGTCCATGTGAATCTTGGCTTAAATATCTTCACCTGTAGTAATGAATTGGCAGCATGACTTTTGGCAGAAGATTTCGCCTGCTTCCAAGTAAAGTACTGCCCCTGGGAAATGTGTCCCTCAATAGTTTTTCTTGCAGAGGGCTAAGGAGCAGCAGGAAGCCCAGAGACCACACAATTTGTTGCCATGGATATTGGCAGGGCGCCTCAGGGCATGCCCCCCCCCAAAATCCCATAATTGAAAAACGTCATCTCTCCTTGGCAGGTTCCCAAGGACATGCCACATCAGATGTAAATCTTTTAATTTAAAGTCCAGGCTTTTGCTATTCCAAGATCACTATGCTATTAAATGCTATCACTAACCCCACCACAGATATGTACATTTATGTTCAATTTAAATTTGATATTTTATATTCAAATGTCTCTTCTCTGAGAATGGGATAATGAGTTACCATATAATGTCTATTTTATCACTGTTCAAGGTAACATTTGTAAAAATATTTCTGGACTTCTATTTCTGTTAATACACTTTTACATATTCCTCAATTCACTAAAATCACAAAAGTAAGTGGAAGGAACATTTAGTTGCTGTTATTATTTTTCCATCATTCTAAATTATTTGTGCTTCTTGTGTAGGGAATGGAAGAAAATTATGAACCTGGCATCGTCCAAAAGAGATTTTTTTCCTTATGTAAAGCTCACAGGGTGTAAAATGGTTTCAAAGTAATACTAAAAATATCTAAGAAGTCTAGATTTTCAGAATCAGGTGAAGTTAAGCAAATTGTCTTATTAAAAAGTTAAGTCACTGAAATAATTTGTTCATTTGGATGTACTCAACCCCTAATATTTTTACCTCTTAGACAAGATATATATTCTCATGAATAACCTTAAACATAGTTAACTTCAGTAATTTAAAAGAGATATAATTGCATACTAATGCAGTAAAATATTTGCAATAAGAGGATTGATAACAGATTCTGGTTTTTTGGTTCTTTTTTTAGAAACTTGAAATACTCTGATGATTTCAAAGTAAAATGAAAGTAACATCCAAGCAATGCCAATGGTCATGTCAAACATTTTCTTTTCATTAAGGTAATAACAAAAGTAAATTGCATTTATTGTTAGTATTTAATATAGACAAACATTGGGGTATACAAAGAATAATTAAACAAAGTTCTAAATTTGCACATTGAAAATCTAGAATATCTTCAAATATACATTAAACGATTATGTGAATAATATAAACATATAATGTGATGTGATATGTAGAAAATTTTTGTCTTTTAACCAATAGATAACCAATAATCTCAAGCACTCACCTAATATAAGTGAGTATAAAGCAAGACAAAATGAAATTAATCTAAACTAAATGAAGTTAGTATCTAAAATGAGACCTTGGAAGACTTGTAAGCCATAGATGAAGATTTGCCATTCATCCGGCTAAAAAGGCCAGGAAATAATAGAAAAAAGGGTAGACAACACATTATATTTAGAGATAATGTCTAATAAAATAACAAGATTTTATTGATAATGAAATTCCTATTAATATATCTACATTATGGACTATTTAATGTATTTATCCATAAGAACTCAGATGTTTATAATACATGTATGCATTTTAGATTATGAGAGAACCCTATGTGCTTGTTTAGATATAATCAACATGTTAATTACATGTCCTCCATGTTAAAATACAGCAATCCTCCATGTTAAAGTAGCAGTGGTGAGAGTATTTTGAATAATGGAAGGATATTGAAAACAGATGAATTAGATACATCCATGACTAATCTCCTTTGGTGAAGTTATTAGTAACACCACGTGTAAATTTTGAGTTCAGTCTGCCTGGTACAGACGGGATATTTGCAAATAGTGTACGGTAAGCAGATGTGCTGTTTTCCAGGTAAGGATCATAGAAAAACAGATTCTTTCCAACTCATTGCAGCTGTAATCAAACAATTTTTGTGATGACTAATTTACCTAAATTGCATCATGACATTAGTTGTCTTTAATACTATCTCAAATAAGTGCATGAAGTAGTTTATTCATCTCTTGGAATTTGGGAATTTCTTTCAAGAGTCAATGGTTTAGAGAAAAATCAATAATAAAACTAGCCTTAGTTTAAATAAAGTTTCATAGTTCATTCCTGGTTCCAAATGATGCATAGAAATGCATGTGACACAGAAACACTAAGATCTACACAAGAACATTCGGCACATATCTTCACTATTATGACACATAGTTTACTCTAGGAGCTTAATTTTTCTTGGTTTTCATTAAAAGACTATTTCCAAGTTCAGTGAAAGATTTTGTGTCAGAAATTAATGTGGAGTGTGATTGAGAAATACACCCAAAGGAAACCTCTAGTTTCTACACACATATAAACACACTTTTCATACATTTACATGTATGGGAATACACATACACATGAATGCAGATCCACATAAACAGAAACCCACATATTAAACACACACACACACGCGCATTCACACACACACACACACACACACACAAACACACACACACACACACACACACACACACACACACACCCCTTTTGTAATAAAATACCTGTCATACACTTAGTCACTACCAGTTCATTGACTTGGTTTTCATTCCCATATGCCATTTTATACTGAAAAAGTACTATTTACAATATCTATTTTGTCATCAATAATTGTAAGTGTTTTACCTTTGTCAATTATTTCCATCCAAATATCTTTAAAATTTTAAGTAGGCCAATGCTTCTCATTCAAAGTTTTATATTGTACCATCAAGGAGCTAGCTTCCTGTTAGCATCACTTCAAAATCAATTCCTTGCTTTCCCAAGTAATGACTATTTAATTCTTTACACTTGTTTTTAAATCTTTTTCATTTCTCTTATGCACTCACAGTTCTTTCTACAAGATGGACTTTTCCTAGCTTCCAAGGTCAGGTGCCTTTGATTCACTTCACAGAACATCTAACAGCAATAGAAGCAAATACCTACTTCATAAATGTGTGATGTTGATGGCAACAACTGTGATCAGAGCTTGGTCTTATTAATAATTCAGAGAACAAGAAGAATCTAGGAAGCCTTGCAGTTAATGGGGAAGAAAATTCATATACTTTTTATGGGTCTCAAATGAAGAAATCATTAGAATGCTAAACTTATGAAAGTCAAGACCTATACACACAACAAGGTAATAACCTAACTGCATGAATACAGAACAGCTTCTGGAGGTTAATTTTTTAAGTACCCAAATAAAATCTTCCTACATATTTCAAGTTTATTTATGTTATCAGAGCAATCAAGCAGTAAGGATATCAGTGATTATGAAAATGACACAGGCTTTCTTAAAATCTTTTCTCATGAATTTGTCAATATAAAATTCAAATGTCAGTTAAATTTCTAAGACTTGGGGAAAACAACAACAACAACAAAAAACAAACAAACAAAAAAAAACATGTTCCTGAATCATGCTGGATTGAATTTATCAGTTCTCTTATGGTTATATTTGAAAGACTTATTCAGCTATTTGCTTGGTTTTTAACAATAAGTACAGGAAAATGATCTATCCTATGTTCCTTTACCATCATTTATCCTCTCTTTACTATCTTCCTTCTTTCTTTCCCTTCCTCCATATTTTCCTCTCTTCCTTTCTCTTTTTCTCCCACTTTTCACTTATTACTACCCCATTTTATTTCTTCCTGAACTTCTTCCTTGGTTCTTTTCATTTAAAAATGTATTAAAGCTAATCTATGATAATTTTACACAATGTTATCTCATCTTGACACAAAATTGATACACAATAGGCCCAAATTCATCTGGTCAATAGTAGTCTTTTGACTTCTTATAGGAAATAATGGGTGTGGTGAAAATGTTATTTTGCTACACAAAGCTCCCTCTGGCTCTTATAATCTTTCCTCTCTTGCTTATAAGATGATCCATAAAGGGTATGAATGGAATAAAGATGTCCTATTTAGAGTTGATTAGTCCACAGTGACTTATTCTCTGCTTATTTAGCAATTGTGGATCTCTGTGTTAATTGAAGTGTACTGTAAAAAGTAAGTCTTCCTTTATGGAGGCTGAAAAGCACACTAATATATGGATATGAAGATAAGAACTTGGGGAGGAGTTTATTATTATATCTGCTTCATAGAACATATTACCACAACCACCACCCTAAACACCTTTGACCTCCCTAGTTTTGGACCTGTGGCCCAGTCAACAGCATCAAACATTGTGATAGAAGTTGGGCTTCTTTAGTGAATTCGTATGCAGTTCATCTTAGCATCTTGCAGCACATAAGGAGGAGCTTGGAGTCCCTTTAACTTGCCAAGATGGAGAGATCCCAGTTGAGAGAAACACAAAATGCCCTGTTGAAGGGATGTGACTAAGAAACCACAGAAGCCACTTAAGTGCCATCAGTTGGGGTCAGAAGCCATTGGACCTCTGGATATCTGAAGAGATCTTGTGGGGCCTTCGAGACCACCAAGGGTCACAAAATGATGTAATATATAAGCCAGAGAGCTCCATATGGCCCCTCTCCTCCTCTTTCTCTCATGGCTGAGACCCACACTGGATAAGTGCACAGCAAGGTATGACATATGCAAGCCTATAAATCACAATGATCATAAACTCAGAGGTCATGCCCAAGACAGAAAATTTTCACCACATGCCTGCCAGAGAAAGCCCTTTTGTGGCACACAAGGCTGGCAGAAAATACAGGCAGAATTCAGAGGCTGCAGTGAGAAACTAGGCCATGAAACATAGGTGGACTGAGGACACTATAATATGATGTAAGTTAGTATGAAAGCTGAGTTAGATATAGAACTTTAAACTCATGGAGATGATTAGATAGTAGAATGTTAAAGTTAGGTGCCAAATACATATGGACTGGTCATTGGAAATGCATGCTAAGCCATATAACTCTCATAATTGTGGCCTATTTATTTCTGTTGTTTTGTATTGTATTTATTGTTATAAGAGAAAGAACCATTTGTTGAACTGAAATGGGGAGCTGTTGGGAGGAAAAAGATATACCTTAAACTTAAAAAAAGGGAAGACGATGGGGGATTGAGGAGGGAAAAGGGTGGGAGGGTGGGACTGGAGGGGGGAGTAGGGTGGAGATTGTGATTGAGATGTAACTTGAAGAAATAATAATAATAAAAAAGAAATAAGTCTCAGCTGATGGAGGAAGCCCAATTCAAGTTTAGCAAGTAAAACAGGCTGACTTTATAAGGTAGTCACAATCTAGTGGTTGAAATAAACTATCCATATGAACTGGCAAATTAGGCCCAATATAGGCTAAGCTGGAAAGAAACTGCCTGCTGTGACTGCTGTAAAACCGAGTTATCCTGCATGGACCTATGCTAAAAATATTAATATCCTTTTAAGAAAGTTAAAATAATATTAGTTAGGTGTTCTGAGATAGGTATTAGGATGTTCTTAAGTATTAGATTTTAGTCATAAAGTTATAGGATGTAGGTGTGATATAGGTATTTGTTAAGTACTAATAAATGTAAGTGCTTTAAAGAAAAAAAAATTTGTTCCAAAGCACAGGTTTCTTCTTGTGAAGCAGGGTATAAATTCAATAAGAAAGTCACTTGTTACTCCCATTACCTCCATGTCAGTCTTGCAGCAGTGGGCACATCTTTCCAGGTTGGCCATTGTTGTGGCTTGAAGGGTTCATAATTAGACAAAGCTGTTGATGACTTTTCTCCCTCTGTAGTGTGTACTGTGAAAGCTGCCCTGTAGGAATGATGTTTCTAGGATAATACTAGCAAAAATTGCCAGTATCCTACGACTCCAATGTGTTGTGTCTCAACAATAGAATCTTTCCATCATGTTGTGGAGAATAACTAACAACAATTAAAATTGTCTATAATATTTGGATGAGTCTATGATACCCTACTTATCAACAACTCAAAACCTACTATTAAAATATGGAACATCTAGAGCAAGTCCTAATCATTATTTTAAAGAAAAAATAATCATGAAATATGGAAGAAAGTAAAATAAGATGTTAGGATATTTGTTGAAAGTAAACATAAACTGTCTTTGAAGTCAGTCAATTTGAATAATTATTTTATCACAGAGCTTGTGTTTCTTACATAAAACAAATTAGCAACTCATAGTTCTATAAGCTGTGAGAATGATACCAGAGTGTCATATGGACTAGTGTGGAGAGGACTGTTCTACTAGTATTTAGATGGCTGTTTTCTTTATTTACTCATCTAGTAAAGATATATAAGAAAAGCTTTATTGCTGCCTCTTCTTCCTTCTAAACATTTTTCTTAGCTAATTGGGAATTTTAGAAGATAAATTTTTATCATATTCACCTCACATCCACCATGATTCATGCCCCCTTCCCTACCCACCCAATTTTGTTTCCTCTTAAAACGTTTACCAAGTATAGCTTGTCCTGTCCATAAGGTCTTTGTCTTGTCATTATCACAATAGGGTGATATATTTCCCAGGAATGACATCCTTAAGGAAAATTGACTTCTCCCAATATAGCTAACAACTGCTAATAACTTTAGTTAGAAGTGGGCTTCATGTCTGTCTCCATGCTGGATTTTTTTCTGGCCTGAATATGCACAGATTTTCTGGTTATTGTCAAAATTTCTGTGAATTGATTTGGGTAATTTTTCTGTTGTATCCAGAAAACACAATTTTCCATTGGTTATGGCTGCTAAAATGTTAAAGCTCTAGGGGAAAGTTTTCCCTAATGGAAGCATTATAACTGTGCTCTGACATGGGGAAAATTTTGACCAATTTACTTCCCATGTTTATAACTAAACTTATGGATACATCAGAAAATATAGATCCTTCTGCCCATAGAAAACTGACAAAAAAAAACTTTCTAAAAAACAAAAACAAAAACAGAGTCAGGCAAACAGGGTATGCCATAACTTTTCCCTGGATGGTAGTAAAAGGGTTTTGTAATTGGATGAAAGGATAATGATGTTAGGCTCCAGAAAGGTTTTGGGTGTCCCATACCCAGGGATCCACCTGTGTAGCTGTTAAGGAAAAAGTTTTGTCAGAATGTGTGGTTTGGAGGAGAAGAAGGAAGGGGATAGCTGACGAGTCTGAAGTCAAACAGATATAGTGTGCAAAAGAAATAGAGGCCTCTACTTTAGCTAATATGTTTTTTCTCAGAAAGGGGATGGGCAGGTGGGTACAACTAGGAAGGAGTGGGTAAGAGGAATACTCATTATGATACAGCCAAATGGTGGACTTTGGTTAGCCTGGTAAGTTTGTCTACCTACTACAACAATAGAGGAAGAAGAAAGAGAGTTGGGATCCCAAAACTCAATCAGCTGTGAAAAGTTAGCCCCAGTGTCTAGAGGAAGGAAATAGATTACCCTCATATTGTAATAACTACCTGAGGCTTCCTATCAGAGATGGCAGTGGTTGGTCCAACGGAGCATGGGCTTCCTAGTCTTCCATGGCCAGACTTAGGAGGTTGACTGGAGGGTGGTTTGGGCTTGATGTTCTCATACCTTAAAGTACATGAGAACAGTCAGCTGCCCAGTTTCCCTCTTGAAACTGGCATCGCAGGCATGGTCAGAATGATTTGTAAGGGTTTGGACAGACCTGGGTCCGGTGACCCTCGTGACTGCATCTGAAACAGGGACCCAGAGATTCTCGGGCTTTGGAAGCCTCATCAGCTGCTATGATTGGCTGAACAGCTTTAGCCAGCAATATTATTAAATATATTCATTTGGGTTACATCTCGACTGTAATTTGTCCTCCCTCCTCTCTTCCCAGTCTCTCCCTCCACATCCTGTCTACCACTCCATCCACTCCTCGTCTGTTTCTCTTCAGAAAAAGGCCAGTCTCTATGGATATCAACCAGCCATGATATATCAAGTTGGACTAAGACTAGTTACCTCCTCTTCTATTAAGTCTACACAAGGCAACACAATAGGAGGAAAGAGTCCAAAAGGCAGGCAACAGCGTCAGAGATAGTTCCTGTTAGAAGTACCACAAGAAGACCAAGCTACACAACTGCAACAGAAGTATAAACGGCCTAGATAAGGCGCATTCAGGCTCCCTGGTAGGTGGTTCAGTTTCTTTGAGCCTATATGTGTTTGGGTTGGTTTATATAGTGGGTTTTCTTGTGGTACCCCTGATGCCTCTGGGCCCTACAATCCTTTCTCTCCCTTTTCTGTGGGATTCTCTGAACTCCACCTAAAGTCTGGCTTGGGACATCTTTATCTGTTTGCATCTGTTGCTGGGCAAAGCCTCTCTTACGACAATTGGATAAGATGACAATTCATGAGTATAGTCGAATCATTTTATTGATTTTTTTGCCATTCTTTTTTGTTTCATTATGAGTCTTTGGGTCATCCAGCTTCAGGCTCCTTGCCCTCTGGGGTAGGATCCCTCTCATAGCATGGATCTCAAGCTGACCAGTCAATGGTTGGTCATTCCCACAATTTATTTGCCATCTTTACCCCAACACATCTTGTAGGACTGATAAATTGTAGGTCCCAGGTTTTATATCTGACTTGGTGTTCCAATTCCTCTGTTGAAAGACTTATGTGATTACAGAAGATGGTTGGTTGAGGCTGTGTTTGCTCCATTATTGCTAGGAGTCTTAGCTAGAGTAACCATAACCAATTTTCTGCAGTTTCCATTGCACTAGGTTTCTAGCTTATCTCAATTATACCATTGATCAACCTGCCTGTTTTTAAACCAGTTTCATGTGAGTTTTATTACTATTGCTCTGTGGTACAGCTTGAAATCAGAGGTTCTTTTATTGTATAGGATTGTTTTAGCTATTCTGAGTTATTTTATTTTCCCAGATGAAGTTGAGCATTGTTTTTTCAAGGTTTATAAACAATTGTGTTCAAAATTTGAGGGAAATTGTACTGAATCTACAGATTGTTGTTAAGATGATCTATTTTGCTTATTTGTTTGATTGGTTGGTTTTTAACTATGTTAAACCTATTGATCCAGGAACATGGATGATCTTTCCATCTTCTGATATTATCTACAGTTTCTTTCTTCAGAGACTGAAGTTCTTGTCATCCAGATCTTTCACTTGGTTGGTTAGAGTTACACCAAGGTATTTTGCATTATTTGTGGCTATTTTGAAGCATGTTGTTTCTCTGATTTCTATCTCAGCCTGTTTATTGTTTGTATAAAGAAGGACTACTGATTTTTTAAAACTTAATTTTGAATCCAGACACTTCTCTGAATATGTTTATCAGCCGTTGGAATTTGGGGGGTTGCTTTTGTAAACTATAATTTCATTTTTAAATAATGGTATTTTGACTTCTTCCTTTCCAATGTTTATATCCTTCATCTATTTTAGTTTTCATATTGCTCTAACTAAGCCTTCAATACAGTATCAAATTAACATGCATAGACTGGACAGCCTTGTCTTGTCCCTGATTTTAGTGAGATTCACCATTTGACTTGATGTTGGCTATAACTTGCTGTATGTTGACTTTTTTTATATTTAAGATGTCCCTGATATCTCCAAGATTTTTACATGAAAGACTGTTAGATTTTTTTCAAAGGATATTTTAGCATCTAATGAGATAATCGGTTTTTTTCCTTTTAACTTGTTTACATGTTGTTTACATTGACAGGTTTTTGCATGTTGCTCCATCCCTTCATCTTTGTGATGAAGCCTATTTGATCATATTGGATGATCTTTTTGATGTGTTCATGAGGAAAATTGGTCTGAAATTATCTTTCTTTGTTGAGATTTGAGTGGTTTAGGTATCATGGTAACTGTGGTCTCATAAAACGAACTTGGCAAAATTCCTTCTATTTCTATTTTGTAGAATAATTTGAGAAGTAATGTTATTAGCTGTTCTTGGAAAGTTTTATATAACTCTGCTCTAAAACCATCTGCCCCTGGAATTTTTTTGGTTGGGAGACATTTTGTGATTGCTTCTATTTCCTTAGCAGTTGTGTGTCCATTTAAACTGTTTCTCTTATCTTGATTTGACTTGGGAAAGTGGTATCTTTAGAGAAAATTGTCCATTTTATTTTACATTTTTCAACTTTGTGGACTATGTGTTTTTATAATAGCACTTAATTATTTTCTTGATGTCAGTTGTTATGTTACCTTTTCATTTCTGATTTTGTTAATTTGATATTCTCTTTCTGCCTTTTAGTTAGTTTGGCTAACAGTTTGTCAATCTTGTTGATTTTCTCCAAGAACCAACATTTTATTTCATTGATCCTTTGTATTGTTATCGTTTTATTTATTTATTTATTTATTCCAGAATGTAATTATTTCCCACCTTCTACTCAGCTAGGTGGGTTTACATCTTTTTGTTCTAGAGTAGCATAGGACCCCAGTTACCTTTCTATTTGGAAGAGTTCACTTAATGAGAAGGATTACCTACCTCAACCAAGTCATCCAATCTGGCAACCTCTGGCAAAGGGAGAACAGACTTTAGGTCTGTTAAAGGGAATTAAAGGTTGACCCATGACAGAGTAGGACTGAGTAGTGGGAGATCTAAGGGATGCCAGTGGGTTGAGAGTGGGCACAGGGGTGAGAAAATTTGGGTGGCCTAATGCTGAGGAGGGAGAAAGAGTGACTGAAGAGGTCAGAGAGCAAAAGAAGGGACTGTGTGTTCATGCTGATAAGGGGGAAGCTTGTTAGCATAATGAAAAATAGTATAGGAATCATTTGGCTTGGGCTTCATAGTTATAAGGAGTTGTTTTTCCTTGGTTGGCATTAATATAAGTATTACAACTCTGAGGGAATAGCCTTCCCCAGTGGAAGTGTTACAGTTCTGCTCTAGGGTGGGAGAAATGTTTTCCCACTGGAGTTTTACAGCTCAGCTACTGTGGGGGAAAGTTTCCCCACTGCAAGTGTTACAGCTCTGCTCAGGAATGGGAAGATTTCCCCAACATCTTACAGCTCTGAAAGGAAAGATGTCCTGGCAGTCGGGAGCCAAAGAATAGCCCAAAGTCACCAAAGTCACATCACACAAATAAACTACAAAGAAGAAATTTATTGGGAGGGAAAAACCCACTAGGGTGGCTTCATCTACTTGAACAAGAAGCAGCAGAAAACTGAGCAGAAGACAGGGTTTATCTCGCATTTCCTGGGGGCAGAGCTTTCCAGAGTTGGCATTGGTGGATTTTCAATTCCAGAGTTTGAGTTTGTACTCCTTTGGGCAAGGGGCGGGGCGGGGGGAGGGTGGCTGGGTGCATTCCTGCTTTTAGGGCAGTTACAGATTAGAATATTCTGTAGGTGGAATCTGGAAGTAGGAGGTCCTCAGGGGTGTCACTTGAAGGGTTTACACCCTTTTCTGACATAATCCTTGCATCTTAGGAGGAAGAGGAGTGATAGCAATGTCTTGTTTAAGGCTGAGCTTTCAAAAATATATTTTCTCTGTACTCAATTGTGTGTCTAGGTGGCAATTGTCATGTACTGCAAAACCAAGCTTCTTTGATGACGTTTGTCTCATACCTTAATTTGATAGTATAAGTCACCAAGAGTCAGTTGAAAACTATGTCCATTTAGCAGAATAATAGCAGTGATTTTTCCTTTGGGGCTTATGACCACTTATGTATGAGTTTCAATTTATGGAGCAGGCCATAAGTTCAAACAAAAAGTACTAAGTTACTTTCATTACCTTCAAGTCACTATTACACCAGAGGACATTTCATGTCTGGCTAGTCATTAGTGTAGCTTCCAGAATTCACAGTTGAGTAAAACTGGTGATTCCTATTCTCCTGTACTACTGTGAGAGGCACTTTATAGCACCATGGAAGCTAACCAGTAGTGATGAAGTTTCCAGGTCAGTACCAGTTTGATTTTCCCATGCTCTATTGTAGAGAGAATCTCTTATGTCTCTATGGAAACTTCACCTGTCAATAACAAAGCTGATGGTCTGTAGCTTAGGCAGGAAATAGGAGGTGGTACATCCATTAGGAAGAGAAGATTCTGGGAGAATGCCAGGCATGGAAAGTCATAAAGAGGGCAGACACATGGTACCTAAGCACAGGTACCTAAGGCCAGCCATGTGGCAGAGCTTAGACTAGATTAATGGGCCATTTTAAGGTATGAGCTAGTCAGAGAAGAGCCTAGCTATATAACCAAGGTATTTGTAAATTTATTATTAGTTTCAAAATTACTTATTCCAGGAACTTTGGGCTGGGATGAAAAAACTCACAATACTCTATGAGTTAAGTGTATGGTATCTTCAACAATATGGTCCCACTTTCAAGTTCTGGAGGGGTAACTAAGATCCTTGGCAATAATTCTAATGTTTTGCCTTCTATGAGACCACACTTATCAACAACTTCAAAGGAGGTAATTCTTCTTGGCACAGCAATTTTCTTTTTATTTGTTATCTTGTGGTATGTAGTAGGGATATTATCTCCCAAATTTATAGGGGTACTTCAGTTTAAATTTTTCATATATGTATATGAATACATTTTAGTAAGTTTCAGAGTAGTATTTTCCTGTAGGATTTTTAAAATGCCTTTAAAGTTAATTATCCCACTCTATATTATCCCATCTAATCTGACTTTACAAACACATCCACACTAAATTCTTACTGTACTGATTTCTTTAGCTTATTATATCAGTATACTCTATCTAATATTCATTAAAATTCACTCTCTTGTCCATGGCCTCTTACTAATTTATTAACCTCCATGAGTATTCTCAATGGAAGTTTTATATATATATATAAATATATATATATATCTGAATAAAGGGCCCTGATATTTAGAAATCCAAAGAAACATGTGACATTTGTGTTTCTAGATCTGATTTACCTCATAATGGTTATTCCAAACCTTATCCATATGTCTGTGTAGTTCAGAATTTTGTTTTTCTTGACAACTGAGTAACGTTTGTTCCATTTACTGGATCACATGTTCATTATTCATTCATCAGTTGATGAACACCTAGCCCGTAACAGAAAATATTTACTTAAAATATTTATATTTATTAGTACTTAACAAACACCTATCAAATACCTATATAATCTAACCTAATACCTAAAACCTAATAATTACCTAAGAATACCTAAGAACTGAACTAACACTATTTTAACTTTCATAAAAGGGTATTAATATTCTTAGCATAGGTCCCTGCAGGATAATCTGATTTATGGCAGACTCAAAAGCCAGTCCCTTTCAAATTAGTGTCCATTGGGCCTAACTTTGCCAGTTACTATGTGTGGACAGTTTATTTCAAGCACTAGATGTGACCAGCTTATAAAGTTCAGTCCATTCCAACTCCTGGCTTGAGGTCAGCTTTTTCCATCAACTGAGACTCATTTCTCTACTTTCCTCAGCCTGTATAGGCTTCATGGCCTAAAGCTTCTCTGAGCAGCTTCCAAACTCCGCCCTCCTTTACTGCCAGTGTTAATAGGCAAAGGGCTAACTTTCAGTAAAAGGCCTTTCTCTCTTGGACTCTGCCTTTCAGTTTATGACCATTGCAGCCTAATGGCTCGAGTATTCCATACCTTGCTGTGTACTCCTCCAGTGTGTCGCCTCAGCTCTTGAGGGCAAGAGGAAGAGGAGAGAGACCAGCCATGTGGAGCTCTCTATTTTATATATTGCATCATCTCGAGATCCTTGACACTCTTGAGGACCCACAAGATCTCTCACGATGTCCAGCAGTCGCATGACTTCTCATGGAACATGTTATCTGCGGCTTGTGTGGTTGGTTTACTAGCTAGGCCGCTTCAACGCTTCAACAGGGCATATTGTGTTTCTATGTCCTCAACTGGTACTTGTCCATCTCTGCCAGCTAAAGAGATGCCAAGCTCCTCCTCTTGTGGTGCCTGATGATAAGCTGTACTACATACTAATTTACTAAAGAGACCTAACTTCTACCACATCTAGCCTGTTTTTATCTTCCAGCTATTCTGAAGATCACTACAATGAAGATAGAGTGGCAGATATCTCTTCAGAGGTATATAGAGCCCTTGTATATACTGAAGTTTGGTGCAGATAATCAACTGGTAGATTTCTTTCTAACTTCTTGAAGAAACAACACTAATTTCTATAGTGGCTGCACCAGATTTCTCTTTAACCAGCAGTGAATATATGAGTTCCTCTTTCCCCATAATGATTCCAGTGTATATTGAAATTTGTCTACTTTTTGCTGTTGTTGTTCTCTGGCATTCTAAGATACAATCTGAAAGCAATATTACTCTGTATTTCCCTGTGAGACGTGATGGTTCTGGATGTTTTGTTTTATGAGCAGACCAATCCCATAAATATGGTACTTCCTTCAAGAACTTATCTGAAGTGTTAATTTGCAGAAGAATGTTGTAAATTATACAAATACTTAGTCTAATACAATAACATTTGTGAAGACTAATTTTTCTTGAACTCTTTCAAAAATTATGTCTTAAATATTCTAATTTACTTATTTTCTTTTTTATTTAACCAGTTGTATGCTGTTTGTTTGTTATACATTTGACTTTTCTTATACATATTAACTACTGTCATGCAAAATGGTTTACTTGCCATATGTTTTCACTCTGATCAAACATGTTTTTCAAATTCCATCTAGAGAAATTATATGGTGCCTTGTGTTGATGATATTTGTATTGATTAGTTTTTACCAACTTGACACAAACTAGAGCCATCTAGGTGTTCCTAAACTGAGGAATTAGCTTCATCAGGTGGTTTTAAGAAGTCTATGTGCATTTTCTTGATTAATGGTTGGAATGGAAGAGACCAGCCATCTGTGGACAGTACCATTCCTTGAGGGGATTTTATAGTGGGTAAGAAAAGAATCTAAGCAAGTTTTGAGCAAGCAAACAATCCATTAAGCAGCTTTTTTCATGGTGTCTTTCACTACCTGCCTACATGCTCCTATGTGCAGATTTCTTTTTTGAGTTCCTTCTCTTCCCTCAATGACTGACTGTAACAATACAGTGTATGATGAAATAAATCTTTTCCTCTCCACATTGGTTTTGGTTAGTGTTTTATCACAATGGTAGAAAGTTTAAAAAAATATTTAAGAACACTTATCAAGAGACATAAGGTGTTGATTCTACTCAGTTTCAAAGGTCACCACTCTGTCATGACTCCTTATTTAACTCTTTACAAAGATATTAACAGAGATCTAGAAACACAAAGCGTTATTCTTTGAGAAGTTATCAATTGTACACTTACATGAAAAATATGGTGCTTGTAATCCTGAGATCATAAAGAACAAATTGCTTTTCTTTCTACCAAATTTCTAGATGCAAAGGCAAGTCCCATTTCATATTGCTTTCAAATAGCTTTCCATATTGGGTAGGGCCTAAGCCCTGCCAATTGTTCCATAATGCATCACGTGAGCATGAAAATTCATACATGGAAAATCTGCAAATGGCCTTGAGATTAATTATATTTTCTTGATGCTTGTTTCCATAAGGTTAGCTTACAATGTTGTAGTTTTGTTTCTTTCCTTTCTGTTTGGTTCTTTAGTGATATTTATCTTGAAATTCCTAAATGTGTTGGCTTTCATATTCATAAACTGGAATTTCGCAAAGCTTCAAAGCCAAATCATGTTTTTGAACTTGGAAAATGTTTCATACAATTTTTATGCCGATCTCCTGAATTGATGAAATACTTAATAACTAAGTATGTGTCTATTTATTTGTTTCTGAAAATTAGAATTACATCAATTCATCATTTTGACACAGGATCACATTTTTAAATATCTTTGGCCTCACAAGGGATTTAAATATTCTTATACTAAAATCCATAATTAAATAAAATATAGACTTTATTGCAGCTATTGATTTTTAGTTTTGAAAACAAGATATCTTAATTTTAGGCAAGACTTTTTTGCAGTTTCTGAAGTTATAGGTCAGTCATTCCTGGGAATTTACAATTATTGGAAAATAACAGGTCTATATTACCTGTATTTTTATCACTTTAGGAAAAAATGTTCAGACAGAAATTAAATTATTATAAATAGAATAATTCAGATATTCTTAGTCTTCTAATGTAATTTTTTATCTATTCTGGAAATATTAGAATAGATTTTACCCAGAAGTGGTATGGCTGCGTACTGAGGCAGAGCTATACCTTAAGTTTTTTAAGATATCGCCAGACTGACCTCCATAGTGGTTGCACAAGCCTGCATTCCCACCACCAATGGAGTGGGTACCCCTTTCTCCACACCCTCGCCAGCATGTGCTGTCATTTGAGTTTTTGATCTTAGGTACTATGACAGCCTATTATAGTTACTTCCTAAGCTAATCAGAAATAAACCGGCAAGAGACAAGCAACATCTGCTTACCCTAATATAAGAGATAGATAGGGCCTCTTCAAAAACCTCAAGAGATCTGCAGAATATGGCATTCAAAGATGTTTTCGTAACTTTAGATTTTTTTATATCAAGACATATCAACTCCTGACAGCACCCCCTATTCTCCTCCAAGTAGAAGATGAGCATCCAAGAATCTCCAGTGGAAGATGATTGAATTAGTCGCAAGTCTATCTCTTGGTAGGAAAAGCCCCTTGCCCCAACTGTAGACAGAATGCTGTCCAAAAAGGACAAAACTTGGAAGCAGGTAAGTCGATAGCCTAGCTCTGCCAAGACAGGGTAGGTAAGTCCTTCATAACCCCTGCTCTACAATCAATGTCTGTCAGAGAAACAGGGCCACATGACTGAAGATCGATGCTGTAATGTATGGAGAGAAAATGGGAACTGTCCAGGCAGCCACTGGTATGTCATTTCTTAGTTTGGGAAGCTGCAGGCCCTGTACGTCCTATAAAATCAGATATATTTATCCCTCTCAGGTCTCAGAGGTGGTTGAAGAACAGATAGCTAGAGTCTCAAAATTTAATTTTGAGTTGTTTAGGAGTCAATAGAGTGTTATAGATCTAAGAAGATACTTTTAAAATTGTGTTGCAAGTTAGTATGAATGTTGATTCAGATATAGACCTTTAAACTCATGGAGATGTTTAGATAGTAGAATGTTAAAGTCAAGTACCAAATACATATGGACTGGTCATTGGGAATGTACGTTAAGCCATATAACCCTCATAACTGTGGCCTAATCACCTCTGTTGTACTGTATTGTATTTGTTATTATAAGAGAAAGAGCCATTTGTTGGACTGAAAGGGGAAACTGTAGGGGGAAATAAGATATACCTTAAACTTAAAAAAAAAAAAGGGAAGAGGATGGGGGGTGGAGGGTGGGAGGGTGGGACTGGAGGGGGAATAGGGAGGGGACTGTGATTGAGATGTAACTTGAAGAAATAAAAAATAAAGGAAAAAAAGTAAAAAAAAATAGATTTTACTCAGAAGATTGTAACAATAAGGAGTTCTGTCTTAGAGAATGAGGAATAGATATGAAAACATATAAAAGTAAGTTAAAGTAGCAGGGAAATAGGAAATAATACTCAATTTTCTAAAAAAATAAGAGGGGAAAACTTATGCATGATTTTAAATACTGTCATTAAGAGAAAAGTATATGAAAATGTTGATGTTAATAGACAGCATTATTTATGAAAAATAAATGAATACCTTTTAGTTTCAAAGATGTCCTACTCTATAAAAATATTTGGACTGTACTTATTTGAATTTGATTCAAATATATAATTGAAAAGATGGCCTTTTATTGCTAAAGTTTCATTCGTCTAATTAAATAATGTGTCATAGTAACAGTCTTAGACAATAGGGATTCAAATGCCTGTTATATTCAATTTATATACTTATATGATTATGACTTTCAAGTGCACTAACTCTCATGTTTGCAAAACAAAACTGAGAGAAAAAATTGGCCAAAAAGTGCTTCCTTAAATAAGGCTAGAAAGTACCTAAGGTCCAGGGAAACTGTTTTGTTATTGTAGTTTTGTTTTGTTTTATAAGAGTCAGAAATATCAATGCCACTGAACTTCCTGACCTTCAAGCGGAAGGAACTACTAGAAAACAAAAAGGAAATGCTGGTTATAAGGCCATAGTTCCATAGTCCATTCAGAAGTAATGCTCCACAGGTGAAAAAAAATCCCCTCAGGTCAAAATAGTAAGTCTTAAAAAAAACTAATCCAGGAATATGAAAACAATCAGTGAAAGAATGCATTCAAAACAAAGAAAGTGCCTCAATACTCTCTTGAATGTGAAGACAATCAATACTCAGAACAATCAAATTAGTTTTCAATTCACGCAATGATTTTCCCTCCTATGGTCTTATTGTGCATCACATGCTTTTAGATGCTAAGATAAATCAATGATAAAGACAAGTAATCTAGACTCCCCTGTACCCAAGTACACAATGTTTTGACCATTGTGCATATGAAATACAGGCAATGATAGGTAGACTTCTGTGTGCTCATGGATCCTACACAAGTACAAGAAGAAGGATATTCCAGGAGTGCAATACCACAGCCAACTATATATATTCAATGGGAAAAAAAGAGGTTTCCTAGGAGACTGTCATAGATTGATACCAGAATTCTAACAATTCCTCCCAGTTGACTTTTTTCATTCTGTGCCTATATACTAAAGTTGTAGATTTAAGATAATGGGTAGAATAACAGAGGTAAACTATATATTAAAATAATGTGAAGATAATCAAATCCTACTGAGATTGTTTCTTGAGAGGTGATGCTTTCAGGTTCACAGAAATGTTTGCAATAATAAAACGCTGCCACTGTACCAATTTTTTAGTTGAGGTTAATGAGATTCCATGGGAGGTAAAATTGCTTGCCAAGGCTGACAGCTCAAATTCAGCGTTAGGCACTCAACTTATATAAAAAGAGAAATGACTCCTTCAAGTTGTGCTTTCACTTCTATTCCACTACTCTGGCAGGCAAGTATAAGCTTTCTCTCTCTCTCTCTCTCTCTCTCTCTCTCTCTCTCTCTCTTTTGTTAGTGTCTCAGTCTCTGTAAGCTTCTAGGGGCCCAAATTAGTTGGTTCAGTTGATCTTCATGTGTTGATCTTGACCCCTCCAGGTCTCTCTAATCCTCCTCCCTCTCCATCATATAGGGCTCCCAGAGCCCCAACTAATGTTTGACTGTATGTTTCCACATCACTTTTGATCTGCTGCTGGGTGGAATTCTTGTAGGATAACTACGATAGGTTCCTATTCCTTTGTGCCTGTGGTTTGTACGATAGTTATCCTGTACTATATGGCTAACATCCACCTATAAGTGAATACACGCCATGTGTATCTTTCTGAATCTGGCTAAGCTAACTCAGGATGAGATTTTTCTAATTCCAATCATTTGGTTGCAAATTGCATGATTTCCTTGTTTCTGATAGCTGACCATTCATTTTTTGATTGGATTTACAATATATTCCACAAGAAGAACCCATAGCTGGCATCATTATTGGGACCAAGAACCTATGATAAAACCATCTAAAAGACCTGAGGAGAACTGAATACTATTCTGATAAGTAAACATTGTATGAATTGAATGGCTTACCCATAGATTAATGAATCAGTCAACTCTCATCAGAGAAGCTCTTATTTGCAATAGATGTCAATTAACACAGATGCTCACAATGGATCAAGGTGCAGAGAATATCAGACTTTAGATTCTTAGTGCCAAATGAGTCATGTATATCACAACCTCTCATCCAAATAATTATTGTTCCTCATCCCAATAATTGCTCAGAAATTATTTAATAAAGGGCAGGGAGGAGATTTAAGAACCTAAGCACTGGATGACTACAAGGAAACAATGTTTCCTGTACACAGTCAGGCAGTTCTACATCTGAAATCACAGCAGTTATTCCAGGATGTAGAAGACCTGCACAAACACAAGCCAAGCAAAAATTCCCAGCTCAGAGTAGGAAGGTACACAGGAAATTCTACCTCTAGCTGAAGAGCTATTGGCATTTGATAGCTTCTGGGAGAGATGTGTTCAGTTTTACTTAATAGTGTTTCCCCTGGTAGGCTAGCCATGCTTCAGTAGAAGGCCACACATGTATATATGATCAGCACAAATTGGACTTCATTGATTTAAAAAACAATGAAAAGAGAAGATACAGTATAGGGTGGGTACAGGAAAGATAGTAAAATATAGTAAAATAGCAATTATAGTAAAAAAGAAATAATAAATTTATTGATAGTAACTTACCAAGAAATGTCCATGGGAGTTTGGCTCAGTTTCACTGCAGAATAACCTTACCTGAGTTCTTTTTAACTGCACTGTAAGAACTTCAACTATGCTTGTAGACTGTGAAGGGAATTTGGTTTGTAGATAGCTATTTTTACTAGTTGAGGTATTTCATTTTACTAGCCCAATATCTCTTTCCTGTTTCACTGTTATATTTGAATTATGAAGTACATTTATATTGTTAAAACAATACAAATTAGAATTGTGTTTCTGGGCTAGGTGTAGTGGTCCTCCTCTAAGAATTCCTAGCATTATGGAGGTAGAACCAGTGGGATTGTGGTTTCTAGCTCAACCTGCCCTACACAGTAAGATCCCATTTCAAAAGAGGAAGGGTAATAATATGTTAGATTATGCTACTACTTGTTTATGTCATAATTGTTTTCAATCTGAACATACTTAGGATATGCTAATAACAAATATATTTCATTTCCTTTACTATGGAATAGACAAATCAAGGAATATTTCCTTTTCCTTAGACTGATGGTGTTCAAATACAGTATGAAGTTCCCCTACAGAGCAGAAGCTGATTAGCAGCATACTACCTACTAGTGCTTGTATGTTTCAAATCCACCTAAGAGGGGAAAAAGATGCAGTTATTGTCTTTGAGTATGAGAAGTAATGAGGGTTGCTGTCTTAAATTCCATTGTCTGTCATGTTTTTCTGCCAAAATGCTTGCAGTGATAAATGCTTCAGTGAGACATTCACAGCTAAGCCCCAGCATTGAAGTCATGTCTTCATCAGTTTTCAAGTGCATTTACTTAGCACTCTCTTGGTGTTCTATGTCTTTCAGGAGCAAATGTGACAGCTGCATCATCTTACTGTCAGATGTTTTCCTCATGCTTCCTGCCCAGCCAACTAATGTTGTCACAATCACTGGTAGTGCTGGGTACTGGCTAGGTATGGAGACAATATTACGTTGTCGATAGTTGTTAAGTGTAGCAAAAGGAGGACAATAAAGTCAGTTACAGTAAATGACACCTATACTAACCCCAGTTTTCCAATGGTTTAGAGATTGCAAGAAATTGTTGCCACTTCCTACTCTTTTAACTTAAGTTGGGACATTATGAGTCATTCGAAGTCACTTTTTTCAGTGTAAAGGGCTGATGTACTTGTTTTATTCAGGCATTAGTATCATTCACTGAGTATTTCAGAACATAAGAGGTGAGTCCTGTGAAGCCCAGACAGTGTGGCTTACTTATGGAAATTCAAGTGAATCTTCATACTTTCAAGCATGGGAAAATGCACAGAGACAGTCAAGAAATATCCAGATAAGCCTCCATGACATTGAGCATAAAAATAGATTAAGACATATATTTTTAAGGACAGCTAGGATAAGCTATTCCCAAGAATAATTAATGTGAGAATTTGATATCAGAACCCAGAAAAAAATATATTTATTGTTAGGATCAATATCTCATCTAGTACTTAGGACAGTGTTGGCCAAACTCATGCATATGTGCACTTGGGTTTAAAAACAGTTCATCTGAATTAATCTTGGGATCAGTTCATTGTGTTTTCAATTTCCAGGAGGGATCAAAAAAGTGATTACATGCAGAGACCAGATAATACTTTTCTGAGATTTCCAAAGGAAAATGTAGAAAATCATTTCTATAAAAGAATCTGTGGAAACCTCAGTAATGTTAGTTAATGTTGTGATTAAAGAGGATGCAGAAATGACAGGCAGTTGCAGTCCTGAGCAGAGTGAGCAACTGTATTCTGTCTTCTTGAGTTATTTGCCTCTTACTTTCTAGCAATTCTTGTGTCTCAAGTACACTATGTTCTTACTATTAATAGCCATGAGTTCCTCATTCTTTCTATACGTGTGTGTGTGTGTGTGTGTGTATGCATGTGCACACATGTGTGTACACTTGTGCTTTAAATGCACATTTACAATCTGGGTTTTATTGAATAAAGCTCAATCACATTCATTGGCCAGGGAATACACTGTTCAAGTAAAAAATGCCTCTGACACTAAGAAAAGTGCAGTTGTAGATTACTGTGAGTTGAAGTCATTAGTGCAGGGTGATACTGGAGCTAGCTAGAATTAGTATTAGTAATGTAGTTCAACAAAGAAAAAACTAAAAATAATATTTTTAATGTTATAAAATTTATATGTTAATATATTAAAAGCATGTGGATATTTGTTTAATAAGAAAATAATGCTTTCAAAGATCATTAAAACATAAAATATATCTACAAAATAAAATATATGCACAAAATTCTATACATGTATATATATGGGAGATGTAGAATGCCCAACACCTCATTTTATAGTGGAAGTAAACTGTGTTCACAATAAAATAAAATTTTGGTTCTAAGCAATTTAGATCCATTTTTTAAAATCCCCCAAATGGTACCAAGCCACACAAGTGCTGTAGGATTTGTACATAATAGATGTGGCAGCATTGCTGTCAGGCAACTAGAACAGTGAGTAGCAAAGTGTCAATATATGGTGGTGCTGCTATTATGATATTGGTTTGTACAGATGTTTTATTTATCTGTATGACATTGGATTATTAGTATTTCAGACAGATTCAAAAGAGACTCAAAATGTACTTAAGAGTTTGAAAGAGATGTGTTATTACTTAACAGGACTACCTAGTCAATAGGGGTAAATCACTGCTGGTCACAGTGCCTCATTGACCCACACTGCTCTTGACAGTCAAGTGTTTATTATCATGTAACATATTTTTCCATAATCAGTGCACTTCAATGTGTAATGCATGAATAAATTAAATATTACAGTTTTGAAGATTGTCTATTTTTCTCTTTTCCATTGTGTAACAATTTTTTATATAGATCTGAGATTTTGTTTTCTATATATTCCACATGTGTGTTCCATTCCTTAAATAATATTTATAGTAGGTACATTTGGTTATAATTTCCAACAGCAACAGTCACTGTAACCACTAATTACATACTGACCTTCTATTTGAAGATGAAGAACATTTTTAAAATATCATTCAGAATTCATTCTAGGAAGGCCAGAAGGGTAGAAACATGTCTATTGTTGAATTCAGTCTGTGGTTAGCCTTTAAAGATAGTTTTTGCTGACCTGAAAAGTTCATCTCTAAAAAAAAATATAGTTGTGGCTTCCCCTTGTCAGACATAATAAAGGTTTTTGTTTTTTTCTCCAAAGTTAATATCATCAATTGGCAAGAAAAAGGAATTATGAGGCACATTTAGAAAGAAATAATTTTATCACCTTTGAAAAGATTAAGTCTAATTATGAATTCAATTTATAAATCCTTGTGTCACCGAGATATTTCAGCTTTAGATTCTGAGCATAGCAATATGCTTATTTCTAATTTAAAGTGACTGTAGACACAACTGGCAAAGCAAGGACACTGTTTGCCACAGCACATCAGAAACAACTTGGCTGCTGTTCGAACTCCTTTCACCTTCTTTATTTCTTTGGAAACTATTTATTGTCATCAATGTTGAACAAAAGTTTTATGCACACTTCTATAGTCAATAACTTCTTTGTACTTTCTAATAAGTAGAGAGTTCTCAGAAATACAAAATGGCTCAGGCTCAGACAATGATTCATACCATTGACAGCAGGTTGTAGACACTCACCCATAAAACACTTAACGGCTCTACAAATGGGCAGAGCAGTGTATGTGTGAAGGATAGCACTCTATCATATGCAAAACCAGCATGTCCTTAAAGATAGTTCAGAGCCCCAATATCTGGAGATTTCCAAATCTTGACCCAGAAATAAAACTACCAGCAAAAGGAGTGAAGTTGTTATATTCTGCTTCCTTTCCTAATTTTATTCTGAGTCATTTTACATTTCTATTCTTAAATCCTTTACAACTGAAATACTTTGCTGGGATGAAGACTGAATGTGGGTACATCTCAAATAAAGAGAACATCTGTTCCAAGAGCAATCAAGACAAGACTGGAATTGAGGTAAAAAGCAAGATGTGTCTTTGCATTTTATTTTCTTTCCTTTTTATGTGACAGATTCTTCCAGATTCTAGCCTACACTCCAAAATTCAAAAAGTCAGAGAAGTTATCTCTTTCTACCGTATGGTATATTTTTCCTAGAATAAACTGGGAAAAGAATTAAGTTACTGCAGAAGGTTATTCAGTCATTAATTATGTGATAGCTAAGGAAAATGTGAATTAATTTTTTTAGTAATTGAGTACTTTCCTATTGCCCATTTCAGTAGAGATAGTATTTAAACCTGATCATTAACTTGATTGGACTAAGATGTGCTTAGGAGATAATAAAACAGATCTCTGCATAAGTCTCTGGGATTATTCTACAGATAATATCACTTTGAAGCCTATGAAATAATCAGCAGATTAATCCACTGATGGTATCGCATCAGGATCTCATCAGAATGAGTTAAAAATGTGGGAACTACTTGGTAGAAGTGCTTCCTTTAGAAAATGTCCTGATGTGCTATCTCTTGTCTTGGCCTCTTCCTGTCCTACCTTTCTCTCCTTCCTGGTACTTCATGTACTAACAGGTTAGTTCTACCATTTCTTTCCTTCCAACATGCACTAATCCTACAAAAACTGTGACTCTAAACAAATATTTTCTCATTTTGATTTGTTCTTTCAGGTATTATAGTCATAGTGATGAGAGAACTACCTAACAGTAGATGATCCACTACCTTCCAATAAATGAAAAGAAAAGTTTCACTCTGGGCCACTTGGATGGATGAGAAAAGAGTTTGATTGTCCTAATTTTGAGAAGTAAAATTACTTTGTTCTAAGATTAATATGACATATTTTATTACTGTTTCATTAGTAGCTTTTTGGCATGACAGAACGAGGATAAATTCTGGCTGTTGTTTGAGGGGTGGGAGAGGGAGGAGAGGGTGGGAGGGTAGAACCTGGAGGGGTGAAAAGAGGGCACTATGATGGAGATGTAACTTGATGTAATAAATAAATATTATAATAAGAAATGAAAATAAACATTGATAAGAAAAAAATAAAAAAGAAAGAAAAGAAAATCCCCGTTATTCCTGAAATCTGTGCTGGTTGTCACCTTAACTAGAACTCTTAAACAGGCACAGGAGATTGTCTTCCCAGCAAGATGCATAAGCTTCAAGTAGACAAGTAAGAGTCTGCATTTGTCTTTTTAAACCACTCAACATGGTCAGATATGAAAGGAAGGTGTGTTCTTGCATGGAGAGGGCTCAGTGATTCCCTGTTTTACATTTCTATCATGAGCTATAAATTTCAAAGGAAACACGACAGAAATAAAATCTCTGTAATAATTTTCAAGTACAGTTTGCCTTTGTTGGGGCAGTTAAAATATAAAGGTATTACCAGCAAACATATTATGTGAAAGTGGCGGTTCTCCAAGCATGTAAGCTCTACTTCCTTACACATACTCCTTTGTAGATTGACAGACAAACCTCATTAATGGAGTAGAACTTTGCCTGTGACTTCATTGACTTGAGATGACAGTTGCCTTGTTTCTTGTTTTTATAGACTATCACTAAACCAAACATTTACTTAGCTTATTTGATATTTTATAAAAACATAAATATATACATGCTACTTTTGGCCTTAGAATTCAGCAGAATTTATTAAAATACTGTCTTTGAGAAGAAAAATGGCAAATTTTCTCAGAATAGACAATTGAAATGACATTTTGATTATTTCCATTACTCTATGCTGAAGCAAAAATGAAAACAATACATTAAAAGCATATATATGTCTCTCTGTGCAGAAGGATATTTACTTGTCTAAGTATGTTTATATATGAAAAATGTCAGTGATTATTTTATAGATAATTATGTATTCATTCCATTTTGAAATTGTCTTTGGAATAATGCATATTTGTACAGTGTATATGTATAGTGATTATTAGTTTTAGAGCAAAGGATAGACAATTCAGGACAACAATCTGCATTTGTCTTCAAGATGTTGCTATATTAACATATTATGTGTTCATCATTGAATAAAGTCACATTTAATATAATGGTTCAGTTATTATCATGTATCAAGTTTTGTAGTTAATAACAATTACAAATGTTTTTGTTATCTTTGTGTAACTTTGAAGTGAAGGGTCCCCTCAAGTTTCACATTGGACATATATGCAGGTGATAGTTTATCAACTGACCTACACTTGGAATGACTGGTGTATATGTGCATCAACAGGTCCCATTACCTTTTAGTTAAAAATCTACTCATTACAGCTTCCAAAAACCATGAAATATTGATTTACTATACTATAATTTATACTGTTTTGTGGTTTAAGTGACTATACCAATGATTTGAAAAGCAGCAACTTTAAAGAAGTGTTTTTCATGGTATGGACTAGCAATTGTGTTAGAGGAGATCATCCTGTGAATAAGACACTGTTTTCTCCAGAAGCATGTATTTCCCCTCATAATTTTTGAGGGATGCAAACAGCTCTGGTGAATTCTGGCAGTCTCAGCCATCTAGGAGTGAGATAAATGTCTACCATTTAATACTAATGTGTCTAGTTAATGTAGGTAAATAAGCATGCATGCCTGAATAATATGGGAAAACAATTTAATTTCCAGAGAAAATCATTCCAGTAAACAATATGGCTGTTTTATAGTCTACTGTTTTAATAATAATACTAAATTCAAAGAGACATATTAAAAATAAACCAAGATTATTACTGTATCTAATACAACATGATAGACTGAAACACAGAACATTCATTTCTTTCATAAAAGCATTTCACTGCTTTGAGAAGTCACGATTCCTTTCTGCTTTGTGCTAACATTTGTAATGTTTCTAACCTTGAGACTTATGTTGTCTGGGAAATCTCAAACAGTGTCTTTAATTTTCTGTTGCTCTTTGTGAGAATCACTTTGTTGTGTATGGCTGTCTCAGTAGATTTTATACACAAGTAAAAATAAATTAAAAAAAAACACCATTAATATGAGACAGAGTGGTGAGACTTGGGAGGAGCTGGGCAACATGGAGTGATGTAGGTACAGAGATCATGTATAAAGTTCATAAATAAATAAATAATTTCAAGGGTTGGTATGGTTAACTAGCAAAGTAACTTGGAATGTCATATTAGAGACGTGGAGCAAAATGGAAAAACTCAGTTTCTCCTCCAAGCTCTCTTCCCTGGAGTGTGATCTCATGAAGGTGTTAAAACCTCATCAACAAGCTTTGCTGAATTATTAAGTAGACACACACGGGTTGCTCCAGGAGGAGAAAGGAATCCACTAGTTGACATTTATAAAAATTTTTTAATTTATTGCATATAACACAGTAAGTGATAGCTCAAAAAATTCATATTTCAAGACAAAACTGTCTTATAGTCAAACTGTCAGGTTTGAAGTTTGATTCATCCTGTCCAATGACTAGCTCAGAATTTCCATTGTTCTCAGACCTCCACATTTCATGTCAGTTTTTATTCTAGCACTCTACACCAAGGCTGAGGAACATTTTAGGAAATATAATTGCTTAGGTGATATGTAAGTGAAAAGGTTTTTTTTTTTGTTTGTTTTCTCTTTTTTGTCTAAATATAATAGGAGCTACCATGGGCACTCATACTACAGGAAGATTCCTTCAGCACTAGGGGCTCAGATTTTATCACTGATAGATATCCTTATGGCTGCTGTCCAGAAGCATAAGATGGATCATTATTCCTGCCTTATACATACATTACTGTAGCATGATGCTAAGGCTAGAGGCTTCCTGTGGCTTTATCCTTAGCAAGAGCTCTGCTACTAAAATATTTATCTTCCAGTCACAAACTCTCCTTCTCAACTTGAATCTTGGACATGAAAAAGAAAATCTGTGTATTTACCAGCTTCCTGCTTCAAGCTGATAAGTAGTATATGGAGGAATTAACTTCTGAAGGAGCAGCATGTAAACATTGTAAATCTGATTCAGTAACTGCATCATGTTTGTCATTTTGCCTTACTTTATGATACTCTCCTGAGAAAGACATATTGTTCTGTGAATTCAAGTGCAGACAGTAGTCTGGTTTTTAATAGCATTTTGTTTCCCCTATAGAATTCATTCATTTACTGCTATCTATGGATAATCCCAGATAACATGTTTGTAGCACAATAAACCCAGTGAACACACTGTGATCTTTTCTCAGCCATCTCCTGCCTCACACTGTGGATGAACAGGAAAGAATTTAAATCTTTCTCTGAAACCTTTGTTTTGGCAATATTCTGAAGTTCTGAGAGTTTGGGGATGTCTGAGATTTATTTACACTTTTACTAAAATAGTATTCAATAAATTATTTTGTTCTTGTTAAAATAGAGAATTTCAGAAAATTACTTACATAGAAAGTCTTCAAGACTCAACATGAACTGGGCTACTTTTTAAATGGGAAAATTAATGATTAATGACAATGTATTTTTTAAGTCAAGCAATGTCATTTATATAAACAAAAATAAAGACTTAGAGTTTCCATCTTTTAAAAAATGATTTTTTTCTTATTGGCCAGCTTTCTCCAAGACTTTAACATAAAGTGGTGTTGGATTTTGTCAAATGCTTTATCAGCATCTAATGAGAAGATCATGTGTTTTTTTTTTTCTTTCAGA
Source organism: Lophiomys imhausi (assembly GCA_907164525.1). Lineage (NCBI taxonomy): Eukaryota > Metazoa > Chordata > Mammalia > Rodentia > Muridae > Lophiomys > Lophiomys imhausi. The sequence continues at coordinate 3,906,485 of CAJQZJ010033173.1, read as the reverse complement.
TTGTTTATATGCTGGATTATGTTAATGGATTTTCTCATGTTGAACCACCTTTGCATTCCGGGGATGAAGCTTACTTAATCATGGTGTATTATACTTTTGATGTGTTCTTGTATTTGGTTTGTAAGTACTTTATTTATTTTTGCTCCTATGTTCATAACGGAAATAGGTCTGAGATACTCTTTGTTGTGTCTTTCTGTGGTTTAGGTATCAGAGTGACTGTGGCCTCATAGAATGAGTTTGGCAGTGTTCCTTCTGTTTATATTTTGTAGAAGAGTTTGAAAAATATTGGTAATATCTCTTCTTTGAAGGTCTGGTCGTATTCTGGGCTGAGTCCATCTGAACCTGAACTTTTTTAAGTTGCAAGATTTTAATGATGGCTTCTATTTCCTTAGGGGTCATAGGGCTGTTTAATTTGTTAACCTGATATTCATTTAACTTTGGTAGGTGGAATCTATCAAGAACATTATCCATTTTTCTTAGGTATTTGAATTTTTGGTGCACCGATTTTTGAAGTATGACCTAAAGCTTCTATGGATTTCCTCAAAGTCTGCTGTTATTTCTCGCTTTTCATTTCTGATTTTGTTGATTTGGGTATTTTCCCTGTGGCTTTTAGTTAGTTTGGCTAAAGGTTTGTCTATTTTGTTGATTTTCTCAAAGAACCAGATCTTGGTTTTGTTGATTCTTTGTATTATTCCCTTTGTTACTAAGTTATTGATTTCAGCCCTGAGCTTAATGATTTCCTGCTGTCTGCTCCTCTTGGGAGTGTTTGCTCATTTGTTTTCTAGCTCTTCCATTTCAGGACCATACCTAGAAATAATAAAGGCAGTATACAGCAAGGTGATAGCCAACATCAAGTTAATTGGAGGGAAACTTAAGGCATTTCCACTAAAATCAGGAACAAGGCAAGGATGTCCACTCTCCCCTTATCTCTTCAACATTACAATCCAGAGCAATAAGACAACTAAAGGAAATCAAGGGGATATAAATTAGAAAGGAAGAAGTCAAGGTATCCCTATTTGCAGATGATATGATAGTATGCATAAGTGACCCTAAAAATTCCACCAGAGAACTCTTACAGCTGATAAACTCTTTAAACAAAGTGGCTGGATACAAAATTAATTCAAAAATTCAGTAGCCCTTCTTTACAAAAAGATAAGTGGCCCAAGAAAGAAATTAGGTAAACAATACCATTCACAATAGCCACAAATAATATACAATACCTGGGAGAAATTTTAACCAAGCAAGTGAAAGACCTGTACAACAAGAACTTCAAATCCTTGAAGAAAGGAATTTAAGACGATATCAGAAGTTGAAAAGCTCTCTCATATTCATGGATAGGTAGGATGTAAACATGTAAAAGAATGCATATAGACCTATGTTTATCACCTTACACAAAACTAAAGTCCAAGTGGATCTAAGACCTTAACATAAAACCAGACACACTAAATCTAATACATGAGAAAGTGAGGAAAAACCTCAAACTCATTGGCACATGTGACAACTTCCTTTATAGAACACTAATATCTTAGGCCCTAACACCAATAATCAATAAATGGGAGCTTATGAAACTGAAAATCTTCTCTAAGGGAAAGAACACTGTCATTAGAACAAAATACCAGCATACAGATTGGGAAAAGATCTTCACCAATATCACATCCAACAGTGAGCTAAGATAAAAAATATACAAGAATTCAAGAAACTAAACACCAAGAAACCAAATAACCCAATCAAAAAATGGGGTACAGGGATAATCCAAGAATTCACAAAAGAGGAATCTCTAATGGCCAAGAGACACTTAAAGAAATGCTCAACATCCTTAATCATCAGGGAAATGCAACTCAAGATGACTCTGAGATTCCATCTCACACCTGTCTGAATGGCTAAGATCAATAACTCAAAAGAAAGCAGATGCTAGCGAGGTTGGGGTGAAAGGGGAACACTCCTCCATTGCTGGTAGGAGTGCAAACATGTAGAGCCACTGTGGAAATAAGTCTGGTTGGTGATATCTTAGAAAACTTGGAATAGCTCTACCTCAAAACCCAGTCATACCACTCCTGGGTATACATCCAAATGATTCCTTGCTCAATTGACAAGGACATCTCCACATCTATGTTCATAGCAGCCTTATTTGTAATAGCTAGAAAGTGGAAACAACCAAGATATCCTTCAATTGGAATGAATATTAAACCTATGATACATTTACACAGTGGAATACTACTCAGCTATCAGAAACAATTTTCAACTAAATGGATGGAATTAGAAAAGCTCATCATAAGTGATCCAACTCAGACTCAGAAAGATACACATGGCATATATTCATTTTTACCAGCATTTTAGCCATATATTACAAGATAAACATCCTAGAATCAATTGACCCAAAGGAGCAGGAACATGGACTTTGTTACCTGCTAGTGGTATACTCCACCCTAGTGGAACTGCCATGTATGTTCCCTATGCAAGAGGAAGCTCTTAGCCCTCATTTGACTGATGAATAAAGGGGGACTGATATGTGAAGGTTCTCCACACTGGAAGAGTAGGACAGGATAGAGGGGTTAGAGAGTGGGAGGGTGGAACCAGGAGGGGGTTGAGGGAGGGGGCTGTAATGGAAATATAATTTGAATTAATAAATAAATGTTTAAAGAAAAAATGCTTTTTCTTTTTATTATTTTCATCATAAAATATTTCAACAGACATTTGAGATTCCAATTCACTACTGACTTTTAATAAGCCAATAATAAGCCTTTAAATAATAATAAGACCTTTAATAAATCTTAATAATAAATAACGATCATGAACCCAATTGAAAATTCCACGTTGAACCCCATATTGGTACTCTCAAAAAAGATGTCCAACAGGCACATGAGCTAAGAGGTTAAAAATGTCTGAAATTCATGTTTTTCCATTTTTATATCTCCTTTTTCTTATCCTGATAGATAGCAATATTATCCATATCCATACTGAAAGCTTTCACCAATACACTGCTATTGGAGTTATCCATTTCAACTTGCACTAAATGTAAAATTTGCAATGATTCTATTACCTTAATCCTATAGACATTATCAATAGGTCAACATCATGATACTGTGAATGTGGTTTATGATAATCTCTCAATTAACTCTAACTCATCATTCAGTACTTTCCTCTAAATCAGTGGTTGTCAACCTTCATAATGCTTTTAATACAGTTCCTCATGCTGTGGTGACTCTCCAATCATAGAATTAATTTTGTCACTAATTCATAATTGTAATTTTGTTACTGTTATGAATCATAATGTAAATATGTGGGTTTTCAGAAAGTCTTTGGGGAGTCCTGTGAAAGGATCAGTCCGTTCCCAAAGGAGTTTTGACCCAGACATTGATAACCACTGCTGTACATTAAAAAGAGTAAAAGCTCTTTTATGTCACTATATTTTTAAGATAATGTCATGTATGGAGAAAACACACAAAATAATTACCAAGTAAATATTGATCAAATATAATGTGGCATAGCAAGAAGTTTGTTAATTCCCATCCTTTATAAATTTTAGAATGATCACTCAATTCAAAGGATTCTTTGAAGTTAGATACAGGAAAAAAAGAAAAGAAGTATTCAGAAACTCAGTTATTCAGCTATTACATTTATAGATTATTTTTTACTTTGAGACAAAGAAGAGATACCATATGGGCTATTGTTATATTTGGGGTTTGTTATAATGAAACATCATAATCAAGAGGCTGGAAACAAAGTAATTTGACTTCTCACAGCTCTAAATTGTGGGAGCCCATCTTAAAAGTGACTGTAGATTCTATGTCTGTTGAGGTATACTTTCTGTTAAGTACACGGCTCCTCCTTGATGATCCCTTACAAAGCAGAAGGTAAAAATGTCTGTTTTGTACAAGGGGTACTATCAATCATGAGAGTTCCTCTCCAACGAAACAAATTAAGGTGAAAAGGCCCATGTCTTTTTGTTATCTCTTTGGAGTTTAGGGCTCCACATACAAAGTTTGGAAAACAAAAACTTTCATACCATTCCAAAGTTGAAGTAGTAAGAGCTATTGAACAAGAAGGAAAAAAGATGATTAGAGCCAAATAGCCATCATTTGGAAACATTATTTTGGAAATCATCTGAGGAAATTTTGTTGACTAGAAAGGAAAACCTAATGAAAATGTCATATAAGTATAAAAACAGAGAAGAAAAAGAGAAGAAAATGTTTGGTGTAGTAAACCCTAATTTATAAAACATATAGTAACAATTTTCTTGTATATATACATATATGTACCTTTCTGGGAAAAAGTTGTATTCTGTGGAAAAATTTGGGAAACACAATAGTGAAATATAAAGAAAATTATTTTAAAATAGTTTTATTTATTATTAGTTTCCTGTCACAACACAGTCCAAGAATGAAATCTTATAAGAAAACGCCAAGTAGCCAAGACAAGAATCTCATGAACTCAATTTCGACAAACCTTTGAATTGTTTTTGGAATGTGTTTTCATACTTCTCCCAGTTGTACTGGATAGGAGTAAGTTTACTTCACCTGTTGTTGCTCACATACCTCAATGGAAAAACCTCATGTTTTTCTCATGTGTGGCTTGTCCTTTTAATGGAACCCCTTACTCATGCGATTCTTCTTAGCTCTCAGAGCATAAATTACCTGATGCTTAATACTTTAGTCTACGTTGCAATTAGGCTCTGCTCTTGCAAGTTCACACCATCAAGTAAAGCAGTAAACAATTTTATTATTTTTTATTATAATGTATATTTATTACATTAAGTTACATCTCCATCATAATGTCTTCTTTCCACCCCTCCCGGTTCCACCCTCCCAGGCTCTCCTCCCTCTCCCACCCATCCCACTCCTCCAATGTGGAGTGTCCCTACAAATAAGCCCCTCTCAGTTCAATAGTCATATGAAGACTAAGCTTCCTTTTGCACTGGGGGCCTATATGGTAACACCGCTAGGGCCAATTGTCCCATTGATAGGTAACAAAGTATACGTTCCTGATCTTTTGTGTGTTGGTTGCAGGATAGTTATCCTGTACTATATGGCTAAAATCCAATTATAAGTGAGTAGATGCCATGTGCATTTTTCTCAGTCTGGGTTAGCTCACTCAGGATAAACTTATAATTTAATTACAAAATATCTCCCTTTTTCATTTCCCTAACTAACCCTCCCTTATGAACTTCCTCACTCCCCTACAAGTTCCTAGCTTCTTTTTAAAAAACAAATTGTTATTGCATGTATATCTCTATATGTATATACATATATATGCCTAAATATAAACTGTTTAGTTCAAATAATGTCGCTTCTATACATGTTTTCAAGGCTAAACATTTAGAATGAAACAACCAATTGTTGTGCTCTTCCCTGGGAAAGTCCACCTCTCTTGCTGCCAGGTTTAAACAAGTACCTATAGTTCCTTGTGTAGGATTGAGGCTTCATGAGCTTTCCTTGCCAAATTTGGTATATCCATTGATATTATCATTGTTTAGTTCACATGTGCACAGTCATGTTTTGTAAGGTTTTTAGGGTATTGCTTCTTATAGTAGACACAATCTCAGAGCAAATTTCATGATATTTAGATTTACATTCTTTCTGATTCATCTTCTGCGGTGCTCCTGCATCTGTTTAGGTATCAGATGTTTTCTAAATGTATCTGTCACTAAAAGGTTTTATGAAAATTTATGTTCAGTGAAATCTAGTACTCCCAAAGTTTAACAAAAGTGCAAAGGTAAATTTCTTTGGAAGGTGACTTTACTAATTCCTTTAAAATAAATGATTTCAGCATTCAGGAAGTTCAAGCTATACTAAATTTCCAGTCTCCATGAATTCATATACAAAATAGCTCCTGCACTTAAAGCTTAGTGATCATTGCAAAAGCAGAAGCAGAAAGACTGCAAGAGACAGAGGATAAAGAAATTTGCTGTGAAATTGTATCCCTTCAGAATGTCAGAAGCTACATCCACTGTTTCACCAACATGACTGCCCAAATATGGGGTGAACAAGAACAATAGACATGCCAAAGTAAATGGAGGATAGCCAAGGAGGCCTCAACCCTACAGAAAGACAAGAACTAGGTAATGCTGACAGTGGGGGAAAAAAATCTTCTCCAGGGAAGAGAACACGAATTGATTATTCAGTACTAAATGAGCAGCCCTGAAAATGTACATGTAAGTAAAAACATGCAGATTGACCCAAGTGTATTCATATATTTAGGAATATATACATACATATATTGTATATCAACACACAGATACATAAATGCATATATATATATATTCAGAAATTCATGAAAAAAGGGGTCATTAATTTGAAAGAGATCAAGAAGGATTATATGGGATGGTTTGGAGGAAGAAACAAGAAAGGAGGAGATGATATGATATAATTATATGAGCATCTCAAAAATGAAAATAAGCAATTTTCTTCTTGATGAGAGTCTTCCCTGTGCCATTATGTACCTTAGAAAATTGATGCTTAAATTATATATTGATGGATTCAGTAACAACTAGATAAATATTTTCTCAGATGTAGTAACCATTTCTTGGGTTCATAGAGATGAAAACAGTTCTAAGAGAATCAACACCCAGTAGAAAAAGCTACATTTAGAAAAATTTGTAATTAGAAAATGTAATACATTTTAAATTAGGAAACCTATTACAGTCCTCTGAGCCTTAAATCAAGATAGAACAAAGATAATTCTTGAATTATGAAAACTGTGATAGATGGAACCTTCACAAATCCTTTTCAACAGTTTGATTATGCAGAAATATATTTGAACTATAAAGAAATATAAGATTCATATAAGTCAGTGTTCACTTTTCCTTCTCAATCATAAGGTATAATGGAAATGCCAAAGAAAGCCAAATCTGTAAAGATTCCAAAATATGTTTATCAGGTCAATAACCCAAATCACAGAGGAAGATGATGCATTGCATTCTAATAGCCTGCATTCAAAGAATAGGTCAAAATTTAAAACTGATAAACTTAGCCTCAAGCCTCATTTCTGGGAATGTGGTTGGAAACCTCCTTTGAAAATGCTGCAGCAGCCAATAGGAGATGGCAAATGAGATTTTAAAAAGAAAATATTGCAAAGCAATAAACGTGCCTTATGATGGATTACTAGTATGTAATATAAGAAACTCAACATTCAGAAAGGTACTCTTCTGAGGCCTGATCTAATTTTTCAAAATAATTTTGGATGAGAGGCAATTTCAGCTGGCAAAAGCCCAACACTTGGAACATTTGACATATCTGTATCTGTTGTACAAAAAAAAAAATGATAGTACAAAAATGTTAGAATGTTTAGGCTAGTTTTACCAAGAGGGACAGAAACACCTAAGAAGCTTAGAATTGACTTTGAAAACCATTTAATGTTAATAAGTAGAAAAGATTTTAAATGTTTTTTTTAATGAATTTTACATTAGAGAAAATGGAAAATAGCTGAATTGGAGAAATCACTCAGTGGGTATTTTGAAGAGACTCTACATAGCTGGGAACGTGGTACATTCTAAAACCCAGACAGGTTTTAATCAGTGACCTCAGAAAGGAGAAACTTAAGCAGTTGATGTTTTGAACATGAACTGTATTACCCAGCATTGAATCTCCAGCTGACCAGTCTCTGTGTGCAGGAATTACATTTATGTAAGTACACCATAAACATTTTTGTATACTATAACATTAGACAATATTGATATTAGGTTTTTGTGACATGTTCTAAGTCAATAGCTTATTAACTTCTTTATTAGACTATCATGGAGAATAAAAAACATTGAGGACTCACTAACATTGTAGACTACACTAATGTAGAGAGAATAAGGATCACCAACCCAAAATGACTTTACTCTAATTCTGAGAATTTCTAAGTTTAAGTTCTCTTTCATCGATAATATCATAATCTGTGTGAATAAATGTAGGGCTTTTGAGAAGAATATATTCATATGGACGAGCCAAGTGATGTCAATCTAATTATGGGAGTTATGAGTAGATATCTTTTTCTAACAGAGATTAGGGAGGCATACGAGAAGACAAGCATAACTCAGCTTGGCCTTGCCTTTGACTATGGAGGAAGGGACCTCTTCTAAGGAATATATTTGGTCCTAGGTATTGGAAAAACTGTCTTGCCTGGAAGCATTCTTAAATAATGTGATGCTTGCTAAAATTATGATCTGAACTGTGCATTCTTTGTCAGACATCTACCCTACAGATCTATGAAATAAAACATTTATAATATTTAAGCAGCCTAGTTTGTGATGTTTCATTAAAAATAAACATAGATTTTTGTGGAAGATAATTAAAATGTCTCTTACCAAAATTTAAGGTTTTGTGGTGAATGTGTATATATGTACTATGAATAAGATTATTACTGAGAACAAAACAAATGTTACAAAAGAGATATAGAGATTATATATATATAGAATAAAGAATACACCATACTACACACACACATACACACCACACACACACACACACACAGAGCCACTCACAAAGACACTCTCAACTGTAAAAGAAAATGCTAAATAAATAAATATTTTAATGGATTCCGAGGCTCCAGTTATTACCTGTCACAGTCATTTGGCAAGGAAGTACAGTATGATGTAGGCCTCAATTAAGTGCATTTCTGTGAATTAAGGTACAGAATCAGGTGAAATTATAGATTTAGGCATAAAGGAAAGGTGAGGTAACTGAGATATTCCATGGATCAATTCATGTGTGCATACATAAGTCAGGCTAGTAAGATGATTCAGTGGGTAAAATGTTTACCACACGATGTTCATGACCTTGTTTTAGTCCTTGAATCACATAAATGGTGAAAGGAGATGACCAACAGAACAAAAATTTCCTGAGACTTTTAAATGTGCAGCGTGATACACAAATTCATACATGCACACCTGTGTACCAACACACAAACAGACACACACACACACACACACACACACACACATTGTGAAAGAATAGTAATAGTTTTAAAAGACAACAAAAGGACTATGAGTCATCTTGTAGAGCTTAGAACTTATGCTGTACTTTGCTTTGAAAAAGAAGTGACAGAGAAATATAGATCTGAATGACTTACACTGGGCTCCTAAAGCATCTTTCAGCAGAGTGATACTACCAGTTAATAGTTGATTTGATGAAAACTTCTTCTAATCAAGTAATTTAAAACTGGGAGATTTATTTTCTTGTAAGGTGAGAAAAAAGATTTTAGTATTGAAGAAAAGCTTTGAACTCTCAGACCCTTTTAACCTTTAAACTTTATTCACTATTTACCACATGCTTACTTTGTGATATATTAAACTATGTTTAAGACATTCAATGGCTTGCAAAACAAGCTACATTTAAATCCTTGGCTCAAAAATATGTTGTAAAATGTGAGAAAATTTTAATAACCTTAAGTTCAAAATACATTTTTCAAAATCTGAGTGAAAATAACTAAAGACCACTTCTCCAATAAAATGTGTTAATTCCAGTGTTACAACTTTTGATGCATGAGCTCTCACTTAGAGAATGATAAGCAACATAGCCAGAGAAACACTTATACACTAGAGACCCATGGAGACAAAGTGGCTGTACTGAAGAAACAAAGATGAAGAAGTCCAAATGCTCTATCTCATTAAATTTTATCCTTTTGAGAAAGACACAAGGATAGGTCAATATATCACAGAATGTGCTATGTTGGAATATAGTTAGAGTGGAAGACCAGAAGGAAGATCATCAGATTTTCCTAAAAAATTTCTGGTGTTACATATTGGAAGTTCCAATCTTCCCTTTCCTTCCATGGGGCCTATTGCATCAGGGAAATAATTCAGAGGTAGTGAGTGAATGAGTCCAGAATATAGGACTTATTGGATCACAGTTCTTTCACATTCTGGCTCTTCAGGGTGTTCAAGCATTCTTTCATTTTGTGTTATAGAAATAAAGAATCCCAACATCAGACTTTAATCTGTGATGAGTCAGTTTCATCAGGGCACCCTATAAGTCACGATGGAGTGAGAGCTGATGGAGAAGACATACAGCACTGCTTCATTCTGGGAAATATTAACAGTGTCTAGTTACTTCAAAAGAGAACAAAACCAGGTCTAATTCTCAGATAGGGGTAAATTGTATCTAGAGAGAACTTTGTCAGTAAAATGTTTGCCAGATGAGTATGAGTTGTCTTGGATTCCCAGCAAGCACCTAAAATGTGAGAATGGTGATATGTGCCTGTAATTCTAGCACTGGAGTGATGGAGGGATGATGGTCATCAAGGCTTGTTGGCAAGATATACTAGCAAATTAGTGAGCTCTATTCCAGTAAGACACATGTATCAAAAAATAAGGTGAAGAAGTTGTTGAGAAATGAACCCAAAGCCAATCTCTGGCCTCAAAACTTTATATAGGCATGTATGAACAGCAAACACACACACAAACACATACACACACACAAAGTAAATCAAAAAGTTAGATAAAATATGACAACTTTTATCAAAAATGTGCTTTCTATGCCCACGCTTTTATGATACATCTCTTATTTCCTTGCATTCTGGATAGAATGCTCTTCTGATGCCTTCGTTGGTTCTACAAACACAGGGCTCCTGTAAGAATAGCTACAGCTATTTCTACCTTTCTAAAAGACACAATCTCTTAGATAACTTGCTATTTATCTGACTCTTGAAAGTGTTCATTCTCTTCTTTATTCCAGATCGTTAACTGCAGTTGTGTTGTAGATATATGTATATATCAATGTTTTATACATATATATATAAGAACAATTAAATAAAAAGAGACTGAACTTCAAATAAAGAAAAGAGGAATAAATGAGACAGTTTGGGAGAAGGACGGGGAAGAGGAAAAAATATAATTCTATTATAATCTCAAAAATATTTAAAAATTGCTCTAAGCAAAGACATTCAGCAGGAGTTTATTGCTTCTCAACTTGCTAAGTAATCCCTCCATGCACAAAGATAATAGGCAAAATAATTTAATTTATCAAAACTTCTTTCTTTATGCCCCATTATACGTATTATTTTCACTCTTTGACACTCTACTTCATATTAAGATTTACTTAAATCAGAGACCTGAAAAAGAAGCAATTATAACATATATCTTTAAAATTGTGCATTATTAGCAAGGTCTCTGAAAGTCACGATGAAGAATAGGTTTAAATGTGGAATCAATAGTACTTTGGGGTTACTTATTGATTACTTACTACTAATCACTGAATCACCAATGAATGAGATTCTTGAAATTGCAGGTTTTTTAATGTTTATTTATTACTTAAGATTACATCTCCATCACAGTACCCTCTTTCCACCCCTCCCAGTCCTGCACTCCTACCCTCTACCTCCTATCCCTTCTATCCCATTCTTCCATAGTAGATTGTTCCTACCTATCAGTCCCCCACCCAAGTTCAGGAGTCATATCATGGCCAAGAGCCTCCTCATACACTGGGGGCCTACAAGTGTCTCATAGGCAAAGTGTCTCATGGAAAGGTAACATAGTCTATGTTCCTATTCCATTTGGCATATTGGCCGTAGTATAGTTATCCTGTACTATATGGCTAAAATCCGATTATAAGTGAATAGATGCCATGTGCATCTTTCTGAGTCTGGGTTAGCTCACTCAGGATGAGCTTCTCTAGTTCCATCCATTTGGCTGTGAATTGCATGATTTCCTTTTTTCTGATGGCTGAGTAGTATTCCATTGTGTAGATGTACCATAGTTTTTTTATCCATTCCTTGATTGAGGGACATCTGTGCTGTTTCCCTTTTCTAGCTATTACAAATAAGGCTGGTATGAAGATAGATGAGGAAATTTCCTTGTGGTTTGGTGAGGAATCATTTAGATGTATACCCAGATCGTATGGCTGAGTCTTGATGTAGAGCTATTCCAAGTGTTCTAAGATATTGCCAGACTGATTTCCATAGTGGTTGTACAAGCTTGCACTCCACCAGCAATGGAGGAGGGTTCCCCTTTCTCCACACCCTCGCCAGCATGTGCTGTCATTTGAGTTTTTGATCTTAGCCATTCAGACAGGTGTGAGATGGAATCTCAGAGTGGTCTTGAGTTTCATTTCTCTAATGAATAAGGATGTTGAGCACTTCTTGAAGTGTCTCTCAGCCATTAGGGATTACTCCTTTGTGAATTCTCTGTTTAGCCCTGTTCCCCATTTTTGATTGGATTATTTGGTTTCTTGGTACTTAATTTCTTGAGTTCTTTGTAGATTTTGGATATTAGCCCTCTGTCAGATGTGGGGTTGGTGAAGATTTTTTTCCCCAGGCTGTGGCTACTGTTTTGTTCAAATGACATTGTCTTTTGCCTTACAGAAGCTGTTCAGTTTCATGAGGTTCCATTTATTGATTGCTGGTCTTAGATCCTGAGCTGTTGGTGTTCTGTTCAGGAAGTTGTCACCTGTGCTGATGAGTTCGAGGATTTTACCCACTTTCTCTTCTATTAGATTTAGTGTGTCAGGCCTTATGTTAAGGTCTTTGATCTACTTAGACTTAAGTTTTGTGCAACGTGATAAATATGGGTCTAATTTCATTCTTTTCCATGTAGATATCCAGTTAGACCAGTTTTAAACATAAATATTGTAAAGTAATATCATACACATACTATTTACAGGTGGAGTTAAAGACTGTATTTTTCAAGAATCTGTCATGTTCTTCCAGTTGCTAACAATTGGGCACATGAACTCATAAAAAGTGAGATAGTAACTTGATTTCAAGAATATTAAAAAGAAATGAGTGAGGAGAGGGAGAAGAAAAGACAGAAAAGGAGGGAGAGAAAAAGAAATGAGGGGGAGAGGAAGATGGGAAAGGAGAGAGGGAAAAGGAGGGCAAGTCGAGGGGCAGGGAGGGGAAGTGGTAGAAATAGTCATATGATCTGTAGTCCTGAATGAAGATGAATCCTGATGTATGATACTCTAACTTTCCTGACAGTTTCATGAGTTTCAAGGAACATAATGAATAACATAATGCTATACATAGTTATAAGTATTGCTTTTAGTCATCTACTGTTCTGTTTAGACATTTCTTCACTACTTCTTTCTGTTTCCATTTAAATAAGTTTGCTAGTATTTACACATAATATACATTTAAAATTTTCTCTTTCTTTCAGAAATTTTTATGTTCTAAATGAGAGGCAAATTGTTACTATCCCCATATAATAAATAAAATGGTCTAATCTTTCAAATAATTTCATATTCTTTTTCAGGGAAACTAGCTATGAATCAATGATGATGCTGAAGCTCAACACTCATTTCTCTCATCAAAACATCACGATAATTTTTATTCATCTTTTAATTATAAATTGATTATTCAATGATGATATCATAGATGAGATGGAAAAGCAATCACACTCTAACTTACTTGTGCTTTGTCAGGTTTCTGTTGTGAAATTCTGAGCAGGGCAGCAAGTGCTTGGCTGATTTGCTCAATGCAGAAACTTCTTTGGCTATTTTCTATACATAACTGAATTCTGAACAATCATCCTTGTTAGGGCTTGGGGAAGAAAACTGAATACAGGAAGGGGAATTGCCATTTTTCAAACTCAGAATGTTTCTTTGCATAATCCTTGTCTGTTGCTGTATCCACAGGTAGCAAGCTCTTTTGGAATTCTTATGATGATTAATTCAGACACCACCTAAATGTTTCAAAAAAGGCTACTCATAGTGGCTATGAAGGAACACCCTTTTATAAACAAATGTTCAGTGATTTTTAAGCTGAACAAATTACTTTCTTTATAAAAGATGCCTCAATTTTAGATGTGTAAATTTTAAAAGGCATATAACTTACTCAACACCAAATGAAAGAAAATAGGAATTGAAATTCTGCTTTGGCTTGCTCCAAATTAGGCTACTGTCTTCTGTAGTAGCCATTTTTTTTTTTTTTTTTTTCTGTCCTGAGGTTTATTTCACAGTAGCACTGCCAGGCAAAGGCATTTAGGCATAAGATAAAAGTTAGGTGAAAAATGTGTAAGCTTGAGTGGATCCCAATTACTTCAAATGAAAGCTTTGTAATTACCATTCAGCATGCCTGCCAGCCCTGCCTGATATTTCAGTAATAGTTATTTTCTAGTCAGAACTGTATAGAAGACAGATTAAAATTAGTAAAAAATCATCATTGGTCACTAACTCGAGTATTTTTACCAGGCATGAAGATATAATACACCCTACAATGAGAGCTTTTCCTTTATGAAAAATAAAGCTAACTGTGACAATGGATCAGAGGGCACATTGGTAACCAATCAAGTATGTCTTCTTGAGTATGGATCTCCAGCAGCAAGTACAAAAGTTGGTGATACCTCACACTCCTGTAATCCTAGTGGTGGGTAGGGTAGGCAATGACAGAATGAAGCCTAGGGCTGGCTAGGCCTGTCAGCCAAATGAATTAATATGCTCCAGGTTCAGTGAGGGAATCTTTTTCTAAAAATATGATTGAAAATACTTTATGGAGAAACCTACTATTGACCTCTAAACTTCAGATGCATGTTTGTATAAACAAATGTGCACACAGAGGTGTGCAAAAGTGAACTATATGAATAAAGTTTGGGTAACTGTCATGAGGAAGACAAAGAGACAATTAACATCCATGCTAATGGGATCAATTCTAGTTTTTCAGTGTACTGATAAAAACAAAAGCATATATAATGTGAGCTATGCTCATGTACAGCACAATTTTATTAATGGTGAAGAACAATTAAACATATTTTCAGTTTTGAAACAATTACTAAGATTTGTTTACATTTTCTTCTGGGGAAAAACTCATGTAGGAATCAATTAAGAAACTGTGGAAGGAACTGTATCCATCAAGAGTAACTTCTGTTATACACTATTTTCTCAATGATAACTATCTATGATTATAGTGGAAGAACATGAGGAAATTATAAATAAGACTATGGTTGATTTGGTAATAAAATGTCAAATGAGTTTTCTCTAGAGTCGGGGAATGTCAGTATTTTATGTTTTTTATCAATATACTAACACAAGCCAGGTTGAAGTGACAGATCAGTAGTTAAGAACACTGCCTGCTCTTGAGTTCAGTTCCCAGACCCACATGATGGCTTACAACTATCTGTAACTCCACTTCCAAGGGATTCAATTCTTTCTTGTGGCCTCTATGTGCACCACACACACATATAGTATACATACACACATGCAGGAAAAACATTCATAGTCATAAAACTTACTACAAGTTCTTTATATTTTCCTTATTATGCAGATAACACATAAAAATTCAATACTGAACATGATATTTTTTTGTTTTGCTTCAAAATAGTTAATGCAATTTAACTGGTTTCATTATAATCAAAGAAATTCTAAGGGAGCCACATTAAAAATCAGGAATTAACCAACTCAGACATCTAAGGTAGTACCAAACACTGACTAGATGAACAAGTCTCCTCTGTTCCCAAGATTATAAGAAGTAAAGACTGCTGAAGAGACTTAGATCAGTTTAGATCCTCAGAGTAAACTCTATATCCTATCGTACATCCAAAAATCCAAGAGACTCTCTAGCCTGTCATCAGCCTCAAAGTCCTCATCCATACTGAGGTGGACTTTTGGTGATACAGCTACCTTTAACTCATTCTTCACTCATGCTTATGTTAGTAAGCCCCATTAACTCACTGGTTCACCTAGTTTGGTGTGGTATTATGTTAGCTTTGGTTATTTATGGCTACACATATGGGGTGTGGATACATTTGGGTTTCATTTACCCAGGAAAAATATCATGCAATACCCATTGAAACAAAGTATAAGCTAGAAATATTAAAATCATATTCATTGTATTGACTTGAGTGTTGTAACAAAACGTGAGTATGTATAATTTTCTCCTGTACCTCCATGAATGCCATCTATACTGCTTGCTGAGATTAATTAAAGCATAAACTGTTAAGAAGGAAGCTATATAACTTGTCAATTTAAAATTTTAATAAGTGTCATTTAATGAGACAGTGGAATACAATAAAAAAGGTTTTTCTCTCCTTTGCAAATAATTTTCATTGAATTAAATAAAATATAAAAGTTTTATAAGGGTTTATAAAATCATTAACTGCATTTCCACAATACTGTCATTAAGAATGAGAAGGAGAGCCGGGCGGTGGTGGCGCACGCCTTTAATCCCAGCACTTGGGAGGCAGAGGCAGGCGGATCTTTGTGAGTTCGAGGCCAGCCTGGTCTACAAAGTGAGTCCAGGACAGCCAAGGATACACAGAGAAACCCTGTCTCGAAAAACCAAAAAAAAAAAAAAAAAAAAAAAAAGAATGAGAAGGAAAAATCACTATCTTCATCCTAGCACAGATTCTTTAGAGGATACCTACTTGGTTTAGTATATTTTATTTTATTTTATTTTATACATTTATATATTAATTCAAGTTACATCTCAATCACAGCCTGCTCCTGCAATCCTTCCAGGTCCTTCCCTCCCACTGTCTACCCCTTCTACAATCTATCCTACTCCTCCAATGTGGGATCCCCCACATATCACTCCCCTGCTGAATTCATCAGTCACATGAGCGCTAAGAGCTTCCTCTTGCTCTGGATCCCAACTTGGGATGTCCATTAGGGTAAAGTGTCCCACCACCAGGTAACAAAGTCCATACTGAGACCATCCCACCCCTATTTGTTAAGGGATCTATATGAGGACCAAGTTTCCTATCCTCTAGGTCTAGGTCAAGTCTAAATTTTTTTTCTTCTTGTTTTGGTTAGTGTTTCAATTGCTGTAAGCCTCTAGGAGCCTAGGTTAGTTGGTTCTGTTCATCTTCATGTGTTGATCAAGACCCTTCCAGGTCTTTCTATTCCTTCTCTCTCTCTTATATAGGGTGCTCAGAACTCCACCTAATGTTTAACTGTGTCTCAGCATCTGTTTTGATCTGCTGCTGGATGGAAATTTTTGGGGAATAATTATGCTGGCTCCTGTTTTTTCAGTCTGTGGGTTTTAGGATAGTTATCCATACAAGATAACTATGGCTAACATCCAATTATAAGTGAATACATGCCATGTGTATCTTGCAGGGTCAGGATAAGCTCATTCAGGATGAGCTTTTCTACTTTCATCCATTTGGTTGCAAATTGCATGATTTCCTTGTTTTTTTTTTGGGGGGGGGTGCTGAGAAGATATAGTCTTTTGTGTTTGCATGAAACATTCTGTAAATATCTGTTAGGTCCATTTGGTTCATGACCTCTGTTATTCTCATTATTTCTGTTTGGTTTCTGTCTTGAAGACTTGTCCATTGGTGTGAATGGGGTGTTGAAGTCTCCCATTATTAATGTGTGGGAATCAATGTGTGGTGTTAACTTCAGTAGTGTTTCCTTTACAAATGTGTTTTCTCTTGTATTTGGAATATAGATATTCAGTATTGATATGTCATCTTGATGAATTTTCCCATTGATGAGTATGCAGTGTCCATATCTCTCTTTTTTATTAATCTCAGTTGAAAGTCTATTTAATTGATATTAGGATGGATACTCCAGTTTGCTTCCTGGGCCAGTGTGCTCAGAGATCCTTTTCACAACCATTTATACTCTGAGGTAAGGGCTATCTTTGCTGGTGAGGTTTGTTCCTTATATGCAAAAAAAAAAAAAAGGATGGGTCATGTTTATGGATCCATTCTACAAGCCTGTGTCTTTTTATTGGGGAATTCAGTCCATTGATGCTGAGAGATATTAATGATCATAGATTGTTATTTTGATGTAGGTGGTGGTAGCGTGTTTGTGTGTTTATTTTGGTTTAGCTGCAGTGGAGTTATTGGTTTCTTATCCTTTCTTGGGTTGGAATTTTCCTTCTATGATCTTCTGTAGAGATGGGTTTGTGTATACATATTGTTTACATTTGCTTTTGTCATAGAATATCTTGTTTTCTCCATCTATGGTGATGGAAAGTTTTGCTTGTGATAGTAGCTGGGCTGACCCATGTGGTCTCTTAGGGATTGTAGGACATCTGCCCAGTCCATTCTGACTTTTAAAGTTTCTGAGGAGAAGTCAGGTGTAATTCTAATGGGTCTGCAATTATATGTTACTTGGCCATTTTCTTTTTTTTTATTTTTATTTTTTTA